>JAHLJT010008446.1:201389071-201607835 GCA_031308135.1 Acheta domesticus
CCCCCCTCTCGCAAGCACCCTGTTGTGCCCCGTCCCCAGATCCATGTGTTCGACAGCCGTCTCTGAGATTATCTGCTCCGTGTCCCGGTGGACTCCCAGAAGCGGTCTCGTTGGCAGCACTCGTTGGGTGAATGGGTTGAGTCTTAATTCTTATATTGGGGCAATGCAGTATTCTATTGCATTACTCTTAATGGTCTTAATATTTGAAATCGTAGTGTCTCCACGCAGAACCTCTGGTAGACAAAGAGATACGATACTCATGTTAGCAATCGTGTTGAAATGCTCGGTGGGTAACTGGGATTAATTTCATACTGTCCCATAATGTTTTAATAAGGTTCTTTCATTTTTTACGTGTTTTCTTTTAAATGACGTTGTAGTGAGCATCAAGCACATATTTATCCTCACCAAGATGTTGCCGAGGTCCTCTCGAAAGAGACGACATTGTGACGAACATATTACCAGAAAAAAAACATCGTCCCTAGTAGAAACACTTCATTTTAACCTTACGATGGTTAATCTTTGTGATATAGAACCTCAAATGTCTGCATCATGTCAACCAAAAATTCTGAAGCACAGACGTCTCATTACTGGCTAACGAATGTTAACGTATGCGAACATAATAAAAAACATTGGAGATAATTTATTAGTGCGTATAAATGTTCTCCGAGTTCGTGCTAAGTAATAATATTGCTGTTCGATTTCGTCGTAAAAACCTATTCAAGGGCAGTACTTGTGCGTCTCACTCATGCATGCATAATATGAATTTAATCCAAGGCTTCATATTCAACGACGGAGTAGGTGTTCACTACGTGCCATTTTTAAAAAAAATAATAATGACATAAATGATAAAATTCATTATTCTGTTGTATTGTCATTCACTGGAAACAGCAGGGCAGGGACATTATTGGTATGACATCCGCCATGAGTTTAATCAATCTAGATATTAGACGGTAAATTATTCTCTCTTATTGAACAGCAGTGCATGCATACACATCAACATTTCATCTGATTGTCCCTGTGATGCCCGTCCCAGTGAGTTCCAAATTAGTTTATAAATTGATACCTAATTTTGATAATAAACTTAATGAAAGAAGTTTGTAAATCATCATTTGGGTGGTTATATCTCTCTCTATTTTATTTATTTATATTAAATAGTCTCATATTATTATTATTATTATTATTATATTATTATTAATATTTTATTATTTCTGGAATTTTTTTATAAAGAATCTGGTGCAATCACAAATCAATACCACATATGTCAGTAATATATCACAACATTTTTTTGGATTGTAGTAGAAACATGGCGTCTAAGTCACACAAGGATATAGTTTGTTTTTCATTCTATAGAGTCTTGATTTAGTTTGGTTTATTTTTGTCACAAAACAGAAAAAATGTACTTGAAGATATATAATCTGCGCACATTTCGTGAGCTCCAGAATCTCTACCACACAATTCTTTACTAGAATATATTTAAACAGACGCGATATTAACTGTTTCATAAATATACTTCAATGCTACATGAATAATTATTTGGTTTATACGCCTGACATTAGAAACAGAGGATCCCGTCAAAAAGACTTGCAGGGTTTGAGATTGTCCCCAAGTTTATCATTTTACTACTACATTAAAAATGTTGTAAAGATGTAGGTGGACGTGACTTTCTTTAATCAACGACATTTTGAGTGCGAGATGAAAAAATTCTGAACAAGTATGTTTTTGCACCCTCTCGTACACATTGATTATATCATATGTTGCGAAATGCAACAAATGAGTGGCATTAAGAGCTCAAATACTATCTAAATAAAATATTTCATCGTACACTTGAAACAATAACTAATTATATACTAATAATTCATTATTAGCACAAAAAATAATCATTGTTACAGAAAACTCTTTTAACCTCAACATTTATCCCACAATAGAAAGAAATGCATTAAAATAAACATTGCACGTCCTGGTGCAAAACACGCTATTGACCTACGCCAATTAGTACGTGTTGCAAAAGAGAAACGGACGAGAAAATGCAGAAACCTCCTCTTAAGGGCCCCCTAAAGATTGTCGGCTTTTCCACTTAAACCGCCCGCCCGTGTTACGCTAACTAAAGAGGGGCTGAAGTGCTCGTGGACAAGCAGTCCGAGAGGCGGACGAAGTCCGCAAGTAGTCGCCCCCTTCCACGGGGTCCTTTAGCGTCCCCTACCTCCTTCTCCTCCTCCTTTTCCTCCTATCCTCTCCTCCCTCTCCTTTCCGTCCCCTCCCCACTTCACTCTCGGAGCGTGCGGGACGCATCCTAAAACCCCACCAAAGCCGGCTGGTAATGAAGGAGGGGACTCCCAAGAAAGATAAGACGGGGTTTTAAAAGTTATATTCACTTCTCGAGAAGGGGCCGTTTGTTTGGATTGCGCGCGTTCTGAGAAAGGTGGACTGAAGTTCGTGGGAACACTGAACTCTGACCGATAGAGTGCTCCGGCGTCGGAGGATGGGGTTTTGCTAGGCCGGGAAACGAACTCAGGACGTCAAGAACTGAAATTTCTTATCAGTAAACTGAAGAGGGGTAGAGGTATGAATAGCAGACGATATCGGAGATTCTATTTGAAACGACTCGCTCCAGTCCTGTGTGAATGAAACTAACTTCTAGCAAGTAGCAGGGCCTAATGGATTTTGTCAACTTGTGACTGTGCTATAGGGGTTATGAGTGAGTGGGTACATTACCTGCTTGTTCTGGATTTACAAGATTTACGGATTATGACAGTGTTTGACAAAATTCCCTTGAGCATGTACAGTACAGCATGTCTAAGAAGGGGTACAAGACATTCATAACATATTTTCCACGGTATTAACGTTGTATTTACATGCATAAATGTTGCAGTTTCGCTAAAAAGACTGCAATATAGACACATGGCTGAAATTGTTGTTACGTTTCATGACTTCGATATCAATTTTTCGTTTCATTGCATCGTCTTTGATTTAGTTATTCGTGATTTATTTAAATTAAACAAGTAGGGATGTGAATTTATAACTCGAGTAACTTAAGGAGAGTAATTTTTAATTTTATTTATGTATTAGTTATTTCAATTTATTTGTCAATTTTATTTCATAATTTTGCTTTATGTCTATTTGCTCCCTTTCTTTATGCTAATCTCTCATTTTTTCCTTCTCTATGTTAGAGACTCACTGAAGATGGGAAATTGTTTTCCCGAAAGTTAACTTTGGGCATGTTATAGTAAATATTATAACTGTTATGATTAGCCCTATCTCTAATTATGGATTACCTCAAGATTTCTGCTACCACCACGGAATCTGGTAACTCAGATACGAATATTGACACATGAAGTGATGCGAGCCATAAATTGTCCGAGTTTACAACGTTTAGATTTTACTTAATTGGAATATACACTAGCTGTTAATATAATGTTCGATAGTCGCAAACAACAGAGGCGATTCGTGGTGGAGCGGACAAACCGCTAATTTTCTATTTCTTGGTCCCAAGAACAATATCCCGGTCGTTATGTGGAATTTGTGGTGGACAAAGCTGTTCCTAGCAGATTTTCTCGAGGTTCTCTCGTTCCCTCTGCCTCTCATTTTATTATTGCGCCATCACTCTTTCCCTAAGGTTGAAAGACATGAGTGAGCGATTGCGCATCCGACTTCAGCCAATGAGCTTCAGGCACCAGTTCCCGTCACAATATTAGCGGGAATTTTTAAATGCAGACAAAAACCAAAATTATCACTTTGTCATTGAAACAGATGAAGCACTATTTTTTTAAAAAAAATATTGCTTCTATTGTATCAATTACAGCTTTATCGTGTTACTTTCGGTTGCCACCGTTTAAAATAGTCGCTTTCAAAATGTTTCTCAACACTTCCCGATCTCCATACAACATGGGGCCAACGTCTGGTCTAGCTTTTCAAACGGAATGCCCGTGTTATGGTAAAGTAGTTTTAACGTAATTGGTGCTGCTAAAAACTAGCAAAATTGGTGCGCCAGACTAGCTCACCCATGGTCTTTCCACCATGCTTCTTCCGCATACGTCACATACTGGCTTTTATTATTATTCCTAAATAAATCAAATCTAATCATTCATAGCGAAATCTTCCCACCTCCATCCATTACCCATCGCGGGTATCGTCGCAAAGACCTAAGCAACTGAATATCAAAATAAATATAAGGTGTGATAATAAAGAGACGCACGTGAATGCTACTGTAAGTGGTTTAAACAAACACACACCATATATATGTCTGTATATATGTATATATATGTATATATAGTGTATATATATGTATATATATATGTATATATATGTATATATATGTATATATATGTATATATATGTATATATATGTATATATATGTATATATATGTATATATAATGTATATATATGTATATATATGTATATATATGTATATATATGTATATATATATATATTTTCGTTGTTGCTCTTAATATCAATAAACTGCTCGCACTTTCCTAACCTGGTAATGATGAAGATAAAACTCAAACTAACAACAAAATCGTGATTTACTGTCAAAGGCCTTGGTAGTGTTGGTGGTGATGATCATGATTATGTAAATAATAATGATGACGGCAATAAAACCAATGCTCCTTACAGAGCTCAGACGACGGAGAAGTCTTTCAATCGTATGACTTCCATTTTGCTCTTGTGTGACATAAATGGTAGTTTACATTGCCTTGTATGAGTATTTAATACGGAAATAAAATGTGCACACTTAATTGTGCCTACCTATAACATTTTCAGAAGCATACTTACCTTACTCCACAATTGGCAGCCGCTATGGGTACTAAATAAATGAAAACATCATTCCAAGTCTCCTGTGCACAGGACCTCTGAGCGGATAAAGAAATCTAAAGACTGCGAACGGCTGAACGTAATTTCAGACCATCTTTCCGGGTAAAGGGAACGAGGCAGTGCAGGAAAAAGCCAGCGATGACACGAAGGTCGCTAGCGTTAGGAGTAGGGTGCAAGGCGGTGTGCATTGGTGAGACAGAAAGAGGGTTGGGTGCTGGTCGCAGAGAATGCCACGGGAGAGGGAGACGGAGAGAGTTAGGAGTTGGGGAGGGAGAGAGTTTGCGACGGGGCAAGGAGATGGTTCGAGGGGAGATGAAAGCGAGAGAATTTTGGACGGGTTAGAGGGACGGTTCGGGCCGGGAGATCTTTTGGGATGGGATGAGAGGATTCGCGGAGGGAATGGGAGACGTCAAAGCACGGGTTAGGAAGGGGGGGTGCACGAAACTGATCGGGAGTGAGTACTTAGCGTGTCTGGGCACGGCAACTTCTACAGTCATTAGCCTCGTAAATGTCGTGCATATTATATCCCGGGGTGACGGGGTTACTCCCGCTAGAACGTGAGAATTGGCAACAGGGACTTGTGCGTTGGCTTGCGGGGTCTCCCTCGTCAGGTATCTCCCCGGCGACACACCGCCTCAACATAAAGTTCCCGTTGGTATCCCGACATGTGGTGCATCAAAGTGTGAACAAGGGAAGAGGAGGGGAGAAGGACGAGGAAGGAAAGATCGCGAGCGAGCCATGACCCCCCCCGTTGTTTGTGCTCCCGTTATTGATCGTAGAAACGATGGAAAACTACCGATAAGAGCAACCAGCCGCTAGAATTCTCAAGACAGAGACTGAACTACGTTTCGCTAAGTAGCTAGTGTCGAATATTCGCCACCGCCGGGACTCTCCTCCTACGTCCCCCACCCCATCAAGGATATTGTAGAGGCAGCGGATGTTGCCACTAAGCCATCGTGGCCGGAACGGGATGGGTCGGCGACGGCAAGGCGGATGTGGCGAGGAGGGTACGGCAAGGGCGGAGGCGACGACGGGGCGGTTGCGGATGGCACGAAGTCGCAGGGGGGCGGGGGCGTGGCGGGGCGGGGAAGGGGGGAGGGGAGGGGCGGGGCGGGACGGGAGGAACCGGGCTGCGCGGGGACGTCCGCAAGAGATGGATGTGCGGCGGTCTGACGGATCGCCGCTGGCAATTAACGGGGAAGGCTATTGGCAGCCCATGCGCGGCCCGCACCCCTTGCCTCGTCTTTGCCCTCTTTCCCCGCCCCTCTCACCTCGCACCCTCCGGCTACACTGCGCTTTTCTTCACTGTTCGGCAGTTGGCGCTCCGGCCTCGTGTTCTTCCGATGTGACGAAGTCGCTCCCTTGGTTGCTTTCTCTTGTTCCTCTTCCTTTTTACTTCGCTTTTATTTCATGCTGGTTTGGGTGTTTCATACCCTAGCTAACAGCGGATTGTCATATCGGATTGTCGATTGCTCTATACTTTCTCTATTCATTTCCTCGCATTGATCTCTCACTATTAAAATTATTTTTTCGTCACTTGTGACCGGTTGTCGTACCGCCCTTGTCTGCATAATATATTTTGGTGTTGAAAGTGCATCATTACTTTCGTTCTTTGGTTCCTCTTTTTAAAATCTTTTCTTCTTTTTCTTTTACGTTTCTTTTCGCGTGTCAGCAAACGTGCGGCTCCTCCACCCCTCTCACATTCCTGGTATCCCGACTCTTCTCCCTCCACTTTCCCAACATCTTCCCCTTCCTGCTGTCAAGCTGGACTAACTGCGCTTTTTGTCCCGTGCAGCAGATGTCTCCGAACCTTTGTTGTGTTAATTTCCTTTTATTCTCCTTTAGTGCTACCGCATTTTTGTTGTTTTGATGTCGTTTCTTTCTTAATCGATCGCCTATTTTTCAGTACTTTCCTTTGTTTCCGCATTGTTTAAGAATATAATATATTAGTTGCACAACCCTGCTTCTTCATTAATGACAGTGACCCTTTCTACGCTTTTTACACAGTTTGTCATTCCAAGTGACTAACGTAGAAACTAAATTTTCAAACAACTTAATTGCCCATATAAGCTGCAGGATGACCACTAGTGGGTTGCCTGGCAAATATCCTAAGAAGATTTACACTTTGGAATGATTTTAGTGGGATGCTGTGCCTGCATGAGACACACCACTCATTCTTCCATTCACTGCTTGCGCCAATGGCTCTGAACATTTACTAGTTCAAGGTCGCAAACGGGAAATTCTCTTAAATGCACTACGCTCAGTGAAGAGTAACATCTTTTCAATTTTTTAAGGCATATGAATTGAGCGGACTATTAACTATCATCAGTAGCGTAGAAAAGACACGAAACGAAGGCTATAGTGTTGGCCGGCGCGGCGTCGCTTGAACAACCGACAACAATGCCCCCAGAAAACCTGCTACAAATCCGTTTTGCCCTCTCCAATTGCTAATGAATTGAGCGAGATTGAAATCCTGCTACCTCAATATAGAAAGCAGAGTAATATAACTTGTTCGTAACCCAAAGTCCACAAAGTGTGCCCTTGGTTTGCTTCTGAATTAAAAATGTAGCTTTCTTATGCGGACGTTTCCTTGAGATTCTTCTTGCGATTCTCTTTGCGGGTGGCAAAGGTCTGAGGAAGTGATGTTTTGCCAGCAATACTCTAAAAGATATAGTTTATTTATTTTTATTTATTTGGTCAAAAACAGTAAAAACTGTATATGACGCTTGTTGTTCGTTTCTTGATGATGCAAATACGTTTTCTATTACTCGGCAGCGAACATTTCAAATATTCCATCGCCATTATTATTGTATCTTTCAACACAATGCAATTATATATAGTGAAGGGAGTGGGGGTAGAATTCTGGAGCTGACAAAGATGTGCGCAGATTATAGTCTGTCCAGATTATATTCGTGCTTCCTCACCCCATACGCCACACATGGCTTTTACTGTTTTAAGGATAAATAAATAAAAAATATATAAAAATAAGTTTTATATCGACGTCTATCGATTTAGTGCGTTGGCAGCGCGTTTGTGCATGTAAAGTAATCGCTAACCCACTGAACAAGGGTTATACACGGCGTTTTGAAACACTGAAACATTCTCACAGTATTTTATATGGACTAGGGGAAGGTCAGGCCATATCGGACTGCGGGTGGTATCGGACAAAAGTAGTTTAGGATACTGGGCACTGGTGGTAGCACGTGACACACTGTGAGCGTGTTCCCGGAAACGAATTAGCTTTGCAAACGTCGTTTTAGGTAAGTACATCAATTAGTTTAGTTACTGCGACACGTATTACATTTTTTTATGTTGACCAGTGTACGAAGATAACTTTGGAGCTTTGAAACTTCTCTTAGGATATGTTTAAATACATACTTCTGCGACTAGTATGTTTACTTAGGTGTATTTGTTCGTTACAGCAGTACAAGGTTGTTTGTACAATTTATATCTGTGTTGTACTCTTCTGAAGGATGAGGATCGTTTGAGTGGTATCGGACAGATAGACGAAGTAGAATCGGATGGTACCGGACAGATACTTTTTTCGCCTTCTCTTCACTTTTCCGTATTTCTTGTGTGTGTGTTTTTAGGACACAATATTCGAATACTGATAAGGATTTTGTCCGTGTTTCAAGAAACTATAGGTAAAATTCGCGGGAAATGAGAGGAAATAATATGAAGATAGAAATTATGAAGGTTATTTGATAAGAAAAACCCTTCAAAAATGGTAGTTGTGAAGCTATAAATTAAACCTAATAGTTTAGTTTTTGTTTTTTAATTCAAGAACTGTTATTTTCCCATGTAACCAAATACTCATTGTTTCTTTGTTTTAAGCAATGGAATATTTGTCTCAATAGTGAGCGTATCTCAATAGTGAATTTCTGTAAAAAAAACTCCATTAAATTATTTTACCATTATTTACTTAGTTGTCCGATACCACCCTCCACTTATCAGACATGTAAATTGCCAACGACTTTTACTATCCCCAAATAATGTTATTTTACTTGCAAGCGAAACAGCTTTGATAGAGTGTGTGAGTAAGAGATTGAAGTTTCATATTCTGTATTTTACGAATAATTTTAACTAACGTTAATTAAGAAATCATATTTAAAGCTAAGGGGGCCGATACCACCCGACCTTCCCATAATTATTTTATGTACAGCAAGCACAACAAATAGCTAATACAATGGTAATCATTACCTAATTCGATTCCCCCTTTCACGTGCGCATTGAATTCTATTCTATGCCTTTCGTTTCAACTTCATCGCTCGTGTGTGTTGCGCCGTGTGTGTTCATCACTTTGCACCCATATTGGTTTCAGCAACAGTTTCGACACCTAGGTGGAAATGCTGGTCACTACTATAGGTCGCGTCAAGGACGCTGAAGACTGAAGCTGTTTCAGGACCCCCGCGGTCTCCCGCGGCCCCACACACTCCGCCCCCCTCTCCAGCCTGCGCCTCCCGCCCGTCACGGCGGTGACAGTTGAAATACAGGCGACGCCCGCGCGGGGGCGTGCGAAATTAAGCGGGACGGCCGAGAATGAATTTTTAATTGCTTTTTCTCTCGCTAGGCTGCACTTCTTTTTGTGCGAGAAAATTGCTGCCCCCTTGGGACAAATTAAGTCGCGTAGGAGAAGAAATGTGATATTGTCATTCCGGACGTCCCGGCGCATGGTGTACTGAGGGCGAAGGAACAGAAATTAGGGACTTCATGGTCCCGGCATTTTGATGTGACTGTGCTCTTTGTATAACCTGCTTGGTGGACAATGAGATCTTTTGCCAGTTTGAGAAAGCAGCCTTCGGGTATGCCGTTCTCATTGCTATTGGAGCATTGATCCCAATGCATGGAACCGGTATCATTCAGAGCTCAATAGTTGTTGCTATTGACTTTTCGGGGTCCGTTTTTGAAATCCTTCCCAGGGAGGGAGAATGAAGTTTGAGGTCCTATGCCACAGAATTTGGTATGTCAGTGTTAGTTCCGGACAAGCAAACTATTACACCGGACTTCCAAAAGTTGATTGTTTGAATTCGCTTTGTGGCCATTCATTTATGTCTAGGATTTTTATTTTATAAATTTACATTTAATATATTTAATGTATATGTGTATAATATATAATATATTTAATATATTTCTTCAAAATCTGCTCTTAACAGAGACGGTAATCAAGTATAATTGTGTAAAACATTCCATTAGAATGCTACAAATTCCAGCTGAATTATTTCCAAACATTCTTAAACACTCATTAGTATTTACGTTTATGTATTAGTGTATATATATATATATATATATATATATATATGTGTGTGTGTGTGTGTGTGTGTGTGTGTGTGTGTGTATGTAAAAAGGATGGACTAAAACTCTCTCAACTGCCAAATATCTTCGAAAAAATATTTGCAAGTGAAAAGATAAAAAATGCGTATTTAATATTTAAAAATAAATTCAATGATACCGAAAGTGACCCAAGCAATAAAAAAGTGGGTTATCATTAATATTTGGAAGTTGCCCCCTGCCTCACCTCCAGGGTTGGGGTTTTGGGGGGTCATGTTATAAGAGTGCCGGCATTCCCAATTTTATATATGAAAATGCATTTTTACGTAGTCAAAATGCTTCGTGCTTCCCTTATCACTATACAGGACAAAGACTACATTTCTTACCCGTCTATTGCGATAAAGGCTTTACAAAGAACAAACGCTGATGCGCCCTTAAACGTCGGATTATAAGCACTGGACTTTCCGGCCTTCAAGAAGGACCTTGAAACTTACACACCTCCTGCTACTGCTAAATTCGTCACCTTTGTTCGTTAATTGAAATGCAGGTCTTGTCGACGAAGGGAAAGAGCAAGCAAAGAAAGCGTAGGCTTTGCATTCGCTGCCCTTCTCCCTTTTTTAATTTCCTGACGTCATCAGTCACTCGCATCCAGGCACAATCGAGCCAGGGCTGAGACGCGGACTTAAAGGTTATAAATCATCTACGTACTTCAGACGCTGTTGAGAGGGAATTTTGTACGTTTGCCTTGGAGGTGGAGACGACTTGGGGGCAAACCCTTTTCAGGCGTTTTTCTGTTGCGAAACAAAATAAAACCAACTTACGTGGAGATCACGCCCGTCTGCGTGCATGCCAACTGTTCCAAGCCCTTAATCCGGGTTTCCGAGGAAGTTTGTTAATGTGTTTTATAAAAGTCGACTGCTATTTGTGAGAGTCGACAAAAAAATGTGTATATTCTGCACTATGATATATTGAGAATCCACATTCATTAGATTATACACTTTTCGAATTTTTTTCAAATGATTTGCGATATACAAAGGGAGAATATATTTATAGATTGTTTATTTGCAAAACAAATATCACTAATTTATCTTATTGTCCACCCATGAATTTGGTTACTGGCGGTAGATACCGCGAGTAACCAAATTAGGGATACCATCTACCGGAGTGGTAATGCCGATACAGTTCTGATACATGGTGACAACCAAAGTTACGTAGTAGGTATTACGCTATAAAGACCATTTAAAGGTGTCATTTCTGATGGTAAAAAATACATTTCTATAAACACTTCAGTTACATGAAGATATGTTTTCTACAGTATTTTACTGAGATAGGCATCTTTCTGGACAGAGTTTTTCTCGGCAATTTTTCCTCCTCTATGATGTTCAGAAAGTGGTGCCTATAGTTATCCGTAGAGCCAATAATATTTCTGAGTATTACGGAAGAAAAATCTACTTCTTCCGAATACAAAGGATAAAAACGCAAATTTGTGAATTGACGTATTTGGGTTGCAAATTACGACAGAGCTGTATCGCGCGCGGCCTGTGATCTCGCCTGGCCGTCAGAAACTTCGCCCGCCAGCCTGCTGTCAGAATTGCAGTGAACACGTTCACAAAAGACAGTAATGACCTCCAAATCTACCACAGCGCTTCGAGTCGTGGAAAAGTACACACAGTTCCTGTGCTATAGTTATAATCTGCGACGAAATTGGAAATTACAAAAAAAAAAAATTTCTACGGGAATCTAATCTGTTTCGTGTCTTTCTACGGGAATCTAATCTGTCGTATGTGATCTCACACAAAACAGTTAATTGGTTTTAATTGGTTTTTACTATCGTCGACATTGTTAAAAAATCTGAAAAAATGTGTTATTGTTATAAGACACATTGTAAGGGAAAAAATTGAGACAGTACTCCAGCGTTATCATGTCGAAAATTAATTTCAATTTTTTTTCGAGTTAAATTTGGCGTCAAAATTAGTTGAAAAAAATATTTTCAAATTAAACTATTTTCCCTCGTCTCTCCAATTTTTTTCAGCTTGATACATGCAACAGAAGCTGAAAAAATTAAAAAATGAAAAACACGTTTCTCAATGTATCTCCGCAACAGATGCCCCTACGAGGCTGATTATTTGGGAATCTACGGTGTTTTTTATTCTCTTTCATATGAGTGACATGATTATTGATTTGGTTGGGGGCACTTTTCACCGCCTTATTCGGCTACACCTTTTGTGTTGTTCAACAAATTAATGTCAGTAAAAGTTATTTTGTTTCGAAATTCACGAATTTGCCATAACCACTGGTGTGGTTATGGCAAATTCGTGAATTTCGAGTACATGCTCGAGAAAATTGGAAAGTTACATGTAAAACATATTTAGTGTAAATACGTCTATTAATGCAGAAGTTGCAAATCAATTGAAAACGCCCTTGCCCGTGAATTATTATCTTAGTGAAGCAGAAAATTATTTCTGTATTTTTGCAGTCTTTCAGAAATCTACAGAAACTGTTCAAACTAGAGACAACGGACTTGCCCTGAGAATTGATGTGAAATTATTTAAAAAAATCAGCGACATAATTTTTACTCCCAGTGTATTTTGCAAGACGTACGTTACCACACATGACACAAGTATGGCTCTTTTAAAACTCGGAAAATGTTTTATTATGCCTGATGAACGATGTTGATAATTGATCAGTAGTTTCTTTGTCATATTGATTGATTGTTTTGGACGAAAGGTGAACTCAGTTCCTTGAATGCCTGTAACGAGGGCTCTGTCAGGAAATTCCTTGAAGGAAAAGTCGTCCGATATGTCGCCAAGTTTGCTGCTGTAGCCTACATCTTGCGGGTTGGGCGCCGCTGAGCTTCCTGGTGCCGCGCCACGAACTTCTCACCTGCATTTCGTATGAAGTGGGATTTCATGGGATTTCAGCTTTTGTGCTTTAATTATTCTTCAAATACCAACATATGTAATATTGTTGAATTCATCTTTCATGTAAAAATGTATACATGTAAAAAATGTATTTATGTAAAAGAAGTATAGTGTCCCACTTTAAAAAACGAAGTTAGTCTAACATCTTTAAAGTAAAAAAATGCCATCAACTAGCTCATAAGTACAGCTCGTAAGCCCTTGTGTCCTGAATCGTTTGGTGAGAATTCCATCTCAATATCTTGAACCGTTTAGAAAATTTGTCGTTTATTGACTAACCCTGAATAACATATTGTGTTGAAAAGTTCTTAAGAAATCTGGATGAGTGTTTTCTTCCTTTGAAATAATTTAGCATAATAACTTTATATAAAAAATATGAAGAACCAGGCGATTCATAATTTCACTTGACTGTCCGTTCCTTTTCTGTTTAAAAATAAAACTGGTAGACGCAAAGTACCAAATGGACCACGCAGAACCTAAATTTCTCTTAAAATCTCGACTCCGTCTGCCCAAGGAAACTCTCAAATATTTTTCTTGTTTCTTGCGTATTAACCACGATGTTCCTCTAGAGTTCCGTCTTCAGAGAAAAAACGCCATCGTTTATAAATGACATTCGTTTAGCTTATGTTCTTCTCAAGCTCGCTGTCTGTTCTTGATCCAGCCGTTAAACTTATGACGAATCTGGGAGTAAACTTAAGGAAGAAGAGGCGAACTATGCCGCTTTCCTTATTACCCTTGGGCGACGTTGCCTGTAATGCTGTATGGGGTAGCGCGGATTTAAAAAGTTACTCAGTGTTTTCCTCTCGCCTCGGATTTTATCACGAACGTTTTTTATTCTCTTCCTGTTCGAAGGAACTGCAGAACTCCAGTATAGAGTAGAGTACAGTTTAGAGTAGTTTACTCATGAATGTGCTCAAAGTCATTATTCTGGAATTAAGCGATATTGACACCCTAGTATTTGTATGGAAAACATAAATTGCTCACTGATAGATGCAAAATGTTTAGTATCATATGTTTTAATACAGTTATTTGCAGAACACTACTTATTCTGGTTTATAGCACAGTAATTAACATATTTGCCTTTGATGTTTGGAACTATTTTTCTCCTGCAAGGAATGTGCACTACACTAAGTGAAATAACTGAGAGTTCTTCTCTTTTTCTTGGTAGATTTAATTCCAATGCATGCTCCATGCTACAGTCTAGTGATAAAATACTTGTGTACTAATGTAGTGTATATGACAGGTTATGGAACAGAATGTGATTTCTACACACACAAAATTTAACAGATGTAGTACCCGAATGAAAGTTATTAACTATTTTGTAAATCACGAAAAATTAAATAAAAAAAATGTAATGATATTATATTCGTCATATTATTTTATCCATATGCAAGTTCCAGGTTATGTTGTTGATCAACACTTTTTAATTCATATTTCCGGTACCAGTTGGAGACTCGTCTCATTTATTCAAATCTTAGGCACGACAGATAATCAATATTTATTCTCGCTAAGGGCGACCAGATACTCTTTTAAGAGTATTATACGTTTTTGTAGGTACCTACATTTACTCTATACTATATTTTTGCTAAAGCTTTCAATTAAACTCTTACCGTTCCTTCCATTAGGAATAAGAGAAACAGTGTTATTATTTACGCCAATTAACTAAACACATCGGTTCGAACAGAAAACAAAATACCAAATTTTTTGCACTATTCCCCAAATAAAATATCCCTCTGCTTAGTTGGCAGTGTTGGAAAGCAGTGTTGTCACAATCGGAAACCACAGAGGCGGTAAATTCCAATATTCAGGGCCTTTTCTATGTACTACATCACTTTCTACAGACAGATTAAAATTTCTAAGAGATAGACAACTGCAGAGTTTTCAAAAAGTGGGGGTCATCCTTTAGGAAACTTTAATTTTGGATGTCTCAAGTCAATGCTGATTAAAGAACATATTATTGTTTTGAGACCTGGAATGAGGAATTTCAAGTTTCGGAACATTCGATTTGCTGACATGTTCCCCACTAAATATCACAACTTGATGAGGTTAGGTCAGAAAAGACTGATCATGAGCTCCGACTGATTTAAGACTAGTATAAAACTACACTTAGTCACCATTGTCAAAACTACGGACATAGCAATGAAATTCCTGAATTCGTGAGCTTTTTTGGTCAGTAATTATTTCGATTATTATGAGGTACAGTGACTAATATGATTAATTTTAGATTGCGAAGTGAATCTTTGGAACATAGATGTCATATTCAAATACCACTCAAATTAAAAGAAATTCTGGAAAAATTTGCTCATTTGAAATTACCCTCCCATTTAATAGAAAATTTAACTCTCTCAAATCTTTCCAATATGTTTGAGTGTGAAGGTTACCGCTTTGCCAAGGGGCAACTCTCAGGGTGACTAGTCACATCCCAGGTAAGGCTTCCACATCTTTAAAATCGCGATAGAAAGTTAATGCATTTCAGCTTTACTAAAAACCCCTTTTGCGGCACCCTTTCAGGAGCATTATCAAAAACTGCAAAAGAAAATTTAGATTTTATGCAAGAAGATGCATCCTGAATTTCCTTCCCGAATAAAGGCACGATCACTCTAAATCCAAATTATTATTATTATTATTATTATCTAAACATTAATGCACTTACTCTGTTAAAGAAAAATGCTCCAAAAACTTGAAGTGTGTGAGAGACAGAAGATAAAGTTATCAAGAAAGTTCCTCTTTTTGCCGTCATTTTAGTCGCATCGTTTGGGCTCTGGTTTAACCAGTTTCTGCTTCCAAATTCTTCTCCGACATTTTCACAACAATAACGCTTTCCTGAAACCCATCGAGCTTCTCTCGAGATCCCAGTGACGACACGGATTGGCCCCTCTGTAATTTCGGTGTTTGGGGACGGCGTATAGATCAACTGACCCCCTCTAACACTAGGAATTTTGTCCTAAGAAGCCTTACCTTTTTGCTAGCCCGCGGGCCCAATTACCAATCACCAACCAAGCTAATTACCATTGGGTTTGTTATTACGTGAGCAGCTATGCATGGATCACAACCTTATGTCATATATGTACAGCACCTAAAAGTGCATGTAGATCAAAATTAGAACATTGGAAGTCCTTTAATGTATACATTTTCGTATGAGCATACTATTCACAAGAAGTTAAAATGAGTACAAAAACAATATCCCTTAAGATAGGAAAGTAGTTCAGTGAAAGCAATGAAAGTGTTGACATGCGCATTTGACAGAATTTCTGGGATTCTGTTTGACCGTAAGCGATGGATGCGAGATTTGTTCCATGAAATGAGGAACGACTATTTAAGTCGTATAATTGGACTTGTTTTTGTAGTATATACTTGTGTTACGATACATTTACAATAAAGTATTTTTCTATGCTAGTGCAACGTGCAATTTTGATACTTACGTGCGTATGTTGCACAAGTGGTTTTGGTGGATTATAAGTGTGACTATATGGTTTTATGCCCAATATTTGAACGTGTAGGCAATGCATGTTTCTAATAATTATCTACCCGCTTATTGAGAAAAGCATAAACAAATCCCTTTGAAGACTTGTTCCATGATACATGCTGTAAACGATGTGGCTGGGGTGGTCCACCCGGCGTGCCGCTGTTGTAGAAGCGACACTAAGGGAATGTTTTTAATTCTATTGTATAATTTAAATAATTGATTAATATTAGTTAATTTTATCGATATTTTCAATGTGAATTAAATAAGATTTGTACTTTTTTGAATTTACCAATTTGAAAAGTAATCTCCCAGAATTAAATAGAAATTTGATTACAAATTGTATTACAATTGTAATTTGGCGGTTCATATTGAATTGGTGAATGTGTCTGGGGTGAGTGATAAAATTATTACCCCCCGCTTAATGACAACTACTCCAGTACCGGTTAGAACTACTATATTGGGTTATTTCAAGCTACATACATTCGTCGATATGCGACCAGCGCAGTATTCGAAGCCGAATTCCTTATGAAAAGTGGTAACACCGATCTGGTGACCGAAATTGCTAAGGCAGTAATGCCGTAGTAACCTCGGACCTATGGATATGATTCGCGAGTTCGAGTCCCGCCTCGGGCATGGTTATATTTGTGTCGTTCTTTGACGCCTTATCATCACCGTATCATTTCATCTACACAGTTGCCGTAATGTTAAATCCAGTTGTGGTCGCTGAAGCCCTAGATGTTGATGAGACCTTAACAATACAAAAGTGGTAACCCACTGAGAAATACATCGGAAGTTTACTGCTGTAGCGCGCCGCACACACGTCTCAAATCGTCTTGTCGGAGTGGAGTAGTGGTGTGGCAGTTAGATGGCGTGGGGCGGAGTGGTGACGACAGAGGCACGTGGACCGTCTCCCAAGGCGGTGCTCATCTTTGCTTTGTGTCGCTAAGCTTCTTAAGAGCGGCGTCATTCTTGGCGAGCGTCGCGACGTTCGCCCACTGCTAATCCCGCCCCGGCGACGCGTACTGATCAGGGATGTCAGGGGGTTGGGGAGGAAGTGGGAGGTGCGAAACACGACTGACGGGGAGGAGAAGCAGCATCCCGCAGTAATTGGAGGATCTGTGTGAGAGGGTTGTAAAGAAATAGCTTATCTTTTACCATCAGTTTCGCATGATTACGTCCGAATGATGTGAAGGAAATAATACGCGGATAGCAGAGGAATTGTGAGGTTGGGAAAATTCTGGGAGGGAACTTGAAGGAAATTCTATATTGATGCACAGCGTCTCGTTATCTCTTATGCTTTATATTTGTTATTAAATACACGGAAAATAATGCTTAACATATAATATTTTTTGCAAAAAAATGTAACTTTGTGTGATAGCATTAATATATTGAATATCTGTGAATATCTCAGCACCAAAGTCTTAATAGAAAATTAATTTCAGAAAAAAATTGATTAAAAGTAGTTTCTTAATAAGTTCCTTGAATGCGGTAAGTAAGATTTTTTCGTAAAAATTGAACACCCTTCACTCACATGTATATCTTCATCTTGTGTTGCCAGCAATGCCGGAAATACAAAACATTGATCAACTGGAAGTGAAAGATGTTTTTATGTGTTTGTTAGTATGTTAAACCATGTGATTTTTTGAATGCCTCAAAGGCAAATAAATATTTTCGTGACAGATGCGATTTTCAGGAATGGAAATGCCCTCCTGTTAGTTATGAGCTCTAAAGGAAAAACAAAATTGTTGAATGTTGAAGAATTTCTTAAAATATCCTATGGCCTCAAACGTTTTAATATACACTCATCGTCATAAAAAACTCTGCACTCCGAAGGACCCTACTGATCCGCTGCAAACTCATTGGGTATTTTGCACACCATTCGCAAAGCCAATGATTTCGTTTTCACGGGCGGCCGCGCACAGGGTGATAGGTGGTAGGTGCGTGACGTCGCGCCCGCCGGTCTAGATAAGAAGGTTTCAAACGGCAGCACCTACCGTTGCGACATCGGGTAGCGTCGCTAGAGCGTCATCTACACGTACACTATGCCTCAGCGACGCTTTCGACAACCGGTTGTCCAGTTAGACGCGTTCGAGTGGGGCTGCATCGTGGGTGTGCGGGAGGCTGGTTGGCCCTGTCGCCGTATTGCGCACCACACCGGTCGTACGGACACCACCATCGTTCGCTGATGGCGGCAATGGATTGAGGAAGGCATACACACACGGAATACAGGATCTGGACGTTCACCATGCACCATGAGGAGGTAGGACCGACGGATTGTCCGCCACGCGCGTACAGATCCAACAGCAACGATTGGTGGTATTAAGCGGGCTGTACAGCCTGCACTGTCACATCCTGTAACTGCCAGTACCATTGGCAGGCGGTTGCCCAACGCAAGGCTCGCCACACGCCGACCATTACGACGCCTGCCACTCGCACCCTAGCATCGTCGTTACAGACTCGCTGGAGTCGGGAACGATGGACCTGGGGCCATGCAGACTAGCAGCGGGTCATCTTCCGCAACGAGTCCCGCTTCTGCCTGATGGCTACGACCACCGGGTCCGTGCCTGGAGGCGCAGTGGGGAGCGCCACGACGAGTGATTTGAGGTATCCCATCACATGTCCCGCCAGCTTGGTGTGATGGGGTAGGGTGCGATATCCCATGTTAGTGTCACTCGTACCTCTTTAGTGTTTCTCGTAGGCTCCGTGACAGCCGCACGGTACGTTCAGGAGATCTGCAACCGGTGGTTCTGCCGTTCGTGAACGCTCACGCCCATGCCCTATTTCAACAGGACAACGCGCGTCCTCATACCGGCGGCCGCACAAATGGCGGCCCCACGCCATACTAACATGCACTGTCTGTGGCCGTATAGCGCAATAAATGTTGGTCCTACAAAGGTTAAAGTGTTATCATTTTATATGCGTGGTACCCTCTGCCTGCCTGCCAACAATTATCGCAATCCGCCTTATCCTTCTGGGTGCAGCTTTTTTATGACGATGAGTGTAGGAATCATATAACACAAATTAATATTTTCATCATTTAATGTCGCCCATAAAAACTGCGATTACCACTCTTTATGATCGAACTTTAATTCGTGAGACGTACTAATTTTGGGGTTTGATAAAAGTTACAATGTTCAGTTTAACTGAGATTTCGATGTCGACCGCGCAAGTTGTGAAAATAAACTATTAACATAAAATAATTAATCGTTATTAGATTATATTGGAATATTACGCTACCTCTGAAAAGAAAACAAAAACTAGTTCAACACAATTCTCTATTACTACATTAACTACACTCTACCTGTTACTTTTTGTTAAAGATTTAATGTGTTGCAATATTATATGAGAGTATTTTATTTATTGTTCTTCGGCAGTCTGATCAGTGTAGGTGGCTCAGGGCGTTAATTGATATCACTGCCATGCCTCTGACCGGGAAGCCCTGGGGTTCTAGTCCTGAAGGAGACAGGGTTTTTGACACTAGCTTCGTAGCTAGGTGGAATTCAGTCGTTGCCTGGAAAGGAATACTGGCGGCCGGCTGCTGCAATCGGTAGTTTTTCGTGGTTTCTCCGATCAACACCAGGGGAATGCCGGAGCAGTACCCTAACGAACGGGCCACGGACCGCGCGCGATCTTTGGTTTCTCTTCCTTGTCGTATCCTCACCCCTTACACACACTTACATTCTCACTTATGTCGGGAGACCATTCGGGAGCTTAGAGCTTGTCCTGGCTCAGGCCTCGCTGGTGTGAGATATCTAGTTGGGGAAAACCTCGCAAAACGACGTAGGTTGCAACTGGATCTCGCCATCCATGTTCACGAATTTATATATCTTCAATGACGCCTCGGCTGATCTGTCTGGAAGACTTTATATTGACTCACTTAACTCATCTAGAGCGGTTTATGCAATATAAATGATTTGTCGTCGTTTTTGTGTTTGAACACCTTGTTAAGCTACCTAAGCGCTGTACAGATCACAGACACTCTGAGTAACTCAGAGAGTTCTAATATTTGTCTCAAATGTTGTTGAAGTCATCCAGAGCAGATTAGTTGTAGCGTCTCATTATAATGATGCCTCATTGATATATTTTACAATACTGCACAAACGTTGTCGTAAGACATGCCAATATATTTATCGCTGTAAACTTGACAATATTTTATTTGTTGAATTTATTCCAGCTGATTCTAACATAGAACATTCCTCTGTCTGAAAGTGCCCGTTGTTCGGGCGAAGTCTTGCAAATGAAGAAGTGAGTTCAGCAGACGTCGGTCCAGACGGACGGGCAGACGGACAGCTATCAATCGATAGGCAGGCAGGCGGACGTTTTGCTATCAATCTATATTTCGGTATCAAGGACCCAAAAACATAGATTCTGACTACACAACATGTTAGAGAAAGAAATTTACTACATATAGGAACAAGATTTATCCTCTTATTCGTTACCTGGGCCCGGCAATAAGAGTTTTTTTACAGAAAATTCTCCGTTTTCCCACTGACAATTTCAATACTTTCTCTTCTTGCAAAGTAAGGGCACGAAAATAACAAGAAAACAAGTTAATTTACTATGTGATTAAGCTATACAACTTTTCAAATATTTCAATGAAACTTCACCCGTTCAACGATAGCTCTTTTGCTAGAGAATGCAGAAAAAAACGAATTAATTCTTCCAGTGACAGTTATCTAAAGGAAAAATAATATTGTTCTTCAGCGAAAGTAATTATTACAATTATTATTACTATGTTTAATAACACACTTTGCACGTCACAAATGCAAATATGGAGTGAATTATTTTCTCGCAAACGCTAAGGTAGGAATAAAACGCCTAAATATGTAGATTAGGCCATAGAAAAATGTAGGTTTTTGTGGATTAGGGCGTAGAAAACAAAACTGTGTTCTTCAGGGAACAGGGATATTATGTTTTACGGTTCTAAAACGTATTCTTTTCAAGTTGTGTACTAGTGTCTTGCGGTGTATTGTGCTTTGCATCTTCATGCAAAATTATTTTATTTAATGTATTTGTTATTATACTGTGTATATTATACATTTCTATTTGTGAAAATTGCAGCACCTAGGAGCAATGTTCGGAAGATATTAAAATCTGTGGATGTGTTGAATATTGTATCCATAAGATGCGATTAAATTTGCATAGAGATGGCATCCACGTTGGCCCTGCAGCGCCAGTTCAAATTAGTGTTACGCCCCACCTAGTTGGCGAAGAGCCGTCAAACGATGTGAAAACGTGCAAGCAAGTGCCAGTATGCCTCGTCGACGCTGAAGGGCGCATTATCAGTATCTGAGTGAGTTCGAACGGGATAGAATGATCGGTCTCCGGGAAAGGGGTTTGTCATACTGTGACATTGCGACTCAAACGGAGCGCGCTGCTACGACAGTGATGCGTGTGGAACCAGTGCATAGAGGAGCAGCACCTAGGAGCTGCGACGACTACATAGCGACGAGCGGTACAGGACCACATAATGTGACCGCAGCGCGATATGACTGCTATCTTGTCCGCATGGCCGTAACCTACAGAATGGAGTCGTCCACAGACTTGTATCGACTTTGGAGCACTGCAAAGTGTGTGCTCATGTGTGCGTCGACGGAACAACGCCGTCGCTTGACTGGTGGTACGCATACCATTGCGTCGGATTCCTTTGTCCAGAAACTACCAATTCCTGAGACGGCAATGGGCACGTGAACGTGTTCACTGGTGTCTTGAGGGCATGTGGTGTTTTCGGACGAGTCCCGCTTCAATTTCTGGTACAACGATGGACGCGTACGTGTTCGATGCTACCGTAATCATCGGAATCTGTCAGCCTGTATTATTCTACGCAATAGCGGACAGATGACAAGGGTGATGGTTTGGGGCGCTGTTGGCTACAATGTGCGATCTCACCTTATACGTATTGGGGGCAATCTGAACAGCAATCGCTACATTAAGGAGGTTTTAGAGCCTGAGGTACTGCTTTCCTGCAAGCATCTCTATATGCGATATTTCGGCAGGACAATGCCCGACGTCATGTGGCGAAAAATATGTAAGCTTTCTGCGAAGAAAGACGGGTACGACTGCTTTCCTGGCCCGCACGTTCGCCTCACATATCGCCATCGAACATGTTTGGGATACGATCGGTCAGCAACTTTTTCGTTCCGGTCCTCCTGCAGCCACTGTCGATGCTTTGTGGTTACACGTAGAAACCGCGTGGCAGTGCGTTCCCCAGCAGCATATCCAGGCTCGCTTTCAATCCATGCCATGTCTAGAGGTGTTGATAAGAGCGCGTTGCAGCTTCACACCGTACTAAATTCTCATGGTCAAAATGCAGTTACAGTTCTGTAATGCTAATCATTTGCATTTTGTAATATTCCTAATCTGTGGTATAAATTTCATTGTAATAGTATGTCTCCTCCTTGGTGTTGCAATTTTCACATCAGTGTATATAAGTTTTAGCTTTGTGCACTCCTCGATATAAACTGTTACTACTCCAAATCTCAGATTACTCTGTGCGTGCAATATGCTTGAAAGGGATACAAAATGTTCACTTATATACTAGTATACAGAGAGATAAAAATGATTGAACACATTGAAATAAAATCACTCACCCAAGTAACGTGGTACTAGTCATGGTTTTTAAACATGCACCGTGTCCGACGAGATTTTGTGCGCTCTGAGAACTACCGGTTGAGGTGCGGATTATATGAAGGTATTTAACAAAATTTTACATTAGTTTGATCATTGAGGCAGGAAATAGGAGTTTTTTAAACTAATTTTAGAATTTCGAAATTTTCTCAGATAATTAATTTTTGTTATTTGCTTTCAGCACGTAAGATATTAAAATTTGTGTAAGGTTTGAGGGTGTGATTAGTTTCAAGGAGATGAGAAGCGGAAGTGGAGTTATTCTGTTGCAGCCTACATGATCTTATGTGTTCCGTAGTTCTCTGCGAGAATTTTCTGCCACTCCGTCCAAAGTAGGCAGAATTTTAATTATTGCAACTGAGCAGATATACCTCATTCTTTTCATCTTTTCAGACTGAATATTTTTTGCTGAAAGATATGTATTTAGTTGCAATAAAGATACGTTCTAAGTTCGAGGAGACACGACGTCAGTCAGATACATGACGGAACAAATTGGTGAATATCCCGCGCATGATATAGGCACTTGTGTTGGTCTCGGACAGACAAGAATAGACTGGGCGGATGGGATAGGCATTTGGAGAAAAGCACTATTTCGTTACGAAGGTATTAAGGACCGCTGTATTACGTAACTAAAATTACTTACTACGTACAGAAGCATTGAAGATTCACTTTTCAGGGATCCAAAAAAGGTTTTTCCATCAAAACAACTGCTATTTTATGAAGCATGTCATTATCATTATTACCTTCCGGAATGGTATTAAAACCATCCTCTTACCTTCCAGTTTCCAAATTCTTCCGCAAACTGATCACGATCTCGATTCTGTTTACCAGCTGCTCACGCCTTGTTCAACCCTGGGAGTGTCTACCTCTGTAGCAAATCCCGGTCGCATCTCCATGAGGAACTCGTGCGTCACGGCACAGGGGTGGAGGCGGGGCGGCGGCAGGAGCAGGGGCAGGGACAGGGACCGTGGTCGGGGCTGGTAGGGGGTTGGGAGGGGGCGAGGAAGATGGAGGCCGCAGCGGCGAGGATGGGCGGCGGTACCTTCTTGCAGAGGGAAGGTGAAATATGTCCCTGCACCTCAGTAAGTGAATCACTGCCAAGGGGCTTAGACTGACGTCATATTTAGAGCCCCGTGCGTCGCGCGCGGCGGCGCTGCAGCGCTTGGCGCGGCGCGGGCCCCGGGGACCAGCTGCCGAACGTAGCCCAGAGCGCCCACAACACCCACCCACCCAACCCTAATTTTTTTGCACTGACGCAGTTTTTGTTATTATCAGGGAACGGATTGATATGGACTAAAAATATATGAAATATGTAAATATAGATGTAGCTATTTTTATCAAAATATGGAATTAAATATGGACTTAATATGACAAAAAATGACTATAGTCAAATAATATTCTATTTTCTCTTGATAAACCATCTTTAAATACTGGAATGTAACTACTTAATTATTTTACACCTGCTGACTCCTGCTACTTTAGGCATTTTACGCTGGTTTAATAGAGAGATTAATAGAACTGAGACGACACGTACAGCTCCTCATTGTCAGTTACAAACCCGTTAGAATACAAGTTGAATTCTGATATTCAAATCTGTGACGTCGTGCGATATCGGGGTGGCAGCCTCAGAGGGAAGGAGAGGGGGTTAGTGTGGATACTGAAACAACGTGCGTTTTCAACACACTATCGAGGTCTCAAGATAATCTGTCAAACAAATCCAACAGATCATCGCCTTGTCTCGGCACCCTTCACCTCGCTGGACACTCACGCCCTCAGACAGGGTCTCAGGGCTGGATAGTGGATCTATTCTTCACTTAAATTAAAAACATTAACAGTTTCTTAAATTGCTTTCCCATTGCCAATTCTCTCTAATTAAAAACACAAACTAATGTTTAAGGAATTACTGAAAAATTTTAAGTTCTTAGTGTTGTGATGCATTTTTAATATTTAATGAAATTTCACTGTTAAGTTTAACGTGCTACATGGAGTTATTTTATATGAAATATGAAAAATATGAGGACTTTTATTCAAATAGGTACCAAAATCCAAAATCTGGAAACAATACGGAAAATAAACGTATCATTTTTCAATACGAAGTTTAAATAAGTTCCAACTGCATAATTTTATTGTTGTTATTATTTAATTATTGCCATTATTATTGTTGTCTTTATTTAATTATTTTTTACTGATACGTTACTGTTCGTTTTGGCTTTTCATTGTTGTATTCGTTATTGCTTGGTATTGCTCGCTGAACACTGCATAACTAACCGGGATAGAGATGATCGTGGTCAGGAGGAAAATGCGAAAACATTTGAATAATGCTACGTGTTATTATGAAGGGAATTATGTGAGGGAATCATGGGAAAGAAATATGAAAAGACAAACCGAAGGCACAAATAACGATTTTTTAATAATTCTGTACTGTTATATCGACCTAATCGACGCAATCAGAGAGAGGAAACAACACTTAATGGTTGGCGACCGTTGATTTAAGTTTGCGGTCCGTTAAGAACAATCACAAGAAATGAGTCGCTAGTGAAGATGGCATCCTCTTCTAAGAGATGGAATTTCTTGTTTAGATACCTATATGATTTTTTTTATAAGAAGTTGGGATTCCGAAACTTTTTGAACGACACACGGCCGATATCACAAATCACAGACTTGGTTATAAACCTCGGCCGTCTACTCTGATCACAAACTTCAACTTCGTCTGTTATTTGCTGTTTATCGCCCAAATTATATTAATAACTATATTATTATAATTAGGTTAATAACGTTCATTATCCTATAAATACATTTATATAAATTAGTAAAAATGGAATGTATGGGGGAGAAGTTTAATATGCGCCAATTTCCTGAGTTCCATAATTCTTACCCCACCCTTTTACTTACGATTTACAGTCGTTATTGCATCTGCGGTCGTTGTTATCCTTATTGTTGTCAGCGTTTTTAAAGAAGTTAGCTTCGTTTTTATCGTAATTGATACTGTTTATCATGAGTGTCGCGGTTGTCGTTATCGAGCATAATATCATTTTATCCTTTTAATTTCTCCTCATTTCCAAAAATTACAATCAGAAGGAACACTTTGTTTAACTTAGTCCGAATAATACAGAGCTCAAACCAACAGATTGGATTGGAGAATAACGCAAAAAGGCTAGCAGCCATGTTAAATTTGAATAGTACGAAAGTGAATTAGATTTGAGGATTGTGCAGCATATATTTACAGTGTTTATTAATTCTGTACATTTTCAAACATTAAGACCACGAGTTGGAATCTAATTGGCAGAACATGTATTAAGAGAATGTTCTGATATTTTCATTCGCGTGAAGAACACTTTCGTTAAAAGAAGTTACAGTATTTTTATCAGTATTATTATTATATTTTTCCTAAATTATATTATTTTATTATTTCAATAATCATAATAATTTTATTTGTACGTCCTATTTTCCTTATTGTGACATTTTCCCCTGCAATGAATTTTTCTTTAGTTCGATAATGCGTGTTTTACTAGTAGTTATTTTACAAACTAGAGCCACAAGATCATACACTTTCTCACGTTATTGGCATCCGTTTTGAAATATAATATAGCAACTTTTTACTAACATTTCCGCTTCATAACCCAACTACAAGACTTCATACATTCTCCCATATTTCTAACATTTGCAGTTTTCGAGTCGCTAATACACTGCCGGCACTATAGTTTGTCCCCCCCCCCTGTAGCTGGAATGCTTACGGCTCTCGTTACCCAGCGCAGCCGCGGTATTGAAAGATTTTGAAATGGTATTCATTGCTTGCAGGATTGTGAGCCTACGTGGCAGACGTGTCGGAGACGTGTCTTCAGTCACATGACACATGAATGGAATCTCGTCGTAAGGGTGAATAATAGTTATTTAATATATGGGATACGTGGCAGCTTGCCATTGCTTGTCACACCTTCATTATCAGATGAAAACCTCTGTATCTTTCAAGGGACTCGACACTGCGCTAAGAGAAAGTGGTTGTTCCCGCAGTCATGGGTGTTATTTACATCATTACAAGACGAGAAATGTTCATCATTTCCCTTTTCAGAAAAATCACTTTGAACTTTGCTATCCTTTGATACGAATGTTATTTAAAAGTAATCCACAGTGCTGCTATCTGGACTTAAACCTGACCAATAACAAATTTATTATAATGGCATTGTTTGTAATGATGAGCATATGAATGATTTGAATGTGGCGTTATCTAGTCAGAGGCGCGCCCAGGATTTTTCTCTGCGTGTGTGTGTGTGTGTGTGTGGGGGGGGGTACAGCTATAATGTGCAGCCAATTTGATGTTTTCTAATAAAGAATGTTTCATTTATGCTGGTTATAAAATGCATTTGTATTGCTTGTCTGAAAAGTGAACATTACGAAACAATTGATGTATAGAATTACATTCGCTATTACAGACAATTTGTGAGCTACATTTCTGATATGAATCATTGACTTCTGAGGGGGGGGGCTAAAACCCCATGCTCCTCTCCCCTTGAATACGCCAATGTAAGTAGCCCTGGTTTCAAAGTGAATCCCCTGCTATCACGGGCGATGTTCTTATCCCTACTTGCCCCCCCCCCTTTCCCGCCCAGGCCATCCGATTTTCTCACCGCCAGCAACGACCTTGAAATCGGCTCCTACCTGCATCTCTGAAGCCAGAGACGTTAACCGCCAGCCACGCTAAGCGCTTCGGGGCGCGGACGCCGCACGTGCCAAGACGCCCTCTCCCTCTCCCTCGCCCTCGCCCTCTCGCCCTCAGGCCGGAGCGGGTGGGTTCGGGCGCCGATCGCCGGACCCCGCGGCGCACACGCCCCCGGGGGGGTTTTCACGCGCCCTACCCAAGGACGCGAATACTTGTCGCCAAGTTCCCGTGGCGCGGCTGAGCGGCTCGCTCCGCGCCACGCCCCCACGCCCCTCTCCTCCAACCCGCTCCGCTCCGCGCCCCGCCCCGCGTCGCTCCGCCCCGCCCCGCTTCGCCTTGCCGCGCCGCCTGCCAACTATTCCGGCTATCTGTCTTGGGTTGGTATTGGGAATTCCGTGGGCCCCGAGGGCGGCCGGCGCTGCGTGGAGCGTGCGGGACCGTGCCGGCGCCGCGGGCCACGCGTGGACGTCGGCGCGGGCGTGGGCGTGGCCGGGGGCGTGGGCGTGGGCGGGGCCGGGGACGAGGGTGTGGAAGGGTGGGAGGCAAGGGGTGCGGGGCGCTCCGATGGGGGAAGGCGGGGCAGTCGTTTGTCAATGCGGAGTTCGCGCCTCGGAAGTGGAGAGTCGCGAGACGGAAGGAGAGGAAGGCCGTGGAACGGTGCGGGCCATGCGGGTGAGCGGGCGCAGGAAGATGAGCTGGGCTCTTAGCAGCTCGGAGCGCGCGAAGGTGGCGGGGGGTTGAGAAAATGACGGTTTGGAGAGGTTCGGAAAGGTACGAGAAAGGTATGACCATTGTGGGAAGAGTGTGCGAGTTACGAGGATGATAGGACCATTGTAGGACGAGCGTAAGAGAACTGCATGAGGATTGTCCCGAGGATTATTCACGGAGTGCGATGTGTGAGTGGCACCATCACCTCTGCAGCATTATTGTCAGAGGCCATTCTGTTCGAGTTCTGAGTTGCGAATATTTTACACCAGCTACGTAAGTGGGTCGACGCCAACCACCGACGGGAGGAGAATTATAAAGGCGAACGTCTTTGATCTTTGATCTATGGTTTCTCGCAAGAACACCAGGTGAATCCCGGAGCAGGACCTGAAAAAATGACCACTGACCGCGCAAGATCTTTCCTTTCTCATCCTTGTTTTCTCTTTCTCCCTCAGACTAATATAATACACTTACTTCCACTACACTACTATACGTGTCTGGAGACCAGCCAGGAACTTAGAACTTATCCCGGCTGGAGCGGTGTTCCGCTGGCGGATATATCTGGAGTGGGGAAACCCTTGTAGATTGACGCCAGATATCACATTCAATGAAAGGACGCCCCCCAGCGGCCGGGACATACTACGAGTAACATGCACTTACGACACTAGTTGTTAAATAGTTGTTAACGAGCTCGAATCATCATCAATCTTCGATTATCCCAATATACAGTTGTTTTAAAATAATCTAGATGAAAGTAATCTATTATAATACTTATATATTTGAATTTTTATTATTTTTATTTATTTATATTAATATTTAAGTATACAATATTTTAATATATTAGAACAATTTATACCATTAATGTATGTATATTTGCAATACGTAATTTTGTTTAAGAATTCCATGTATTGTAACAACTCAGAGTAAGGATGAGAAAAGCCTGATGCATTTGTGCCCTTTTGTATAGTTCAGGAATCTCCTCCATAACACTCAGTTTATCGTAGCGCCCGATACAATTAGAAGTATTTTCTTTCTGAATGCCCTCTCTGCAAATAATGGAAACCGAATAATAGAATAGTTTTCGTCCACAATTAACTTTGAGCCAATTCGAGATATCTGGCATGACACGTTGCTTCTGTACATTGTTTGGACTGTCGTCTCTCTTACTCCCACAAATTGGGTCACTTCATTCACTTTGGCTGCATGTGCCTGCTCAAACACAATGACCCCATTATGTCACCCCGTCACGGCTCATTGGAGTTACCCGTCGCAGCTCATTAGAGCTACCCCGTTGAGACTCATTTGACTGACTCAATACACAATTTTAGACATAACGATGTTCATTGCATTTCGAAGAATCTTATCTCTGGTGCCTTTGCCCTCATTGTAGGAAAATGTATATGGAAATGTATAATCTAACGGTTATCTTCGGTGAGAAGTGTCGATTGCTTTTGAAGTGACTGAATGCATGGGAAACTGTCTGCAAAAGCACACTAGATTACTTTAACAAACTCAAACTGATTGTCAGTAGTGACCTGACATCTTTGTAAGTATGGTTGTTGTGTTGAAAGACATGTCCTCTTGTTAAACAGACATGCCGTGGCTTTTGACACATCGACTTGTGACAGTTGCAGATTCTTTCTCGTGAAACCAAATATTACTCACGATGAGTTTTAGAAACTACGTACAAAAACACACACAAAACCTTAAGACGCGAAGAGAATCAAACAATTTTTCAAAGTTATACGATTCACTTTTAATGCATTTTTCTTTGTAATATTCATTTATTGATACTGTTCCCTCCTCCATTGCTTCATTCCCATTCTATACCTACCCTCTCCTCTTCTTTCGAACTTAATGTCAGTTCAATGTGTTCCTTGCCAGCCCCGGATCGGAACTGTGATGCTTTCTTTGCCAGGTCTGTGACACATTTAATATACAAAAAATCAAGGTGAGCTTTGACGATTTTTTTGCTGCGTACTCGTAATTTTAGTATACAGAATACAATTTATTGTAAATTACTTTTTATTAATATTACAGCCTGATGATGGGAGAAAAAATCGAACTCCCGAAACGACGCAAATTGCGTGTTCAAGTATAAATAATGTTACATAAATATCAATGGGTTTTTATATTAGTTAGTGACTTCAGAGTTATTGACTTGTTCTTAATGAGAAATGTCACATTTCTCTATATAAATAAAGGACGAGTAAACGTATCTTCTTCAATGGTAGGATTCCTAGCATAATGAAGTGAGACTTACAGGAATCACATAGGTGATAGTTTCTTATTATTCGTACAATTACTGTCTGTAATGTAAAATTTGAGAATGTGTTTCCCAAAACAGTATACCATTTTTCAAGTGGGAATGAAGATTTGTGAAATATTCGCTACGAGTTGTAAGGCAAAATGAATTTGAAAGAGTTTGACTGCTGGGCATAATTAACTTAAATTTGCATTCAGTTTATGAAAATCTTTATTTTGTATTAAAATCGACATTCCATGTCAAGTGCCTTGCCTTCAGAGACACAAAGATTTAGTTACCTTAACTTAAATCATGAATTTAAGTAAAATTGTCCAGGAAAAAACATAATTTGACAGAGAATTCGAAAAATGTAAGAAATTACCAATAAAAATTAAAACTTGTGATAAAATTAAAGAATTTAGAAGAAAAATTATATCAGATGTAAAAATAGAAAATTAATTGGGTAAATTTATTAATATAGATGTAACATGTATATTTGTATTTAATGTAACACTAATAGCTGAGAAGGCTGAATAAATCAAAGTAGTAAATCAATTAACATTAGTAAATTGCACATCGTTCATTTTCCTTTTTTTAATGAAGTAAGCAATCGTTTATTTGAAACGGAAAACTGCATTGCTATCGTTTTTCTTTAATTGACTATTGTAAAAGTGTTTGATGAAGAAACCAATTTGAAATATCTGATGCATCATCGATCATCCGTAAGATTATGACACGCTGGGATATTGTTTCATCAGGCAAGGTGACTGTAGTGGATATGTCGCCCGTTCTTGCTAACAGAATGTTCATGTACACCAACTAAAAAAGCATTCATTACACATCAAAAGAGAGTATCATTTTATTTGATATTTTTGATATTGAAATAAATACATCTAGAAGAAATAAATACATCGGAGAGAAACGACAAAACAAATAAAGGAAATAGAATGAACATACATTTTTATAAAGTAATTTTTAATTGAGATTAAATACTTCATTTCTGTAATCTGTGAGTGGTAATCTATTCTATCTAACTATATATATATATATATATATATATATATAGAACACTGGATGTTGGTATATATATGAGCGAAACTCCGACACCATTAGACTGATCTCCATGAAAGTTGGCACTTCTACGTGTTTTTTCACCCAGAAGGTTTATGTGCTATTAATTCTGTTGTAACTCCACTACATGGCGCTGTAGAACAAAACTAAATATTTACGTCAAATAGAACCCTCAACACACTCGGCAGCATTTTTAATCTGTATCGTTAAATAACTCCTAAACGAGGCGTTCTATGGGCTTAAAAACTAAAATTCAAAGAAACATCTATTACATTTTGAACATTCTATTACATTTTTGCTGGTCCGGCGCTTCCCGATATTACCTCACCTGCTCAGAGACGTGCAGTCTGCAATTGAATGTGAATGAGAGAGACAGAGTGGCCGAGACAGAGACAGACAGACAGACAGACGGGGCAGGGTGAGGGAGGGAAAGACAGTGAGAAAGGGTGATGGTAGGGGAAAGAGAGAGATGAAGAGCAGAACGTCTGCAGGGTTTTCCTAGTTCTTATATAATAGACTTTTCGAGGGTTGGTACAACAGGCGGCCATATATTACGTAATCTTAGCCCCTTCATTGTAAGCCGGTACAAAGTTAAGATTTGCCGATCCGGTGGCCGAGATCGGTAAGGCAGTAGTGCCGTAGCGATCTCGGACCAAAGGATCGCGGGTTCGAGTACCGCCTTGGGCATGGTTGTATTTGTGTTCTTCCTTTCACTCCCTATCATCACCATATCATGTCATCTTCACAGTCGCCATAACGCTAAATCCAATAGCGGTCGCTAATGACCTAGATGTTGATGCGACCTTAATTAATAAAAAAAGGTTAAGATTTGTACCCGCGAGACGAGTGCGTGAGGGAATGCAAAAGCGCGGGTGTGCCGATCGCATCCGAAGAGCGCCGAAGTCGGTCGAGGGCCTGCAGGCTCCCGTCGCCGCGCCGCTGCTCCGTTGGGCCTATGCAATTCGTTACGGCACTTCTCGCCCGAGGAGGGGAGCACTTTGCGTAATGAACAGAGGCGCCGTTAGTTTCGTTGGAGGGAAACAGAGTTCGCTTCGTCGCCCTCGCCGCCTCCACTTTCGCCGCCACCACCTCCGCCGCCATCATCGCCGCCGCCGTCGGAACAGTCAAATTTACTAGCCAACCGACCCTGGCCCTCTCTAGACCTTGTATCTCAGCAGTAGTTATTGCAACGTGTTAGAATGGTGGGAGTACAACAACACACCTTGTTCGAGGACCTGCTATTTGCTGGGTGTTTGTTTTTGATATGTTTACGCGTATGTGTGGAAAAGGGTGCTGTGGATATCAGAATACGTTGAGCCAGAGTATGATATTAGTTAGCGACCCAAAGTGCTTGTGATTTTTTGTTGCTCCTTCACTTGAGAGGAGTAAAGTAACCAGGTTTTCAGGTGGGGAAGTTACAGTATACTGCTGAAACTGGTGACGTGCATGTTTTTTGTTTTATTACCAAATATAGGGTATGATTATAAGAAAGATATAACTTACCATTCAAACGGAAGTATATCGTCTAATATCCTTACGACAAGATTTTCAACGTACACATATAATATATCACTTCGTGAATAATTAAAAGAGAACATATTAGAAAAACTGCCTTGGCACATCTGTCAAGAAAGCTTGTATTCTGCACGGGAGATATAGAAGTGTATTTCGGTTTTGAGGGTGGATTTGATGGAGAGGACATGTCTCCCTTGCCTTGGGTACACAAGTGTTTCTGCACCATTTCTTTCTTTTTATTGATTGAACCAAATCAAATAACTTTTCAATATTTCTTCAACGTAGTAAAGAGAAATTGGAATGCAGCGAAAAGTGGCGATTTTTCTACAATAAACTTTTATTGTTGATACCTATACCGAAAAAGTGGACAATTCGTAATCCCATTTGCAGTGTAAACTATTTCCTCTGATATATTTCGTAGTAAGATTCAAGGTTTTGTGGGTCCTTGGTTAAATGAAAGAACGTTCATTCGTCCTTGTGTCCATGGACACTAGCGTACAAACCGTTCTTAGGACATTTACTAAAATTGATATTTCCCTATCGATCTGCCACAACTTAAAGCTCTGCGTTTTTAAAAAGCATAGTTTGATTCTTGAGGGTACATGAATGGCCTCAGCGAATGGCCTCAGCGACATTTTCAAAATGTTCTCTAAAATGTCTCCTAATTTTTGTATTAAACTTATTCTCGGGTAGAGCAAAGTACGCTTCTAAAAAGGACGCAGGTCTCATTTTCGTTGAACTGTGAATTTTCGAAAACTACAAAACTTTTTCTGAGTGTTTTCCTATAATAATATGAAAGATATAGATTTTTCTTAATGAAATCTGTTCTTTAAAATCATATCTTGAAATAATCCATCAGCTGCAAATTGCAGCTATGAACATTTTATGCTTGTCCTCATCGAACATTTTTAAAACGTTCGTAATTTTGTATAGTTGTCTCAATAAATGTTCGTGTAGAAGGGTCGAAAGGCTCAAAGTGTGCGTGTAGAAGGGTCGAAAATGATCACTTTCTGAGGTCATCCATTGTTATTCCTTCATTATTTGGCATTTTCCGTATATCCACTTCCCCAACATTGTCTGAGTATAAGACTTTCCTATGATGTTCGACCCATTTTTGTTCTGAGAAAAACATACACGGGCATCATCTTGTTGTTCTTGAACATAGTTTTGAATATTTTAAAACAAATTCTTTCAACACCAGTGATGTCATATTTTAACATTTTCCAGACACTCTCCCAACGTTCCTTGTGTGTCTTTCTGGATAACGGGCGTGTTTTAGCTTTAAATCGTTTATAATCTACGCAGCCTTCTGGTTTGTTTGTACTCAAATATCTGATACACATCTTTCGTGAGCTTGATGATTGCTTTTATTTACTCACTCCACATTTTCAGTCTTCCAGTTCTTCGCTTCCATTCGTAACCAAAGCATTCTTACGCTGACTGTAACACAATTTAGTAGATTCTTCCATTCACCTATATCGCCTGAGAGTGGTTTCAGATTGTATTTCTCTTGTACTGGGTCACATTCTTATACAGGTATACTCCAAACGTTGGGCTTTCAGTTTCAAGGGAACCTGCTTTCCCTCTTAATCTTCCTTTCTTTAAGGGAGTCACCGGGAGAGGTGGCTCAGGGCATCAAGTTATGTCACTGCAGTGCCTCAGATCGGGAGGTCCTAGGTTCGAGTCCTGACGGTGGCAGGATTTTCGACACTAGCTTTTCAGGAGAATTCTGGTGGCCTATTGCTCTGATTGGTGTTTTCCATGGCTTCTCCGATCAACACCAGGCGAATGCCGGAACACTACCCTAACAAACGGGCCATGGACTGCGCGCAATATTCACCGCAGGGGAGATCGTATCTGCGTAGGTAGACAAGATCTCTGGTTGAGAGTTATAGACGACCACCCGGACCCTACGTTTCACGGTACAACTCACATCGTTAGCTTCAAGATGGAGGCAGTAATGGTAAACCCCTTGTTGCCAGGCTTGCCTGGTAACCACATTCGCGCCTACCCTTAGGCTGGATTGTGTCAAGGGACGTTCGTGTGAATTTTTCCGGATCCCACTTATAGAAGTCCAGACGGGGAACACGGACCCCTCCATCGGGTAGCCTAGGTTCTCATTTTACTCACGTCATTAGCCTCAAGATGGAGGCAACGAGGAGACGGGAATGGACCCCCGAGCCGCCCAGACCTAAGTCCGGGTATCCCCCTGATGGGGTTTCAAATTCGTCGTGGCAGTGACCCGATACTCTGTGCAAAGAGGAGGGGCTTGTCTCGGCACTTGTGAGTAGCGCATTGTTTTTACTCCGGTACTTGCCTGGATAGCTAGTAGCTCTGAGCCGGCAAGGCGGCCCTGCCCAGGCATTGATTGGGGAGGTTGCCGTGAGAGCAAACTGCGTTCCGGTGGGATCCGGATACCAGCCTGTCGGCGTACTTGTGCGTCAACGGGGGATAAGAATAAAAGCGAAAATCTTAGGTGCCCACGCCGGGGATTTGTCCCCATGGTAGAACAAGTAGATGTGTAGGGGAGGTAGCCCACGTAGACTGCGCGCAATCTTTCTCACACCCTTCCTTACACACACACACACATACATACATACACACATTCACACACATACATACATACACACATACACACACATACACGCACATACACGCACATACACACACATACACACACACTAACCTGCACTAAACTACTGCACATGCCGGGAGACCGGTCAGGAGTTAAGAGCTTTCCTGGGCTGGGGCGGTGCTCCACTGTTGGGAGATACCTGGTTGAGGAAAAACCCCGCCAGTCGACGGTAGGTCGCCTTTCAGCGGGGGAAGATCACCGTCACCTCACGAGGAAAACACTTGCATTACACTTAAGGGACGAATGGTCTTAGCAGTTGACGCGCCTGGAATCACTAACAACCAACCAATGAATCATCAAGGAAGACTAAAACTACTTTGTAGTAGGAAATGGTCGGAGCTAATTTCTGGGCCTCTGTACGCCGTAGTACCGTTCTCGACACATAAAATGGGTAACGGCCAAATTCAGAAGTGCCCGTCTTTCCGCGCATTCTGGCACACTGTACGGACGATAACGCCATCTGGTTCTTTCATAGTTAACTATTACAAAAGAACACTCGGAACCAACTGCCAACGACAGAGAAGCTGATAGGCTAGATTTCCCGCAATCATGATCTCTAGTTTGAACGTTCTCTATGATACGCGTGTTTATCCGAATGATTGAGAGTATTGGCGTAGAAGGCACAGGGAGCGGGGATAGTCTCCATCGCGTCGTCATGCAAGCCATTCGATCGTCTACAAGAAATATATCAATAAAGATAATATCATACAATATGACATAAAAAGTTCAACACATGCAATAGAATTAGTGGATTTGAAAAGGAAATTTGGAAATATTTAATTCTGATTTACTTGCAAAAAAATCAATTGAATATCCCCTCTTTTAACGCAAAACAACTTACGTATGTGTATGAATATTACGGATCCGAGACGAAGAAATGAAGTGTGCGAAGGCGGCTGCAGAATCGGAAAAATAATTGGGAGTTGGAAGTTTTGGCGAAGTAATAGTGTTCAAATATCAGTTTTTACGAAATTTAAGGTTTTTGCAATAATTAAACTAAGTATTCAGTAATAATTTTGCATCGCTTGTCAAAATTGTTAGTTTGCAATATTCACCTCAAAGACAATTTGAGGACCCTTCCTCCGTATAGCGCAAATTTCGGAATTGTTTATAAAATTGTTAATTGTTGAAAAATTGTTAATTTGCAGTTTTCGGTTCTGGAATATAAGAGACCCCTTCCCTCTTCAGAACTGCAAAATTTGGAAATTGTTCATAAATTTACAAATTTTGCGAAATTATTTTATTGTCTTTTCTAAACTGCCTTTGAAGGAGATGCAAAATTCTGCAATCCAATCGGCGCTACCGCCTTTCGTTTTCGAGATATGTAATTTTTTCTAAGAATTTAGCATGTCATGACAACTCCCATTTCTTTGGAAGTCAGTGGCAGTTCTCTCACAAATCTACCCTTCAAGCTGTTTCCCAAATGCAACGTGCATTGAGCGACACTCTTTTCCCATGCGACCCTGACACCAGAATGGTATTTGAAACTACCTTCAGAACGCAAGTCGATTGCTTTGCGGAATGGAAACATGGGTTGTTACAAATGTTCTCTAAATACGTAAATGCCAAGAAGGTCATCTTATGAGAACACACAAATTCTCTGAGCATATGAATGAATCAGTCATTTCAACAGCGGAGCCACTACCTTATAATAGTAATAACATCCACAATTTCGTTAATTAATTGTGTTATTTAAATGCAGCCCGTGTTCAACCCATGCAGAAAAGCAAACATTAAGAGTATCATTTAAACTAAATATAACCATTGTTAGGATGATTACTTTCAGAATAATTGAACGACCAGAATCTTACGTTCTCTACCATTTGACTGAAACACCGGATAGAGGACGGCGGAGAATGTGATTAAAAGGAAATAAATATTCTATATATTGATGTCGACATTTTGGGGAAAATGCATAACCTAACTCGTTGGGAGCCGAATTTGATTCTCATAACAAAATTGTGGCTGTCACTTCACGCATAAGATCTTTAAAATCTATTCAAAATCTGCTCCAATTTTTTTAATTGTTACCTAAATTTTAGTAAAATGCTTTTGCAATTATGATTTATGTTCGATAATTAGTAAATCCTCTCGAAATCGAAAATCTGATTTGATTTTTTGTGATCCTGACCTACACCACCAAAATTCAAACCATATTTTTTAATGAAATCTATTCTTCAACTTTAGAACTTTCTATTTTGTAGTTTATAGTTTTTCAGAATATTTATATTTTTCCGTAATTTGAATATTTCGAGCAAAGCTATGTTTCATTCGAGTGTTACTATGTATTTGTAGTTCTTGTGTAATATTGTCTCCCCTCTAAATTGAAAAACTAGTGGTGGACATACTCTCTCGATTTCTTTATAACAATTACGTAATATAAAAATTCAAGTTAACCCCCAGCAAAAATTTCACAATTCCAACTGGATTGCATATATTGTCGCGGCCAATGATGTCTCATCTCTTAATTAAAAATCGCGGCATTGATCCAAAAACGTCGTTTTGGGAGTGTTTAGCACCCGCGAAATCACTCTCCGAACTGAGATTTGAATTTGAGAGCATAGGTTTCGAGATTTCATTACATAATCCAGCTGGTGATTTACTACAAGTAGTCTCACCAACTGTGGGCCACCCCTATAACTCCTAAACGACTTCCGATATCAAAATACAGTTTTCGCTCAACAATGTGGAGTCATGGAGCAAGTGAAATGGTGTACAGATATTGTTTGAAATACTTTTAGTTTTGGAGAAATTAAATCAACTTTGATTTTTTTAAAATCGAACCATATATTTTTCTTACTAGCAATAGATAAATCATAAAAAGGGGAATGCAATGATGTAACATATGCTCATATTTTGATAGTATTTTGTGTAATAAATTATACTTTCTGGCAAGAGATTGTAAATAAAACCTGCACTTTTTGCTGTAGCTGCTTGTCGCTATTGTCACTTTTGGTAAAGGCCTTCGCGGCCTCTCCTCGAAAAGAGCCGGCGCTGGGAATGCAACCTTCCTGAATGGCAACAGTTGCAAGAATTGACACAGGAAATCTCGTGCATTTAATTTAAAATCACTTGTCAGAAAGTATAATTTTGTGCTCAAAATACTATTAAAACAATAACATGTTACGTCATTGCACTCGTCTACTTATGATCTACTTCTCGCTAGTGAGAAAAAATCATGGTTCCATTTAAAAAATGAAAGATGATTAATTTTCTCGAAAACTAAAAATTTTTCGGACAATATCCTTACGGTACATTACTTGCCCCATGATTCCGCATTGTTGGGCGAAAACTACATTTCTATATCGGGAACCGTTTAGAAGTTACGGGGGAGGCCCATAGTTGGTGGGACTGCCTGTATGCCAAACCTCGCAAGTGTTGGAGCGTTTTCGTTGTCACATAAAAAGAAACTAGTGTTGCAACAGAATGTCACAGAGTTTCTCGTACTAGATCTCTTCTGATTTCTTTAATCTAGACTAGTTTTTTGGTTTTACACCACCTACTTTCCAGCTGTCATCCATGGCTGACATTATTTTATTTAACATTTTCTCAATTTTTCAGGCCATTTAAAATAGAAAAATGTGATATTAAGAATATTACATAAGTTAAACCTAATCCTATATCATAATTTTCGATTAAAAATTTTGATCCGTTTTCGAGAAAATTTTGAAAATGTTCGGAGGCTTCATGTAAAGTAGCCCCAAAAATTAATGAATGCTTTTCAAAATCGCAGGGCAACGCAAGCCAAATGGACAGGGGTTTCTTCAATTTGGAAAAATCCTACGCATGGCTTAGGCGCTAGTGTTGGTCACATACAACGGACAGACGGACGTTTTGCCGTCAATTGGTTTTTCGGTATCAAGGACCCACAACACATGTATTCTGGATAAACTACGTGTTAGAGGATATTTTCTTAATTTAGCTCAGGATTTATCCACTTTTTCGTGATCGTGGCCTAAAAATGACTTTTTTTCCAGAAAATCCGCCGTTTTCTCGTGCAGCATTACATAACTTTCCCTACACTACATATATAATTTGTATATACGTACGTATACGGGAAAGTAAAAATAATAAAAAAAGGAGAAAAGAAATAACATAGTGATGAAAATGAAAAGGATTCACGACAAGAAAACCCAGCCACATACAAAGAGAAAAAACAAAAAACATCCTGGAAACCGTAGTTGGGAATATAAACTTTGTTGATGCATTCTTTATTGGAGAAAATAAAACAGGAAGAATAATGAGATAAAATGTCAATCACGGAGAACAAGAATAAATTAAAAGATAAAGACACTTATATAGAAAATGTTCTCACAAGACAGGAAAGAGTGATCTATGCTGCACTCTGGCAAGTAGCAATACAAGAAAGAGAAGAGGGGGAAATAATGAAGATCGGCTATAAAAAATAGAAATAAATTTAAAATGGGAGTATTGGGACAACACCATGAAAAAAAACTCAAAAAACTAAGAAACAGTTCATGGACAAAAAGCATCAACGCTAAACAACACACGACTGCATCCAAGACACCATATAATAAAGAACAATACGTGAAATAAACAAAAAGAAACAATCAAAGATATGTATTACAATAGCAATGTCAGGACATTGCTGTGTGGGGAGAGAAAAATGGAACTCATTCACGCTTCGTATATACGTATGTATACGGGAAAGTAAAAATCCACTAATTTACAAAATTATACTTTTGTCTTGACAATGTTATGCATGAAACGGGCAAAATTCGTGATAGCGAACAAGGAATTCTAAAAAAATTGTAATTGACGTGCGGCATTGAAATAACACGATTTATTGTAGTAAAATAAATAACACGATTTTAAATCGGAAACATAATGAATTTTAAAATATTGTACTGTTATTTTCTTTTTTCCACAAACAAAACTGTTTGTATGTCTTAGAATACAAAAAGGACAATGGAATTGCGGTCTTAATACTTCGGATACCTCGAAGTTACATACTTCGGAAAGAGAGTCTTTTAGTAATCTTGTAATCGTACGTCGTAAGAAATCTTGCAGAATTTTAGCGATATATCGACAAGAAATAGGACGTTTTTGTGTCTGTGAGTAATTCACTAAAACCCGTCTTCACTTTTCCTCTTTTGCCTTGATATGAGTTATATTCCTACTATGTATATTGTTTGTCTCCTTTACTTAGAAAGAAACAAAATAATTTCCATTAATTTCAAAATAATATCTATATAATGCATGCACTGTCTCACAAACGCTTTTCATAGAGAATGTGAATAAAGATGATAGGAATTGCTGGTGATCAGAAATTACAATTATTCTTACTGTGTCAATACTTCGAATTTGCAATCTCTACTTTGAAATTAACAAGTTTTCCAGAAGGTAGTTCTGATGAATATTTATGGGACGTCTTTTAGTTGTGTGTTGAAATTTCAAAGCTTTAAAGTAAAATAAAATAAATTTCAAAATTCTATTTGTCGAAAAATTTTTGAAGGTGGAAATGTTTTTGGACATCAATTTCAGATGTACGCAGAAATATATTTTCTGTCTTCTATTGTTTAAAAGACAACAAAGATAATACAGATTTTGAGTAAAAAAATGAATAGAAATTTTTTTGATATCCAGAAAATATTTTTACCAAAAATTAACGCAAAAATGACTGCTTCCACTTATACACCGGGCGACAATGTTAGTGATATATCTTTGCTTGATTCGATATTATAGTTCAGAAAAGAGTTGAATAAAATCATCTTTCTTTAGAGGGATTATCGATTTTCTCTCATAAGCCTCAAGCTAGCACTGACTTGCCAATTTTCCTGGGGAAGCACTTTCGACTCCGGGTGAAATCAGATAAGGGGCTATACAGCGTTGCCAAGGAAAAATCAATATTTTCACTCACGCCAAAGCAAACTGAAATATTCGTATTTCCTATTCATTCTTCTATTCATTCATTCTCAGAATAGCAAAGCCACATAAGAGTTAATTATCTCATTAGTGAAAGACCTGTCTACTTCAGAGACGCTAAAATTTTGCTTTTTAGAAATAAAAGTTTAATACTCGCAGTATCGCAGTTTGAAATTACAGCAACTCGCTATTTTTCCAGCTTTACTTGTTATATAAATTCCTATTTCTGAGATAAAAGCTAACTTTTCTAGTCATACTCCAAAATAGCACGATTTTCTCGTATTTGTTAGTCTCTTAATACTTTTAGTCTGAATTAGCTTTTCGTTTTTTTTCCACCCTCTTCACAGCAACTATTTATTGGTGCCTGTAACATATTTTTACTTTTTCATACTTACTTCGTTACAAGAGAAAGTTTTGTAATCGTATGCCGGTGAATTTTCATCAAAAAACTCTTATTGCCAAGTCCTGTTAACGAAAAACTGAGTAAATCGTCTTTGTTTACGAGAATATAGCAAATTATTTCTTCTAACACGTTGTGTAAGGGAACGTCCATAAATTACGAAACGGTAAAGGGGGAGGGGGTCTGAGCCTGTGTTACTCTGCGTTACATGGGGGGTAAGGGGATATTAATTGTTACGTAACATAATTTTTTTTAATTTTTCAATATTTGCTGAAATGATTCCTTTTTTGAGTCATGTATTAAAACATTAAAATATTAACACGTATAACAATAAAAATTAATTTCGACGGCAAAATGTCAGTCTGTCTGTGTGTCTGTCCGTTCGTCCATCTTGGTTAATGCTAGCGCCTAAACTGTACTTCCGATTTTCTTCAAAATTGATATTCCTCGATCGATTTAAATGATTTCGAGGCCCTCTGAGTTTGCCAGAAACATTTTGATTTTGGAAGTTCTTTGTAAATATTTTAAAATTTTCTCAAAATGACTCCCAAAATTTTGATTAAACTTTGGCCTCGAATAGCGTAAAGAACGCCTAAGTGAAGAATATTAAATTAAAATTAAGTTCATTTCATTTTACTCAGTGAATATAGCACTATCCATGCAAAACATTAAAGAACACAATATTGATGCAGTTTTGAGAAAATCTTAAATTTAATATTATTTAATGTCGCTCATATTTCAATCAAGATTGGGCAAAAACAAGTAATATATTCAGAAAAGTTTACATGATATTTTATAAAGAACTGATTGTCAAGAACTAATTTCACGTGAAGAAAAAATCGCGTTAACTAAATCACTACAATATTTAAAGAATTATTTTCAAATTGCAGGATCTCGAGTCGGGCCACATCAATAATGCAATGTTTTTAGCAAACATTCTACGAATAGTTTAGGCACTAGTGTGTTCACAGAACGACAAGTGGACCGATGGACGGACGTTTCCAGAAAAAAACAGTTTTCGTATCAGATGACCCCAAAACGTGCACTTCCATTGGAATCTCGAAATTGATTGTAATATTCTGAGCGAATGAATAGGAACGATGAAAGACATCTCATAGAGGAAATCTCAAATTAATTTTTGTTTTTTAAAATTATTTCTCGTCTGCAAATTTATAATCAGTTCATTTTTGAACATTCATCAAATGGTATACTGTACAAGAAAGTATCAGAAATAAATCACTACTACTACATTTTTTGTAGGTTTCATAAGTATTTTTTTTCGTGTGCGCCTGCGTATGCGTTGACGTACTAGTAGATTAATTGGATGGTGATTCGTGTGCTGGCACAATTTCTTCTAATATATTTGGCTTCTTGTGGTGATATGGTCATCCAGTGGAATTATGCCAACGTCTCTGTATAAAGTCCTGTTTGTCACGAACTATGTTTTAGTTTTGAATCTACGAAAAATATTCAATATACGAGTAGTTATTACTTCTCTGTGGTGTCGTGTTAATTCATTCGCGTTCCATAGTATAATTTTATGACTTAACAGCGATTCTATTCGTTACAATTTCTGTTTTAGAATGTTTTGATATCTTCGGAAGGAATTTTCGATTTCTTGACACATGTCTATTTGGACAGAAATGAGACTATACGGAAGTGGGGTGTATCGGATTATTGAATATGTGAAAAGGTGGGCAATAAATGATATTTTTCTGTGAATGAGTGTGCTTCTTTAAGTGTGGGAATTTTCTGAGTTTAAAAATGGTATTGTTTGAGTGGAAGTAGAAGTCGTCACTATACATTTTATATGTGAATTATTTTCAATGCATGTGTAGAACTTCATTTAATTCCGATATTCGTAAGATTTTTCACAAATGTTGATGATATACTGATATTTGTCACATTTTTCGTTTACTTTTCATAGCGATAAATTCAGGTCGCTATATTTCGTTCATTAAACTCCAAAATATCCAAGCAGTCATTTCAAATTCAATAAAACTCAATTCAATAATATAATAATACCAACTTCACATAATTCTCTACAAACGACTAAAAAGAGATGTGAAAATGCCGTGGCCGAAAGGATACATGAAAATGACTGACGATGAATGACTACATTAAAAACAGGATTTTAAGGAGGATCATACCAAGCGCTCAGTGCCCCAGAAGGGCTTGTAGATGAATTACGAACGCAAAACAAATTTAAAAAGAAACTTATTTATCCTAAATATGGATATTATTAGTTTAAATAACAGTATTAATGTTAGCTTTTATGAGACACGGGCTGCATCTAAATAACAATAAATTAAAGAAATTGTGGATGTTATTACTATTATAAGGTAGTAGCTTCGCTGTTGAAACGACTGATTCTTTCATATGCTCTGAGAATGTGTGCGTTCCCATAAGACAGGCCTGTCCAAAACTGTGCTTCGGTGCAATTTTGCTCCGCCCGTGCCCCACGCAGCGCGCCGGCGCAAGTTAGTCACCGGGGGAGTGGGGCATTCCTTCAGTCTGTGCGATAAGAAAACGGACAACCTGCTGCTGGCTAGCTGCTGCGCTTTATCTCAATGGCGACATCGAAGAGTATTGACATTTTCTTTCATAGTGGTTCTACAGGACTTATTTTCTGACCATCTATCTAAAAGACAGAAGTATTTCGAACGGCGAACTCTTTGGAGTATTATGAATATTTTCCACATATAAGTTCTCAAAACTACATATGAAAGCAGCCAAAGTAATTTCTATGTTTGGGTCCACGTGTGTAAATGAGAGCTTCTTTTCATAAGCAGTTAACAAAATCGAAGTTTCGAGGGTGTTTGAGCGACGAGAGACTTCGCAATTCCTTGCGTTTGATGGCGACAAGGAATTTTGTGACCCACAGCGAACGAATTGTAAACAAAAAATCCACAATTAAAATTGTTACAATGAAATTGCTTTTATTTGTTTTAACTGAACATACTTATCCAGGATATTTCTTTTTGCTCCTTAATTATGTTTCAAACTAGAAAATAGCAAGGAAACTTACTGAAATAAAATTAAATTAAAATCCTATTTGATTTTACATGAACTAGGCCCGAAATAAAACATTGTCGTGTTTTATCTATTCGAAACGAGCTAGTGTGGCCGGTCCGCGAGAAAAGTTTTACGGTAGGAGTGAGTAATTGGCAGCCGGGGGACTCCCGTTGGGCGGTGGCGTAAACAACCGGACCGAAGCGCGCTTCGTCATCTGTCGAAGCGAACTTGGTGCTCCTGAGCATGAGCGGAGCAGAAATCTTGGAGAGGCCTCCCAAAAGATGACCTTCTTGGCATTTACGTATTTAGGGAACATTTGTAACAACTCATGTTTCCATGATTTTGACTTGCAAAGCAATCGACTTGCGTTCTGAAGATATACCATTCTGGTGTCAGGGTCGCATGAGAAAAGAGTGTCGCTCAATACACGTTGCATTTGGAAAACGGCTTGAAGGGTAGATTTGTGAGAGAACTGCCATTGTCTTCCAAAGAAATGGGAGTTGTCATGACATGCTAAATTCTTAGAAACAATTACATATCTCGAAAACGAAAGGCGGTAGCGCCGATTGGATTGCGGAATTCTGCATCTCCTTCAAAGGCAGTTTAGAAAAGACAATAAAATAATTTCGCAAAATTTGTAAATTTATGAACAATTTCCAAATTTTGCAGTTCTGAAGAGGAAAGGGGTCCCTTATTTCCAGAACCGAAAACTGTAAATTAACAATTTTTCAACAATTAACAATTTTATAAACAATTCCGCAACGTGCGCTGCACGGAGGAAGTGGCCTCAAATTGTCTTTGAGGTGAATATTGCAAACTAACAATTTTGACAAGCGATGCAAAATTATTACTGAATACTTAGTTTAATTATTGCAAAAACCTTAAATTTCGTAAACACTGATATTTGAACACTATTTACTTTGCCAAAACTTCCCACTCCCAATTATTTTTCCGATCCTGGAGCCGCCTTCGCACACTTCATTTCTTCGTCTCGGATCCGTAATATTCATTCACGTACTTAAGTTGTTTTGTGTTAAAAGAGGGGATATTCAATTGATTTTTTTGCAAGTAAATCAGAATTAAAAATTTCCAAATTTCCTTTTCAAATCCACTAATTCTATTGCATGTGCTGAACTTTTTATGTCGTATTGTATGATATTATCTTTATTGATATTATCTTACATTGATATTATCTTATATTTCTTGTAGACGATCGAATGGCTTGCATGACGACGCGATGGAGACTATCCCCGCCCCCTGTGCCTTCTACGCTAAAACTCTCAATCATTCGGATAAACACGCGTATCATAGAGAACGTTCAAACTAGAGATCATGATTGCGGGAAATCTAGCCTATCAGCTTCTCAGTCGTTGGCAGTTGGTTCCGAATGTTCTTTTGTAATAGTTAACTATGAAAGAACCAGATGGCGTTATCGTTCGTACAGTGTGCCAGAATGCGCATAAAGACGGGCACTTCTGAATTTGGCCGTTACCCATTCTATGTGTCGGCAACTGTACCTATGATAAGGGACCTAGTTTGCTGTTTATAATCACAATATAACATGGATTGCATATCTTGAACTACTCATGTACATTTTTGGATGTCGTTTTGTGTGTGGTAGATGTAAGTTATTTTGAAGTTATTAAAAGTATAGAAGTCTATTAGTTTTCGCAGTAGCGTTAAGAGTCGTTTCACCGAAAGTTCCAACCATTTCTTTCACAGGAACACAGCCTACTCTGGCATCCAGATCTCCTGCTGTAGTTGTTTAGTCAGAGGCCCATGTAGTGTTTTATGCTTACTTGCAATGTCTTATAAAAGATTTGTTTCTTCCTTTCTCCCTTCCGCTGGGCCTTAAGCTCTGATAATATTCAGGTGTTTAAAATACATCAGGCGTAATATACTTTGATGATATTTATGGGAGAGGTATAACGAAAACAAAGTTTCATACAACAGTAACAATTTTTTTTATTGCAAAACACACATAGCCTCATTTAACTATTTGCTCGTTTCGACTAGTTTTCGGGCGCTCACCTACGGGAAGACCTAGTGCAACGGGGGCCATGCCCCCTCCCCAAAGGCCTAGGGTTTTTGTTGTTACCTTACTTTATATGGAACAATTGATTCAAATATTTATTTACATGAAAATAACGTAATCATTTTAACAATAATATTCTATAGTATCATATATTCACTACAAAAAATATACAATATAATAAATATGTTTATTATTTAACAAAAATTTATGATGCCCCCCCCCCAAACAATTATTGGCTGGATCCGCCCCTGACCCAGTGGGACTCTTACGGACTACGGACTTTTGGAGACTATCCCTGCTTTCTCTCCGCCGTCACTGCTTCGCCGTTCTTGGCATTGACAGTGTCTCAGCCCTGCCGTCCCTGCCAGTCTCTGTCGTGGATACCGACCATCTAGATACATTTTCACGTCGTGAAGGCACAATGGGCTCTTATGGACAATGTTATTCTTACGGAATAATCTCGTGCACTGTTGCCAAATCGTGTTTTTGCAAAAGTAAAAAGAAAAAACAACAACATAGTCTTGTGGAGAAAATGGCGAGGAACACGATGATAATCATGAAAATGTGTTATTCATTTGCTTTTTAAATAAAATAATAAAAACGCTGTATTTCTGCGGAACTGTCTTTTTAAACACTTTTTTTATTCAGACCGTTAAACATATCCAAAATTGGTGGAATTATTTTGGAAAAATTGATACAATATTTCAGTTACTTCAGCTGGGGAAAATGCTTTCATTTTATCAATGTTTTAAAATGTGTCTTGAAAAAAAAAAGTCAACGAAAATGTGCGAATTTGTAGTTTGTGCTTTAAAATATATCGTCGCTGGGAAAGTTTTGTTCTTGAAGTCCAATTAAAAACTTCCAGCCACAAAGTTTGGGTTATATGATGAAATTATTTTCTATCATCACTCGAAGGTTTTCTGATATCTTACTTCTGTGTATTTGATCTTCGTTTTGAAGTCGGGCCGCGCGCGACGTGAGGCTCGACGGAAAGACGAGGCAGAGATGCAAGGTGTCACCCGCATGGCTGAAAGGAAGTGTTTGTTTATATGATGTCATCCCGGGAAGGGACCTTCCAAATCATTAGTTGAGAGATCACCAGAAGTCCTATCGAGAATTTCGTATTGCTGGATATTCTGGCCAGTCGATTTTTGCTGGTGGATGTGAGTGAAGACGGTGGATGTGCAGTGATAATGAAACGTTGGTACGTAATTTAGTGAATCATGTAGTGGATTAATTTTAAGAGATCTAAATAGATCGCAGGGAAAAGTGTGAAATAATTAAGTGGAAAAACATTTTAAAAATATTCGAGAACGTAAAAGGGAAGCATCCAAGAACAAAGTCAATCATTTGAATGAATTTTGCAGAGAAACGGGCATAAGCAAACAATCCTTTTGAATGAAAACGGAAAATGAGGATGAAGAAATACCAACCTCAAGAAAAATAAAGTTAACTGGACTGAAGTATAAAATCAGTAGGAAAATGCGATTCGACGACTTTCTACGTTATGGTACATCTCAATTTCCATGCGTATCTATTTTAAAATGTGCCCGCAACAATCGTGGATATGATGAAAAATGTTAATGATAAATATTTACCAAATTTCAAATATTCTACATTTTATCGCTTATTGTTAGAAATGGGATTTGAATGTGAAAAGCGAGAAAAAAAGACTGAAACGATGGACAATAATGTGTCGATATTGATAACTACGAGAAATGCGACAGTTTAGAAATAAGAAAAGGAAAATTAACTACTACAGTGAAAGTTGAATAAATGTTGATCATAGTGTTTCCTTTATTGCGTAAATTAATTAATCAATATTTGAATGCAGTATCAACAATTTATGTTCTTTTTTCATTTTATAACAAAACATATAAAAGGGTCCCGTTTTATTAGATATTTACGCTAATATAAATATTACGACAGTAATAATAATAATAATAATAATAATAATAATAATAATAGCGCGAATAAATAATGTTTTCAGTAGATGCATATATTGAGAAAGGTAGCTGGGATGTTGACGATTCTGGAGAAAGCGGACAAGCAAACATGTCGCGTCGGCAACAACGCGCAGATTCTTCATAAGACTCATTGTGCCTTCGCTTCACCCCTCGCTTCGCCCCCCCGCTTCGTCCCCCGCTTCGCCCCCCGCTTCGCCCCCCGCTTCGCCCCCCGCTTCGCCCCCCGCTTCGCCCCCCGCTTCGCCCCCCGCTTCGCCCCCCGCTTCGCCCCCCGCTTCGCCCCCCGCTTCGCCCCCCGCTTCGCCCCCCGCTTCGCCCCCCGCTTCGCCCCCCGCTTCGCCCCCCGCTTCGCCCCCCGCTTCGCCCCCCGCTTCGCCCCCCGCTTCGCCCCCCGCTTCGCCCCCCGCTTCGCCCCCCGCTTCGCCCCCCGCTTCGCCCCCCGCTTCGCCCCCCGCTTCGCCCCCCGCTTCGCCCCCCGCTTCGCCCCCCGCTTCGCCCCCCGCTTCGCCCCCCGCTTCGCCCCCCGCTTCGCCCCCCGCTTCGCCCCCCGCTTTGCCCCCCGCTTCGCCCCCCGCTTCGCCCCCCCGCTTCGCCCCCCGCTTTGCCTCCACTTCGTCTTCGCTTCGCCCCCGCTTCACCCGCGCTTCGCCCCTCGCTTCGCCGCTCGCTTCGCCCCTCGCTTCGCCCTTCGCTTCGCCCTTCGCTTCGTCCCTCGCTTCGCCCCTCGCTTCGCCCCTCGCTTCGCCCCTCGCTTCGCCCCTCGCTTTGCCCCGCGCTTCGCCCCTCGCTTCGCCCCACGCTTCGCCCCACGCTTCGCCCCTCGCTTCGCCCCTCGCTTCGCCCCTCGCTTCGCCCCTCGCTTCGCCCCTCGCTTCGCCCCTCGCTTCGCCCCTCGCTTCGCCCCTCGCTTCGCCCCTCGCTTCGCCCCTCGCTTCGCCCCTCGCTTCGCCCCTCGCTTCGCCTTCGCTTCGCCCCGCTTTGCCACAGCATCACCACCCCCGCGTGACCCCCGCGACGTCCCCGCTTCGTCTCTTCTTTGTCTCAGCTTCTGCCCCAGCTTCTCCGCGCTACCCCCAACTTCATTTCACTTCGTCCCTCTTTGTCCCTCCTTGCCCCGCTCCTATCTGCTTTTCTGTTATGTTGATAAGAAAAATCATTATATGTATTTCAAAACGTTCGCAGGAGTGCCCTTGAATAACGACTGAATATTCCTTAGCAGTGTTGTAATTTCATTGTGTCTGTGCTCTTTCTACTTTTATGCATGTTCTTATGAATTTTTTTTCTAATTCTGGAAACATAAGATCTTACATGAAATCAACTTCTCACATCAAGAAAATACAGATTCAGTCGTGCTTTTCAATTCCAAACACTTCTGTATAAAATTAGTTTTTCAGTTGAGGTAGCAGTTACTACAAATGCTGAAAAGAACTCTATTCTGGCTCCTGGGAGTACAACCTCTGAACATTGTGATCAAAGAGCTGAGGAGACTATGTCAAGAGTCAATCGTCGGTATTGACCCCTGGTGGTCCACACAATTTTGAAGTATGTCAATAATGATGAAGGGTTTATTCAATTGGGAGGCGATAGCCGAATATGCATCGAGAAGTGACAGATATAATTAACATCAAGATGTTATTGATTACAAATATACGTTAATGAAATGTATAATTTTTTCTTGTATACAGCTGGAATAATCTAATAATGCATTACAAACTCGCATCTCATTTGAAATTTCACAATTCATTTCAAGGTTAGTCTGCTATATTGTTCACGGAGAAGGGGAACAGGTACGATGCAAGATTACGCGACCGATAAATTGGCGGGGATGAAATTATGTACTCGGTAATGCCCGAAGAAGAGATGATGTGCCTGCTTATAAAATATTTCCCTATTTCTATTCAGAATTTATTGAAGAATCATTCGCTGAAACAGAGGAAAATTATTATTACAGTTAGGTTTCTTTGATACCACGTTTGAAGCGCAGATAATCGAGTAAAACTAGATCGAATTGGGATGCAGCTGCAGATGTGTTGCAGCTAGTACCACCAAGCTCTACAGAAAGTGAAAGTAGAGCAATGAGTAATTATTGAAACAGTACCAGTACTCCAGAGAGCAGGGAATAACATGTTAACAGGAATCAGCAAATGAGCAAATCAAGAGAGAATGAAAAATTTTTCTTCAGGAAATAAGTGTAAAAGATGTGTCCCTTAGGAAGAAGCAAGTACTTCAGGCTATCAAAGAGGGCTTCAGGCCAAAGGCATCCGTTTACACACATATGTGATACCACGTTTAATAAAACCCGTCAACTTGTGCGCCGATGGTTCCAATGCGATAACCGGTACGCTGTCAACAAATCTGTGCTAGTAGTCGATCTCTACTGTGAGATATACATACAATCAAATCCATCCGAGAAGATAATGATAGAGCTAGGAAAAGTGTTTCGGAGTTGCATCCATTGATAACATCAAGATTGGTACCAAGCTTTTATTTTTCATCAAATTTTAAGGGCGGACAGGACGTATGTGACCTGCCCCCTGTCACGGACATTACATACGCACGGCGTACACCACCGTGTACATAAAAATATTTTCAGCCGCCCTAAGAGAAAGGAATATGTTGCAAGAAGGAGACTTGACTCGAGTGGTATGGCCTCAGGCAATCACAAAAATAGAAGACACTTTCTCCTCTGAATAGCCGTTACATTATTCGTCTACAAGCCATGATAGTAAGTGGTCAGTTTTTATGAGTAACGGAAGATGAAATATTAAACAATGGAACGTGTTACGGCGAATCATATTAAACAAGATATTGCGTTGTAGAATAGCTCCAATTATTAGGAGGTAACTATTTCAGTGTATTCCAATTAATTAATTGTAGAAAAGAAGTTGTAATGGAATGCACACTGAGTAACACGTTCTGGGTGGAAAGGTTGCCGCCTTACTAACTGCAGATGTATTTTGCTTTCCAGCTTTCATTATACTTTTAATTTTACTTTATCAATGTTATCTCAATTCATTCTTGATGCAAAATTCTATCGAAGCTTTAATTAAAAAGTTATTAATCACTGGATGACGATCAACAAGTCCGTGCAAGAAGCCTAATCGATGCACGTAGCGTATTCATCACTCGCCCCAGGTTCTGCGTGAGGGGAACGCCGCGGCAGCGAGGAACGTCTACGTATTTTTTTAAAATTTTATTCTGGCCCTCAAGAAAATGTGCGCAAATAATTCTCTTTCCCCACACGTCATATACAGTTTTTACTTTTTTGACAAATAAATATATAAATAAATGAATGAATAAATAAATAAATAAATAAATAAAATCTCTACAACTTTCCTGGACAGCATGTCGACGGTGCACCACGGCCGAGAATATAAGGCAGCAGGTGGGATAGCTGGGCGACTTCGTAAGCGCGGGGTAAAAAGAGAGGACTCATTATTGTAGAGAATTCACCATACTTTCTGTGCGCTCACTGTTCACCAACGCTTTGTTTGTCGTGAACTATAATAGAATTACGACACATCGTGCGTTAAAGCATGTATCAATTGAGAAGGCGCGTTTGCAACCTCCCTCAGGGTCCCTCAAGGAAAAGCCGCTGCGAGCATTTTGCCCCATTACGCAGGGGGGGGGGCGTATCGCTGTGCAAGACGGGAGAGAATCGGAATATAGAAGCCTTTGGATTACTGTCATGAAATTCAGTTAGGCTAGAATTAATTGATTGCACCTATCAAATCCATACATTTCTCATTGAAACTTTGACGTCAGAATCGAAAGTAAGGTATTACTAAAGGTGTAGAGAAAATGTAATTTATAATCAACCGAATGAGACTTACTAGAGCTGGTTAATTTTGTTGATGAAGCTTTAAGAAAAAAAGATGAAAACCGAAGGAACGAGTAGAAATGATGTGAATAAATATATATGCCTAGTAAAGCTAATAGTTTAATTAAGCATAGATTGTGCATAAGAGTTGTTTTGTTTTTTGTATACAGCACATTGTATTACTCTCTTTGCAGTACTCTTTTTGTTTTGGTGGGTTTTACAGAGTTTTATACATAAGAGTATTGCATTATTTTCTTTTGTAAAAGATATCACGACGGTTTCGTTAATGAAACGTTTGCAAACTCATATTTTGTGATTGTTGTGTTTTCGAGAAGGCAGCCTCCACCATCCACTTACCTGAAACTATTTAAATTAGCTGGTCACCAAGTCGTAAAGAAATAAAAAGGGGTAAATACAGAAATTTTTAAGAGTCGACTAAAGAGCAGTAGCCACCATTCATGGGGTGAAAGTTGGGGTTGGCGGCGACCGACAGCGGATTTGGTAATCACCCCACACCCTTAGGGGTTAAATAATAAAAAGGTCAGAATGCAAAATCTTAGCTTATAAAACCGATTAAAACCCTACAGATTCACCTTTTCTTCCATCTTTCGTCGCCTAAAGCTTGACAGAAGATTGCAAATCCTGCGTGACCTTCCTCTTATGATGCTTACAGACTTTCGGAGTAAGTGTTTGTTTCACTCTTTCCATTTTATCCATCAGAGCATACACAACCGTCTATGGCCACAACTAAGTGGTCATAACTGTCAGGCATTGAACAAAACCAGCTGTCACCTGATTTGCGTCAGAAAATACATTTTTTGTTACCCGGGCGTGCAACCATGTGGTTCTCTACAGGTAAGGTAGCTATTTGCCCCCACGGAAGCCATCCTCGCCGACCAAAGGTGAGCAACGGTTAGACCGAGAACCGAGAAATGCAGCCCAGCTGAAAAACACAAAACGCAGTAAAATAGGGTGGTCAAAACAGGGCATCTGTTGGGGCTCTCGGAGTTCTATTAAAAGGCGACATGCAAAATACGAAGGGAAAATTTGTCACGTATCCAGTGCGGGTATGGATCCCTTTAGCTGGTGGTGCCAGTTGATTGACAAATTATTTTGTTTCCGGGTGCGCAACTGCTATTGTCTTTACTCCCTTGTGAGGTTAGTTATATAGTGAGAGGTGGCGGTGTTTCATACCCGCTAGAACATACATCCGGGGTGGAAGTCGTTTTGCAGGGGTTTCCACTTCCACGTATCTCCACCTGCCATCCCATTCGAGACCAGCACTATGCTCTCGTGAGGTCCCCCGACATCCCCCGTGGTCCCCCGACGAGCGTGGTCCTTGGCCTGAGTGTTGAGCAGCGGAATACGCGTGATATTGATCGGAGAAAAAACGGAAAACTATTCATTGGAGCAGTCGGCTGCTGGAATTCTCTTCCAGGCAGTGGTTGATTCGACCTAACTAGTTTCGAAAATCACCGACCGTACTGGGTGATGCAGTGCCCTCCTGGTCAGTGACACTACAGTGGCAGCAGATCCTGCCCTGAGTCATCTAAACTGGTATATCCCCACCGAGTATGGGCGCCTTTAGCGAGGAGGTGTGTCTTCGGCCGTCGGCAGCAGTCGCCGCCACCACCACCACCTACCCCACGGCCGTAGACTTCCATCGTAGTTCGGGCGCCTCATCGACCCTCTCACCTTTCGGCCCGAACGAATTAATCTTGCCAATACTTTACTCTGCTCTTTCGTAAATTGCTTAGGCTTGCGGGCGGGCGGTTAGCCTCGCACCTGCGTTTGCGATAATTAGCGGAGGCGCCCCGCCCGAGGCCATTACCGTAAATTCCGCGCGAAGGGCGCGTCGAGCCAAAGGTCCGCCGCCGCGCCGCGTCGAGCAGAGCAGCGCTGAGCTGAGCTAGGCTGCCGCCACGCCGCCAGCTCCACGTCTCCGACATTCCTTAGCCGCTTCAGATGCAGCCGATTCGAGTCGAGCAGAGCTGAGTTGAGCTACCGCCGCCGAGCCACCGCCACCGCCACGCCTCCGCCACCGCGCCTCCGCCATCGCGTCTCCACCTCCGCGCCTTCGCCACAGCGCCTCCATCACCGCGCCTCCGCCACCGCGCCTCCACCAACGCGCCTCCGCCACCGCGCCTCCGCCACCGCGCCTCCGCCACCGCGCCTCCGCCACCGCGCCTCCGCCACCGCGCCTCCGCCACCGCGCCTCCGCCACCGCGCCTCCGCCACCGCGCCTCCGCCACCGCGCCTCCGCCACCGCGCCTCCGCCACCGCGCCTCCGCCACCGCGCCTCCGCCACCGCGCCTCCGCCACCGCGCCTCCGCCACCGCGCCTCCGCCACCGCGCCTCCGCCACCGCGCCTCCGCCACCGCGCCTCCGCCACCGCGCCTCCGCCACCGCGCCTCCGCCACCGCGCCTCCGCCACCGCGCCTCCGCCACCGCGCCTCCGCCACCGCGCCTCCGCCACAGCGCCCCCGCCACCGCGCCTCCGCCACCGCGCCTCCGCCACCGCGCCTCCGCCACCGCGCCTCCGCCACCGCGCCTCCGCCACCGCGCCTCCGCCACCGCGCCTCCGCCACCGTCAGGGCGGCCCTGCCCTGCCCGGTCTGCAGACTGTCACCATAGGTCCAAGTGAACGTTTCGATGAGAGTCGTTTGTAAAGAGAGAGGGTTCGGAGATGTTTTGTATGTACATGGCTATGCCGGCCACGTCGCATCGAAGACTGTTGTCGACGTTTAAATCATAGGATGAAATCCACCTTCACACTTCGGCTGGAGAGCACGCTAGTCCTACGGCGTTTTTGTTAGCGCACGTCTACCAGTGCGACGGTGAGCACTGGTAGGCATCAGGGATTTGGTCATTTGCAAGGGTAGGCTGAGAGGTCCTTGGAGAGACTGGAACGTTTTGTAAAACAAGTCACCCCTTCTATATTTTGCCGGAACGATGGAAAATGCCATTTTGTTAGAAAGAGAAGGTAGTGACTCGTAATCCAATGAAAAGATCTATGATGTAGTCTCTTAACACGTGCGTCTCGAACTTTCCACACTTCCGACTTGTTGAGTGGTTAGGTAGGTATTGAGCGCCACTCAGAATGAAAATAAAGACTGATTCTGAAACACACAAGCCTATCAAAGAACGAGTCACGTTCCGAAATTCGCGCGATTTCCAAACCGGCAAATGAGAGCGCCAACGCGTCATGAGAGACCATAACAATGAATAGTGTGGGGGAGGAAAGGAAATAAGCTTTGTGGCGAGAAGTGAGAGAACAGAAAAATAGTCGCCAACTAGTTTCCAAGCAAGCAACACGCTAATCTTACATGCCAGCTCAATACGCCTTTCGCATCCACAGATTTGAAACCATCTCAAATGTGAATCATTCAATTGAATCATTTGAATGATAATCATCAAAGTTTCAAACGTGATGCGAATCATCACTACACCACCTTCGTCGGTGTTTGATGCTATTCGCGTACGCTGGAGATGACATTAGGTCACACGTGGTTGCAGGTTGAAGTCATTTCGTACAGTAACCCTTCAATGCCACTTTCGAACATTTATACAATTCTCCGGTACCGGAAAAAGTGAACCATGGCGATCTGTATCCACTAGTTAGAGTTGCGGAAAAATGATGAGAGAGAGAGAGGAAGAGGTGATGAGAGCGAGCGAGTGTGAGGGCGAGCGAGTGTGAGGGCGAGCGAGTGTGAGGGCGAGCGAGTGTGAGGGCGAGCGAGTGTGAGGGCGAGCGAGTGTGAGGGCGAGCGAGTGTGAGGGCGAGCGAGTGTGAGGGCGAGCGAGTGTGAGGGCGAGCGAGTGTGAGGGCGAGCGAGTGTGAGGGCGAGCGAGTGTGAGGGCGAGCGAGTGTGAGGGCGAGCGAGTGTGAGGGCGAGCGAGTGTGAGGGCGAGCGAGTGTGAGGGCGAGCGAGTGTGAGGGCGAGCGAGTGTGAGGGCGAGCGAGTGTGAGGGCGAGCGAGTGTGAGGGCGAGCGAGTGTGAGGGCGAGCGAGTGTGAGGGCGAGCGAGTGTGAGGGCGAGCGAGTGTGAGGGCGAGCGAGTGTGAGGGCGAGCGAGTGTGAGGGCGAGCGAGTGTGAGGGCGAGCGAGTGTGAGGGCGAGCGAGTGTGAGAGCGAGCGAGTGTGAGAGCGAGCGAGTGTGAGAGCGAGCGAGTGTGAGAGCGAGCGAGTGTGAGAGCGAGCGAGTGTGAGAGCGAGCGAGTGTGAGAGCGAGCGAGTGTGAGAGCGAGCGAGTGTGAGAGCGAGCGAGTGTGAGAGCGAGCGAGTGTGAGAGCGAGCGAGTGTGAGAGCGAGCGAGTGTGAGAGCGAGCGAGTGTGAGAGCGAGCGAGTGTGAGAGCGAGCGAGTGTGAGAGCGAGCGAGTGTGAGAGCGAGCGAGTGTGAGAGCGAGCGAGTGTGACATGATAGTTGATACGTCGATATCACATCTTCAACGTTGCGTTACCCTCACGGCAAAGAACATTCAATTGTCCGAGGGTGCCCAATCTGCGATATTAAGATTTTCAATGGTTACCATTCACTCGTCTTTTGAGAATGTCAGCTCCTTCGAAAAATGTTTCGTGTAGTAAATGTTATTCGTGATGTAAACGTGTGAAGCATTCAAACAGGAATATCTGGTATTTATAATTGTCCAGAGAATAAGCACCTCGATCAGAAATCGAACTGCGGTCTCCAAACACTCAGTTGCTTTTTCATCGTAGCTACTTGTAAAACTTCTGAATGTTGTGAGCAACGAATAGAATATAGAGACTTGTAACCGACAAGACCCCACAATTTTTATTGGTTTATATAATTTATAGGAATTAATTGGCATTTTAAATAAAGTGTGCCCAATGCCAAACCAAATGGAGGCTTTCGCTAAGGTGGTAAAGAGAGCGCACAAAGTGCCTGAGTCTTGCTTAGGCATGGGTATTTCCGCCCTTGTGTTGGGGTATGATTGACTTCATCACCATACATGGATTACCTTTCCTAGTGTATCTGTCGTCCATGGTCGCCGCGAGTCGTTTGAGTCATGCTTAAGTTACGTCTGGTTCGACTGCCCTCCCAGTCTTCCTTTAATGTGAGGGATGCCAAATGGCGTAATAAGGTCTTGCCATATAACACGCCTTTCATGTAACATCTTAAATATCCTGAACATTTCCTAATTCTATCACACTTAATAACGAAATATAATTTCAAATGTTTTTAAAATGAATACGGAATAAATTTTACTTTCTTGTAGCCTGTACGAAAGGGAGATTTTCTTGGGAACGAATACGCTACTAATGCCAGTAACCGGTATCATTGTTCATGATGGAAAAACGTAAATAAAATTTGATGAAAATATACTTCTGTCTATTTATACTATCATTGCTAACGAAAACTTATTTTAACTCAAACTTTGAATGCAACAAATTGAAATTTCTAAATCCTTGAATTTAAAATGTGAGAGATAATTTCAATATTCTTTAAAATTGGGGAGGAATAGGGAGCCGTTTGTTATGAATACAATACTTATTTACACATCAAGGCCGGAAAATGATTTTGGATGAGGTTGGTAAACTAATAGAGTCCAAAATCATTCAATTTCGACTGAGGTGAATAAAACTATAATTCGTATACCCACCTCCCAATTTTAGGTTTGAATTTTTAGGGAGCTCATTTACATCATGTGATTTCGTCGTATAGATGCAGATGTTCTACACTATCGCCTCTGAAGTTGTCAGTACTGTCACAATTGTTAAAGCGTGTAGAATTTGCGGCTCGTTTTACCGACATGCTTCGTAAGTATGGAGTGCGATGTTCCAGAGGTTATAATTGAGAAAGCTGAAGCTGATACTGAGAGTTTATTCCTCAATAATCACAGGATTCTTATGAAAGAGAGTATGAACCCTTTTTAAAATGGAATAGAGAGAAACATGTAACGTTGGGAAATGAAACAACTCTGCTGGCATATCTGTATGAAAAAGATATAACGCTTCGATAAGTAAAGCTAATTTAATTGGATAGGACAAGTAACTTTATTTATACAATAGTCCCAGACAGTGAAACCGTCAGCTTTATGGAGAAAATATTCAATTAAAAACATTCTGTATTCGAAAAATAATAAATATTCTTTGCCAGTGTGTCAACGGTCATTTGTACATTGTATTGTTTACTTGACGTTTCCATGGTAATCGTCCTCAAAAATTCATTCTTGGCCTAGGCCGCCAAAGCTGACTTTTGTGGCGTATAAATGCTCTGCCAAATTCGGGTTTTGAAGTGAGGATACGAAAAAGGCTCTTTATTAGGGACGGTATTACATTTTTCACTTGAGAGTCAAAACACCCAGCCGAATAGGAAAACCTCGGAAAGCGCCTTATGACTTTTACAAAATGAGATGATGTTCGACACTGGGGAGAAAGTTAAGCAACACGTTTAACAGAAAACACGAATGTGCCAAATGCATTTCAAATACATGCAATTTGTGTACATATTATAATGAATCTACTCGACACCTTGTACGTTGTATGCTTCCTCCGGTCGCTTCCTCCGGTATGCTTCCTCCCGTCGAGGAAGCCTATGCTTACATATAATGAGTTATTTTGCCGTGTTATCCATGCTATAAATAAAAAATATAAGATGTTCACTTCTAATTGCGAGTATTCGGCATTTTAGGGTACGATTAATATGACTTTTGCCTGACAGCAAGCGATGTTCCCAGTCCTGGGCCCTGTTTATATCCTAATTTGGGGGGTAAGGCAGACATGCGGTGATGATATATATTCCCTTCAGCGTATCGAGCACATTTGGACTATCTGAGCTTTATTTCTTCATACAGCTATAGAAACTGAGATGATTGTAATGGAAAGCTACAGATCTATATTTGCCCGACCGGGAATCGAATCCGGGATCGCACCACGAAAAGCTGAGCCTGTCCATGAGCAACCCGGGGTGCTCATTTCTAATTAATATTTCTTATACAATAATTCTAAAAATAGGTATAAAACTGAAGTACATTAACGTTTTAGGAATGTTTTACAGGTGATAGGATACTGAAGAATTTGCGAAGGACGTAACTGTTCTTTTCCGCCCTTTTCCTTTCTACATTTCCTATGCGTCTTTCTGTTTTTCCTTCTCACATTTCTCTCTCTTTTTCCCTCCTCATTCTCCCTCCTCATTCTCCCTACTCTCTCCCTCCGTCTCTCTCTCCGTCTCTCTCTCCTCTCGTACATTCGTTCGCTTCCCCTCTCTGCCAGGTCTTAATTAGAAGACATAACGATGTTCTTATTGCTCCTCCGTCGGAAACGGGAAAGGGTTGCTGCGAGTCCTAAGATGAATGAGATAGCGGAGATCGGTTCTTCTCCCTCGGTTTCCCTTGTAAAAGTCTATAGATTAAAGGGCAATTTCAGGTACCCTCCCCTTCCTTCCCATAAATGAATGCGCGCAGTTAAGAGCAGCTATAACGAATGTTGTTAACACTTATGTCGAATGGCCTTGCGGTGCTCATAATTCTCATACCTTTACACTTTACATTCCAAAGAAAAGATCACGTGGAGGATACGTTTTAATCCTGCAAGAGAGATGTCGGATATATAGTTCACTGGAATACTTTGTTTCTGTATTTCATATTGGACTTGAGATGATTTGTACATTTCTCAAATTGTATTGGTACCTGATATCTTTGGAGACGTAGCTGAAGTGGAATATCTGCAATTTTCCGTGGATACTTTTTACAACCATTCTTGGTAGATTACATTAAAAATTAGTATTAATTTACGGGTAGTTATGTCTATTTCACTGGATGAAAAAGCAAAGTTGTAAACAAAGTTAATAAATACGGCTCGGTGAGTTAAGATAAATATTTTCATTTAGCTTCAAGAGGATGGAATGTAGATCGATAATAAAACGATCATAACACTCACCAACAAAAAAACATTAAATTAATAATTTGTATATATTAGGTCTTATAATGTGAAATAAAATGCATTTTAAATCAGTAAAATCTAGAATAAGTAAATATTGTGCATTTTAAGTAAAGATTACCATATAAACCCATTGTAGTCCCATTTTTAAACTTGCACCATCTGTTAGGAAACATATAAGGATTCCTCCATAATTTTTTCAATTTTTTTGAAAATGAGAATTTTGAAAAAAACTCAAAATCAAAATTTTAAATTCAAATTTGAAAAACTGTTTGATCGCAACCCCTATTGAGTTGCATATCATATAGAAGGCCGTAAAGAAAGCTACAAAATGACACCTGTTCCAGCTCCCTATCTTAATTTGGAAAAGTTCTACATCAATTTAAAAACATTTCGGGAACCCAATTTTGTAAAATTTTACATGGCTGTATTTTACAAATGGGTGGAGATATTTTACTCAAAATTTGTAGTTTTCTTATTTTTCATTCATGCTACCTATGTGTCAAATTTCATCTGAATCTAAAATGTTGAGGTAAAAAACTGTTGATTTAATATGAAATGACCCCAATGCTTCCTTTCCGAAATCATTGTCAGAAGGCACTATCAACAATCGGTAAGAGTTTAACATCGATCGGAATTATTAAATACATGTAGAGATTATTGGACCCTTCTACGTTTAGAAACTCCGAATTTAATAAAATTCCATTTATTTTCGAATTTCCGTTTAATAGCTGTGTGTTCAAATCATCCATCTGCTTGACCTCAATATTACAGCTGTTGTGCATCATTTATTGAAATGGTATGATAAATGAAAAGTACAGTAATAACTTTAATTAAATCATTTTATTTGTGAAATAGTCTTAAATGCCATTCGTGCTTTAGAAATTCTCAGACATTTCCAAAGCAATTGTGATATTACCTACGACATTAAAATCATGTTATTTGAACAGGCATTAGGGTTTTAGTTTATTTGAACGGACATTTAGGTTTTACTCATTCTCTCGTCCGGAGATTGGAGCTCCAAATAAATTATTGGATTACCACATTATAACGTAGATTTTTAAGGAGTTAAGGAGATGTTTGTAAATATTCATGTTTCATATTTGATCATTCTTGGTTTTTATTTTCACTTCACAATTTTACAAACAAACACTTGATCATTGAAGTCACGTTCATTGATATTGCGTTAAGGTACATTTTTCTACAAGTGAAATTTGGCACACAAAAGCATATCCGCTTCCAAGGGGAGTTCTTTTCATCGAGAGTGAAGTAACTGGGTAAAAATTGATCAATCCTTCAGATCAACGTATTTCAAGATCAGTGTAAAAATCAACGGCTTTTGTATCCTAAATTTCATCCAAATTTTTTATAACTATGTCTGTATTGACTTCAACATCTTATAAACTATATAAACAAACATCCAACATTTACATATCAACGTTAAATATATCAATATATGAATAAATTGCTAACATTACAAAAACATCATTGAATGGCACATTATGACATCCAGATCTTGAGTTCATGTGGGGCGTTTATATAAATAAATCTAAACCCTTTTAATATATACAGTAAGAGTCACAAGTTATTTGCAAAACAGCATGCTGTTTCTAATCTCTAACAGAAAATGAAGTAATTTGTTTATTCAAATTATATCGCTGTCTGGAATTTCGTCTTCTAGAGACTACGCAATATGTATGTGAAAACAATACATCAATATTTCCCGAATTCACGTATCTCTACTGAAATACAGGGGCGTCACAGTGTTAACTAAGGGAAAGCTTTGATTTAATTTGGAATTCTGAATAAATAACATACTCTAATTGCATTTGGATGACATATCTACTTTGGGAAATAACACATTTCCAACGAAACTGTATAGAAATAATAATTATTTCCTGTATTTTCATTCCAAGGAACGTTATAGAGCAGATAAAAATAAAAACAATAAGTGCAACTTTAGCTACTCTCTTCAATCAATACATTTCGAAAGTTGAAATCGTAAAATGTGTAAGACTAAAAAATTCACCATATGCGATTTTCTTTTTTTTTTGCTTATAATATTGATATTTATTTTTAGGTATTGTTTTTATGCACTTAAATTCAACCATAACATCAAAAACTATTTCGATTATTCAACTAAAACAACATCAAAAACAGCTGTTTAACTTATATTCCTATCGTTTTCCAAGACAGTAAGATGGTTTTCATGTAAAACGAAATCCATGGATTCACATTTTTAACGTTTGGATCTACCCTGGAATATTTTAAGTACATTATAAATATTGCAGATATAAATGACTATCCAAAAAGTGGCCCAACGAGAAATTCAGGATCAAAATTTAATATTAAGAAATCGATTTAGAAGTCAATTTTTGTTGTGAAACAGTATAAAGGATTTCCTGAGGCAGGAATCAGTGTCCATTTAAATTGCCCGTATGGATTCAAAAAATCAAAATTTTCAGAAACTGGCCTGACGTCATTTTACAATGGAGCATTGTTTAGATATCTCAAAAGGATTTGACCTAAATATCATAAAAATTTTCTTTTTAAGCAACTTTCCTGTCAAAGTCGGGCTATTGCACTCAAATTCGCAGAGATAGTACAAGAAATTATCCGAGTAATGTATAAGTCTTACACATTATCGCATTCTTTGGAAACATCTCTTCATATATCTTGAAATTCTGCCCTTCCCTTGCCTTTTCTATAAATCCGTTTTTCTTATAAAATCCTATCTATATAATGGAGGACACACATTCTCACGTAATGCATATATTTATGAACTCAATTTACCACGTTTAATTTGTATTAAGTAGGTATCAGTATTAATACCACACCTTCAAAAATTCATTTAAGATTCATGTAAATTGTTTAACAATTAATTTGCAGTCTACATTAAGATGGCGAAGACATACTTAAAAATGCGATTAAAATATTGTTGGTGAAAACGTGTTTTTGAAGAATTAGAGGCTGCTAATAATAAATAACAAATATAGCACACATTTGTAATTAGAATAAGACATATTCCGTACAAATCGAGATATGACTAGTACATTTTTTGTAGATTACATCTAATTTATTGTGATAATGTCTAAAACTTAAACGATGTTAATTGAAATTGCCGGTCACACGCAACGAAATATGTAAATATCGCTCGGGTCAGTGACACCCCTCCTCTGGATCTGGTTGTCGAGCGTATTTCTTTGATTCATAGAGCAAATGATGAGATGGTCCCTTGTTTTGCATGTGAAAGTAAATGTTTTACTCTCTAAACTTCAGATAGAAATTTTGTACTTTTGAATATAATTAACACGTAAATAATGTGTACATAATTAGGAATAAGTACTTATGTCATTTCGACGATATACAGCAAATAACGGCCACGGCTGATGTCTATAAACCGAGGCTTTGACAAGAGTCATAACTAACCAAGACCGATATTTGTATTGTCGGCCGTGTATCGTTCATTACGTTTCGTAATATATTCTTCATGTAAAAGAAATCATATAAATAATAGATACGTTTTCTTTGAGCATGAGTACTTATACGCCTTTTTCTTCAAATAATTTGTTTTGATAGTTCTTCAAAGATTTCCACCATTAAGAGTGGCTTTTTATCAGTGCAGTTCGTCGCCTTATGTCGATATAACTGTACGGTTTTATGAAAATAAATGAATCCTATTCCTATGTTAATGGCATTCTAGTGATACACAAGTTAAGGTGCACTAACTTTCTTGGTGGTGAAATTAGTCATTTCTGTCGTATAAGAAGTGATTATTCGTACATGCACTGAAACAATTATTATCACAATATCCCATTCATTTATTAAGAATTATTAACTTGAATTTATAGACTGAGAATAATTTTATATTTAAAATTTCGGTCAGCAACGAATCTATTGAAATAAGAATACTTTATTTAATAAAAATATTCTCTTGCGTTGACAAAATCGTCTCTATAGAGACCGCAAAATTACGAATGGGTCATTTGATTGTATCATAATGAGACCGAAAGGAAGTTACTAGTTAGTAGATAAGACATCAGTTGTAAAAGGATTAGGCAACAATATAAAAGTATTGCTATGCAATGTTTTGGACGCATGAAATGCATTCAAGAGGAAATTGGCCAAAATATCCGTTAATAAACAAATTATGAAAAATAAATAAGCGCTGCATGTGAATATTTGCTAAAGAGGAAGATCTTTCTGAAACAATATACACCACAATGACACACGACGTAGGAATCATATTCATCCGTGTAAGTATCAACATATCACTGCGAAAAACTACATATAATGCTTGTCAGATATTTTACAATAAACTAAGAGGTGACCTTAAAGAATATAACAGACACACACATTATCAAATACGAATTTTACTCTGCTATATACATAATTTTAGATGACTAGATAATAGATGACTAGACCCATTATTAAAAATTAAAATAATATTCGTTTAAAAATAGTTACAATAGAGCGTTTGTTGCCTTTTCTATCGTGAAATTCTGAAATGCTGAATATTTCCTTAAGAACTTTTGTAATTGGTTCCTTGTTCGATGAGCCCCCCCCCATCTCTTTGTTTTTTAAATTTGCTTTTCAGCGTATTGGTCATATAGCAACCATTGTAACTTTTAAACTTAAGGGGGGGACTGTAGGAACAACACGTGAGGACAACACAAACATCCATGCTCTAGGCAGGATTTGAATCCGCGACCCTTCGAGCCGAGACAGCTACGGCTTTTCAGCCTTAATGACCTCGGCTATCCATGCCGGCACTTTCGGGTTTATCGTTGCCTCCCGAGCTAACCATTGAGCAAATGATAAAATTGTCCCTTACTTTGCTTATGAACACTAATGTAGTTTCTCATCCTCCCGAACGTCATAAGTTTAAACTCTTTCTTCAAATTATATAAAGCTGCGATCTGCACGACTGGCAAATCGAAGCCAGCAGAGAGATCCCATTCCAAATTATGGGGCACTATGTTATGCAAAAATATGAAATTGAAAGAAATTAAAATAAGCTTATGGGATTGAAATGAGGTTTTTAGCACGAAACTTCTGATGCGGCTATAGATTATTTGAGGTTTAAAGCTCAGAACCGCTGGCATGTAAAAGCCATCCAAAAAGTCATAATATTCATTACTATTTTTGACAATACATAAATATTTTCACGTTCTTTAAACTCTGCTGTATGTATTTTTTGAAGCGCATAAATGCTAAATATTACCCAATGAAAAATAGGTAGCATTTGTGGAAGCTGAGGTACCAGAAAACATTAAACAAAATAACCATTATACAAAATAAATTAAATACAAATTGCAATAATTACATAATACTTCGTTTTTAAATAACTGTGATTAAATGTGTAACTACGAAAATGACGTTCAGTTTATGAAAAATCAAGGAAAATTAATTGAACTGCATGAATTAAAAACTGTATGAATTGCGTATGTATGCGGAATAACTGCGGAAAATGTATGAATTGTTATGGAAAACTGTGTATGCGGAAGGCCCTGTGAGTCTTCTGACCAGAGACCGCGGAGCCCGCATGTGTGTCTAGTGTAAACAAAGGTTAATATGTGTCGTGAGGGACATAGTGGAAACCTGATGTGGATAGACGAAATAGGCATCCCCTGAAAGCTGGAAAAAGCCACCGGAAAAATCTAATTTATGTGAAATAAAATACTTGAAGTTGATCCCATTTGTATTATAGGTTATTGCCGTTATCGAGAGTTTTTGATGGCAAAATGTCGTTACAATAAATAAAAGCTAGTTAATTCATTCTTATGTACAACTTCTGGGTTGGAGCATATATGCTCTTTGAACAATTGTGGTATTTTCCTACTTTCTCCAAATATTGTTGTGCAATTTTCTAAAGTACCTTATGCAGTAAAAATTCCCAAAGTACCTTATGCTTAAGTGTAGTAAATCATTGTTTATTGAGACTGGAACGAATATTGTTCAAAATTTCTTCCATTGAATTTAACTTTGCTGAAAACTCGAACACAGCTCCCTGAATTTTTTGTAGTTCAGTTTCTTGATTTCTGTTAATAATAATGTCTACAGCAGAATAAATTACTGTTTCACTGAGTTCATATTTTTCAAATGTTTTAGTTGTTTCTGCATCCAATAAGAATTTTACGTTTCCTCCGATAGGAAATATGTGAATCTGTCGTCGTGGAAGTCTGTGATCAAATAGTTCCAATTTCCTGTTTAAACGTTTTCCCATATTGCACCATCCAATCTTGTTTGAAACATTAATCAGTAATTTCAGAAACTCTTGTATGTATACCACGATTCGAACCATGGATACCAGACTGAGAACAGTTGCGTCCTCTTTAATGGCTTGAGTATCATAGACAGCCAAACCGTTTAACAAGTTGAGAAGCACAATTGCAATGAGCAGAACGAATCCTATGAAAACGATATGGCTAGTACCTGGAGCATTGTCAAATTTTAAATTCGATGCTTCAAACTCTCCTGCAAGCATTATGACTGTTTTGACAATTGACATTCCAACATTAGAATAAAATGGTTTATCCCCGCTGAAGATTACAAAAAAACTGAAGGCAAATGCCAGAATTATTAATGAGTACCAAGCCATAAATTTTGCAAAAGTAATACATACTTTCTTAAACATTTCTAATTGGATGGATAGTAGGGGGAGTCTCCCAGACATTAAAATAAGTTCCGTCCAGGCTAGAAGAATTACTAATCCACAGATGTGCCTATGAGATGATTCGTCGATAAGTGGGCTGAAAAGAATTATAATAGTGCCTGCGATTAGCGTTACTTCCATGAGATTTTCTGCAGATAAGAAGTATTTGTGCTTCAAAATTATCAACTGGCCTAAATTCTCTCACGATAAGAAAAAGTAAGAATAAGAACATAAGAAGGCCCATACACAACAGCGAAATATAAAGAAAGATTTCTCTTTCAGTATATTCACACTCTTCGTACATTTCCGTAAATCTCACAGTGGAGTTGAAAAGTCGAGAATTTATCTCGGTTTTATTTTCTACGGTGATGTTAGCCGGCATGTCGCCGGAAGGATTATTAATTTCTTCTTCTATTGTCGTGCAATTATCGGGAATATCGATAATCTCGATCATTAGAACGGAATATGCCGTCAAGGAAATGGACGAATATTAGATAACACAACAAATTGTACATGAAGAAAGTCTTGACCGTGTGCCATTTCAAGTAAAGGAAAGTTCGCACGAGTGGGTGGCGTAAAAGACCCCGTAAATCTTCTGACTCCTTTATGTAATTCATGGGATCCATTTCACTTACTTTGTCATCCTCCATTTCAGATGCGGGCGGTACCAAACAGTCATATCTAAAAATCAGTTCGAAACTTTCACTCTGGGGAGAACGCCCGTTACTGTCAATCTGTTCGTCCAAGTATGTCCTTAGTGTCTCCTCACTGATGTAAGCGAGGGGAGGATCGCCGTCTAAATTTCTCAGCATTATGTTGGCTCCCCTGCGCAGCAAGATGAGCACTACGTGGTTGAGTCCGAAATAAGCAGCATTGTGCAGGGCAGTGTCTCCGCCTTCGTCTTTTGCATTGATATTAATCGCTTGAGGGGCTCCATCACTGAAATAGTCCTGGAAGTGTTTGTAGTCCAGTAGCATGTTGACCGTGCTTTCCATCGCGCAAAGTTGCTCTTCAGTGGGTGAAATGTACTGAGTAGCCACGTGCAATACCGTTTCTTTGTAAGAGTTTAGCACACTGATATCCACTAAACCTGTGGCAAGAAGTAAAGCAAGCGCTTTGTGGTTTGCACATTCGGCTGCCTGATGAATCAAAGGGTTTTTATCTATTTTATTTAGGGTATTAGGATCTGCACCGGCCTCCAATAACAACTGTACAAAATCTTCATACCCGGGGACTCGACAAGCCAACTCTATTATTGTGCAATAATAGGGATCACCGTAAAAGTGATTAAGATCAGGACCATCCTTTTCAAGAAGGGTTTTGAAAGTATCGACGTCTTTTAATTGCAGATGTGCTAGAAGACGAATCGCAGGATCTTTGCACGCTGGATTTTCAATACGTCGGGATGGCAGTATTGGGATGAGCGCAGGAAACTTCTCTTGAATCACAGCTCGCATTGGGCGCCCACTGAACATTCGCCAGTCAATGTCAATTTTACTTTTGCCACACTCCAGCATCACTTTGACCCTCTCTTCGTAGTACCTGCAAAAAGTAAGTATACGATTAATATTTTAATACACAAATGACTTTTAAAATATCCTTCGTCGTATAATTAACAATAATAATAATAATAATAATAATTTTATTTCCATTCTTTTGCAAAGATAATAAATTTTAATTTATTCGAATAATTATCATTTATCTCGTACTTCTACGTCTTTAATGAGATTAGACGTAGTCCTACCCAGATTTGAAACTCGTATCATCATTTACCCCACTCACTGTCATATGAGATGTGCACATTTTTTCAGTATCTATAACATTTCCTGTGTTCTCGAGGTTGTATTGCACTGTTTGAGGAATTCCCGGAAGATAAAAATGTAGGGTATTTTGCGTATTATTACTGATGTTTTAAGGATATGCTGCCAAAAAATGATTTCTCGGATATAGCGTCACATAAGTAAGATAACATTGAAAACCGATCGGGACGCTATAAAATATGCTATGACACTGTATTTAGTGGTACAATTTGGTAGTTTCCGCGCATTTGATTTTGCTGCTTCAATAACGGGGATTAGAAGGGGCGACAAGCGCTCTTGGCGTCTTTGCGAATTTGTGCAGGAAGTCGACTCCGCGCGCACACCTGGCCAGTCTCTCTTGAAACTCGAAATCTGCTGAGGGAGAAGGATTAAATATCCCTGACGGCGACGTGCCAGAGATGATTAGGAACTAACTAAAGAACTTCAATTGTAAGGACATTGTCAGGTTCCTCTAAATCCACATTAAGTAGAAAAATAAACCAAAAGTGCATATTATTCGAAAGAACATATGTAGTTGTACAAAATTATTTTGTAAAAAAAAGCAAAAAAATGATATGATACAAATAACATTAGCAGGAAAGAACAATCCAGAAGAGAGAAGACCGAGCCATCGGCGCCCATGGCAGAGAAATGGAAGCTGCCCTTACTGGCTGAGTGCGCGCACGTACGATTTCTGGCAGCACAGTGGACCTAATCTTTGGTACACACGTCGTTGGATTCCGAGAACTCAGTGTGTCCAAACAACTATAACAAATACCAAAGTAATTAAATTCGATTATTTCATGAGACGTGGCAACGATTCGCAAAGAGCCCAAATTTCATGTACTGACCCCTTCAGAGTCTCCCTAAAATTGTTTAACTGTCCCCTCTAGGGGCGCGTTTTGGCGACCTATTAGATAAATTTTGAAATGGAAAAAAACTTAAATTAAATATTAAAGAAACAAAAATGAGTTCTAATATTGATTATAATGAATTATTTTCATGGAAGTTTGATTTCGACCCATTATTTTTGACGGATTACCCCTAGTTTTTATTACAAACAATTTGAAATAATCATCCGTTGCCCACGTTTTTATTTACCACTTACATTCATTAGACAGGAAAAGGAATGAACACTGTATAAAATTAAAGTAATTTCTTTTTCTCTACCGCTGATCGGATTTCTCCCTTCCATTATACTGCTTCCCGGCCCAACTGTCTTCAATAAAAATCATGTATTATTTGGTATTTTGGGTCGACTGATCGACTTTGCCGGGTAGCTCAAGGTGTTCCCCATCACTGGGCCAGTTAATTCCCTCGCTTGGGGGGAGTGCAAGAGGGACAAATGGCGGACATGTATTCGCTTCACCGTATGTAGCAAATTCCGCTTGCCTAAACTTTTCTTTGTCACAAAGCTACGGAAACTGAAATGATTTTAAAGGAAAGGTAAAACTCTGCATTTGCCTCGACCGGGAGTCAAACTCAGGATCACACCACGAGAAACTAGTACGCTGCTCATCAGCCATCCTCGAAACTACATAATAATTATAATAATACATATAGTCTTTTACCTTTCAATGTTGTTTCAATGTTTCGATATTTAGGGACCCAGAAAATAATCAAATGATAGGTCAGTTAGTGAATTATTTGTTAAATATATTGTTTTCTTACCTTAATAACGCACATGACAAAGGTGTCTGTCCCACTACATTAACCTTGTTTGCTGTAAATTTTGGATGCTTCAGAAGGAGTTTGATGCACTCAAGTCTTGCTTGTTTGTCATGAATTTTCCAGGAAGGATCATCTAGAACACAAAAGGAAAGTGCCGTTTGATTAATGGAAAGTAAACATAAGTTTAAAAGCAATTTTTAACAGTTTAAACTGTTAAATCGAGCAAAAATTGTGTGGTCTGCAGTGCCGACGTGCATTATCAGGTGTAGTTTTGATGCTGTAGACCAGAAATGTCAAGGTAGGGGAAAGATAACTATATTTCTTGAGTTCGCCAACCAGAGCAACTGGCGCGAGATTCAAAAATAAAAGCTGAACAAAAGTTCTGAAAGCCGTTGCGTCACTGGATACCTGACCAATGAAAGACTTGGGAGAAGATTTTATGGAAGTCAATTGACACCTAATGTCCTCAAAAATTCGTTTCTACTTCGTTTGTTCCTAAAGCAAAGAAGCAAGACATTAATGTGAAATATAGCAGTCATAGTTGAAATTATTAATAGACTGATCACTTGTGAAAGACTCGAAATTTTTCACATTATAGAATGACAATTATAGAACACATAATAGAATGACTTAATTAAATATTACACCATTCAAACAAATTACTGGCCCTGGGCAAAAATGTTTATACAAGGCAAAATCCAAAAAGAAAATATACATGGTAATGACCAAATACAAAAAATATCATATAAAGTAATAACTAGTAAAGTAAATATGCGCAGATAAATTTCTTTCCCCACACGTCATATACAGTTTTTACTGTTTTTTTGACAAATAAATAAATAAATAAAATAAAATAAATAAACATAATGTAAGTCTCTCTGCTTGATGGAAAATATCAAGCAAACTTACATTCGTATGAAGCAACCATTGTTCGTGATATTTTGAGCGCGCTTTCCTGCTACACCTTGCGCGTGTACGCCCCTTTTGTATTTGGAGGGGAAGTAAGAGCGGAGACAGGGGAAGTCGCCTATGCGTTCAGGGGCCCCGGGCTTCGCGGGCGGACAAGTAGCTAGTGCGAGTGCGGTTTGACTTGTGTGCAGAACACTGCGGCTGACATTCTGCCAACTCCTCCATTATCACTGGTATTTCATATACAAGCCTTTTGATGTGACCCCACAGAACAATTAGAGTCAAATCTGGTGGAGGCGGAGCGAACTATTTTCAAGAGGTTGGTCAGAACATGCATCGTCGTTGCCATGGATGGCTTAAACTTCATGGCCATCACTTCTGCTTGACTACAAAAATTGCTCGAGAAATAAATACAAAAACTCAATATTGTCATTGCGACGGCCAGGTTTGCTTTGAGGGTACGTGTACTAACCAAAACCTGTGCATGATGAGTTTCCTGCAGTCAGGGGCGCAATACAAGAAATGTTACGTGTCTAATTTCCCAACACATGTTCATTGCCAAAAAGTAATCATCTCTGATCCCCCTCCACACGCACACGCGCGTGGGCATACCGAAGACTTTTTTTAACATTTCAGCCTAGCACGTACTGGGTTGGTACGGCACGGACGAGATGTTTTAAAAGTTGATTACATTGATTTCCATAAGGATGCGCGCACTAGGCCGGCACGGACAGGACGGGATGATCCGCACCTTCCTCTGTTTGCAAAAAGTCTGAAGGAAAGATCTTTTTGACATTCAGACGTGCCCATGACGTCATCGGCACTTTCTTTACGCCGTTTCAGCTGTGAGGTTATGTGAAGCATGTGGAGCGATCATGAACGCGTACAATTTAATTATGTTGATCCAGAATTATCCCGAGTTGTCCAGCGTGATAGTAAGTTTTATTTAATGTATTACCTTGTTAGGAAGTGTAATTTTATTGGTTAGCTAAGCAATGGGAATCAGGGAGTAACTTTCGCCAAATTTAAATTTCTAGGTATTTATAAGAACCTGTGCAGTATTGGTATTGGTTCATTTGTGCACGGTGAATAAATTATGCCATAATTTGGAATGATTCATTAGTTCATTAACCAGTGTAATTTTTTGAATGTGTCTTGCGTAAATCTCGGTGCCGATTATTTTCGTAAGTTTCTAAATGAAGTAATGCAATTATGAGTCCGTCCCTCAGTTCAATTTAATTGTATTACCAACATATTTATTTATATCTTATATTTTTTTCAAAATATCCAATTTAGCTTCAAATTTATCGCGAGATATCCTAAAGAACTAAAATAATTTTTCATCTACTAAGTCCGGATATAATATGCGAAATTCTCCTTTTGTCATTATCGTTGTGTTTAGAAGTGGAGAGAATTTGGACTTTCTTCAACTCCTTGCCTAATTTCCTTCTCTTGTTAAAATTAACCCAATGCGATTGCTTCTTTGCTGAAATCAGTGTTGTCAAGGTCGATGCCACGAGCGGGAGTCCGTGGCACGAGTGCCACGACGAAATCGCCCCTTCACGTAGTTTGTCACTCCGCCACCAGAGACAACGCCATCCCTATTGTAAAACAGCGGGGTTACTAATAGTTTCCTTTCCCGACGCTAGTTGCGCAGAGTAGCTCGTGCTACGGAGCCACGACTCGTGCTACTGCCACCAGTAGAAGACTTTGACATCACTGACTTAAATGATGAAGCCTTCGCTCCCAATACAAGACAAGGAACTAAGTGCCTGAGAGTGTCCAAGTGTCCGTACCGTCCCGTCCTGGTGCGCGCGACCCACACAAAAACTGCTGTCCATCCGGTCCCGTCCGTCCATGCCGTACCGTACCGCTCCATTGCGCGCGTAGCTTTATTCTGAATACCATTTGTCACTTAATATAATAATAATATTTATTAACAAATATATTTCATTAATGTGTTAGATGCAGTTTACATATCTTGTTACATAAACTCTTTACCATCGTCCTACTTTTGTCTCGGTCAAGGTCTTCGTACACCCATTTGTAGGACTTTCCTTGACACATACCAATCGATAGTGCGACTCAACGTGCGTGGCCTTTTAGCAGATTGTGTGAATGATATTCTCTCATAAAAATGTATTGATCTCAAAGGGAGTAGAGGGATAAGAATGGTATGAAAGTCACTGCGTATTTCGTCTTCCACTGTTATATTCAATTGTGCACGTCAAAAAAACCTATTGTTTGTTTTAAATCATATTATCTACTTTTTGTTTACCTAGTCCAATAAAATATTTTTGTTCTCTGAAAGGATATTGATACAAACCATAAAATATGGATATATCTAAATGTACAATTTAATTCTGGAGTTTTAATTTTTTTCGATGGGAGGGACATTCATCAATAAAGTGGAGTCACATGAAAAATCGATCAGAATTGGGGTAATAGCTTCCATCATCATGGGATATTTATTAATAAAAGACTGATATACGTTTAAATATTTACACTCGAATAACACTGGGTCATTCCATATTAAATCAACACAGTTTTAATTAAAATTTTACCTCACCATTTTAGATTCAGATGAAATTTGACACATAGATAGTATGCATGGAGAATAAGAAAACTACAAATTTTGAGTAAAATATTTCCACCCGTTTCTGAAATACAGCCATGTAAAATTTTGCAAAATTGGGTACCCGAAAATTTTGAAATTGATGTAGAACCTCACCAAATTAAGATAGAGAGATGGAACAGGTGTCGTTTTTTCAGCTTTTTTATGGCCTTTTATAAGATATACAACTCAATAGGGGTTGCGTTCAAAAAGTTTTTCAAATTTGAATTTAAAATATTGATTTTGAGTTCTTCAAAATGCTCATCTTCAAAAAATTGAAAAAATTCTATAATAATCCTTGTATATTTCCAAACAGATGGTGCAAGTTTAAAAATGGGACTGCAATGTGTTCATATGGTAATCTTTATTTAAAATGCACAATATTTACTTACTCTAGATTTTACTGATTTAAAATGCATTTTATTTCCAATTATAAGCCCTAATATATACAAATTATTAATTTAGTGTTTATTATTGGCGAGTGTGTTGTGTTTTATTGTTATGAATTTTCTTCTAGAAAATCTAGAGTAAGTAAATATTGTGCATTTTAAATAAAGATTACCATATGAACACATTGTAGTCCCATTTTTAAACTTGCACCATCTGTTTGGAAATATACAAGGATTATTATAGAATTTTTTCAATTTTTTTGAAGATGAGCATTTGAAAAACTCAAAATCAAAATTTTAAATTCAAATTTGAAAAACTTTTTGAACGCAACCCCTATTGAGTTGTATATCATATAAAAGGCCATAAGAAAGCTGAAAAATTACACCTGTTCCAGCTCTCTATCTTAACTTGGTGAGGTTCTACATCAATTTAAAAATTTTCGGGAAGCCAATTTTGCAAAACTTTACATGGCTGTATTTTAGAAACGGGTAGAAATATTTTACTCAAAATTTGTAGTTTTCTCATTCTCCATTCATACTATCTATGCGTCAAATTTCATCTGAATCTGAGATGGTGATGTAAAATGACTGTGTTGATTTAATATGGAATGACCCCACTTCGATATATACACTTATTCCTTTCCCAAAATATTGCTTCCAAATGCTGGTAAAATTAATAAAAATTACCATTTAATTAACTAATGTACTCGTATATTGATTAATAGTGTTGTTGCGTATCAAAAACACATAATACCCTACAACACATTGCTCTGTTGAAATTGATAAATATTATTTTAGGAACTGAAAGTCATATTTAATTTCTGCATACTTCCATTAAAATTTCATGCGCTAAAAACGCAAGTTTATCTCTGTATTAATTAAGATATTGAAAATATCCTCTCAATCAATTGAGATCTGAATCTGGCAGTTTTATAGCAACTTAATTACTAAGGCAAGACCTTTTGCAATTAATATAAACTAAATAAATAGTATGAAATTATGAGGAATAGAATTTATATATTGACCAATTATTTTGAAATTTCGGGCGTATTAATTGCTATGGTACTTCGTTTCGTGAGTTTTTTTTTTTAAATACATTTATTAATGAATGGATATACATAGGTCAGTATTATATATACTACATCATATGTATTTTTCCGACTTATATTTAACTTAAATGCTAATCTTAAAATTATATCTAACTACACATGAATAGGAAACTCACAGAGCACCTAAGGATTAATTCAGATCTGAAAAAATGCTGAGGAATGAATCTAATGGGTATCTATTTTTTATTCTGGTTGGGAGCTGGTAGGTGGTGGCTAAGTCGTAATGGGTTGCTTGGGTTACGGAGTTTATTTTGGAGAAGAAATTGTTTGATAGGAGCGCAATATGGTGAACTATAGGGGGTAGATTCAATTCTTTGTGCAGTTGAGAGTTTGAGATAAACCAGGGTGCATGAGTGGCAAGTCTGAGGAAGTGGTTTTGGATGACCTGTAGTTTTTTGATGTTGGTTTTAGAGGCATTGATCCAGATGGGGCATGCATAAAGCATTAGAGGTCGGATTATTGATTTATAGAGGGTGATGGCGTTGTTTAATGATAGCTTACTATTACGATTTAAAAGTGGCTTCAGTTGAATTAGTTTAGTTTTGACTTGCTGTGCTTTTACTGTTATATGATTTTTCCAATTGAGTCTGGTGTCAAGATTTAGCCCTAGGTATTTGACTGATTGATTGTGTGGAGTCCATGGAATTGGGTGATTGTTTATTTGGAGTGGAGTTGGTGTTGAAAATGTTCTTAATGAGAATATTTTGGCGGATGATTTTGTAGGATTGAGTTTGATTTTCCACTTGACTGACCAGTCATCAATTTTATTTAGATGTTTTTTGAATTTCTTTGCAGATTAAATCATTTGAACAGTTGGACATGAAAATGGCGGTGTCGTCGGCGAATTGGGCGATGTGGGTATGTGATGTTATGGGAATGTCGGCCGTGTATATATTGAAAGAGTGGGGAACAGTGGTGAACCTTGAGGCAATCCAGCTGTAATTCCGCGGGGGTTGGATGTGTGTTTGTCAACTGTGACTGAAAATGTTCTATCTTGGAGGAAGCTATTAATGATATTGATTAAATAGTTGGGAGTACCTATTTCTTTAAGTTTGAATGTTAAGCCGGGATGCCATACTTTGTCAAAAGCTTTCGAAATGTCTAAAAAGATAACTATTGTATGAAGTTTTTTTTGAAATGCAGTGTGTATGTGCTCCGTGATCCTTAATAGTTGATGAGATGTTGAAACTTTATTAGTGAAGCCAAACTGGTGCATTGGAATGGTTTGAGTTTTGTTCAGATGGGAATTTAGTCTTTTGAGAATTAATTTTTCTAGGATTTTTGACATAGTGGGAAGGAGGCTTATGGGTCTGTAGTTATCAGTGCTGGAGAGATTCTTAAATGGTTTGGGGATGGGTATTACATTTGAATTTTTCCAAATAAGGGGAAAATAGCCAGTTCTAATTATTGAATTGTAAATATTCGTAATATATGCAACTGTAGAATTTGGTAAGTTTTTTAAAATTGTGTTACTTATTTTGTCGTGTCCTGGGGCTTTTTTTAATGGCAAATTCTTAATTAGGTTGATAACTTCATTTGGGGAAATGTAGTTGATTTTGTGTGGTACATTATAGTTGGGTGCTGCTGCTATTTCGAGAATGTTTGAATGCAAGGGGTGGTGTGGGGTGGTATTCGGAGTGAATGATTTGGCGAAGTGATCGGCTAATGCTTCAGCCTTCTCATAAGAAGCGAATTTCTTGCCCGTTGGAGTTGTTAGTGGGGGTATTATTACTTTCTTTTTTAAGATATTTTTCGTGAATTGCCACAACGTGTTGTTATTCGTGCTTAGAGATTGGATTAAATCATTGTAAGCTGTTTGTTTATGTTCCCTTAATGATTTTTTTACTATGTTGGTCAGTAAATTTAGCTCTTTCTTAAGTTGTGGGTTTCTTGTGATGCACCAAAGTCTTCTTGTTTTGTTTCTAGTGTTAATTATTGTGAGTATGTTTTTTGGAAGTTTTTATTGAGATGCTTGATGGTGTGGGAATGAGTATTATTATTAAGAGTGTTGATTGTATCAACTATTATATTGTTCAAGAGGGCTATAGCTTGTTCTATTTCCACGGGAGTTTTTAATATTTTAAATTGGGGTGTTTGTTTTTGAATTATACTTTTAAATTTTTTTCCAATGGATATTTTGTGTATTGAGTGAGAGAGTTGGTGTGTGTGGGGGAGTGATTTGTTGAGTGAGATGATGGTTGGCAGATGGTCTGAGTCTAGTTCAAAAAAGGGAGCTGAGTGAAAAATGGTTTGCATGTTGGAAATTGCGATGTCTAATATATCTGGGTGTTTGTTATGATCTATGGGGTTAGTGAGTGGGTTCTGCTGGTATAATTAGCTGAAGTTGAGGTCTGTAATTATTTTACTGAGTTGGTTCCCTGCAGTGTTGGTATTCCTGCATCCCCAATGGACATTTTTGGCATTTAGATCTCCAATCAGCAGAGTGGGAGAATTCATCTGGAACAGCAAAGAAATATTAGTATCGGGAATTTTTGTTTTCGGAGGTTTGTAAGCAGCTATTAATGTTAGTAATCTGTTATTTAAAGGGAATTTAATTGCTATAGTTTCAAGACCTGGGGTATGTGGAAGATTGGTTTCGATATATGGTATAGCTTTTTCTATTAGAATTAATACCCCACCTCCGTTTGCATTTAATCTGTCAGTTCTGACAACATTATAGCCTCCTATATTAAATGAGTTGTCTGGGTGTAGATGTGTTTCAGTTATGCATGCTATATTGATTTGTTTATCCTTTAAAAAGTAGGTTAGTTCTAATTTTTTATTATGATGCCGTTGGCATTCCAGTTGAGTAGATTTATATTATCTTTATGGTAATGTTGCATTATTGTAGTTAAAATAAGCTGAGAGAGATGCCTGTAAATTGCTGACTATTGTTGGGATGATATTATTAATGATATTAACTAAGAAGTACGTAATTGAGTTAATAATGGAATGTATGAAAGAGTTATTATTGGAATTATTCATGAAAGGAGGTGGTGTGGAACGGTGATTGTTGGGTTGGTTGTTTTGATTTGTATTTTGGGGAGGGTTTTGGAGCAAAAGTGAAGTTTGGAATATTGTTAACATTGGGGAGATTAGGGAAAGTTTTGTGAGGTGAGCCTTGGGGGAGGATTGTTTCTTGATTTAGTTTATTATTGCCTGAATTTGGGGTTATTTGAGGGGGAGTCTATTAGTTTTTTTATAATATGGGCATTCTATAGATCTTAGGTCAGCTCTGTGCGATCCATTGCAATGTCTACAGGTCGGAGGTAGGTCTTTCTGTGGGCAATTAACAGAGTAGTGATCCTTTGAACAGAAAATACACGCGATTGAATTGTTACAATTATTCTTCGTGTGTCCAAAGTCCAGGCAACGCATACACTGTACTGGTCCTTTTGGTCTTCTTCTTCTCTCTGGTTTGACACTAATGTTACAGATCTGATTAATTTGTAGCACTTGTTCAATACTTTGACTACCATTAAATTCTGCGGCAATTACTGGGATGGTCACGTTGTTTTTATAGAGTCTAGTTACACTTATGATGGACGGGTAATTGTGTTGTAGGTCTTCGATTATTTCCTGTACTGTGATTGTCGGGTGAATATTTTTGAAGACGACAGAAAATTTTTTATTGGCCGGATCTTTGTAAGTGTGGAACTGTCTCTTGGTTTCAATGAGATATTTGATAGCTTTTCTAAAGTCTACTATTAATTTGAACATGAGTTTGATTCTGTTGCCATTATAATCTGTTGTAAATTGGTTTGTGAGTTTGTTTTGATCTCTTTGTTGAATTCCGAGATATTATGGATATTATTAACAAAGATGGGAGGAATTCTTAGATTTTCATCTTCTTGAGGCGAAGTGACATTGGCAAACTCAAATCTTTTGTCTTGGTCTGATAGGTTCCCTAGCGGAGCAAATCTGTTTCCAACTGGTATATTATATTGCGTTGATTCTGTAGTGGACGGTTTCTTATTTGGAGGGAGGTCTATTTCGCCCTGAGTTATGACATCTTTTAGCACTGTTAATATTAGTAACGACTCACTGTTATTGTCGGAAATGTCTCCTTGGCCGCTAACTGCGTCATTTGCTGAGCTGCGATTACCAACCTGGAGGTTTCCGGCCCCGATGAGGTGTTGCGAGCTGCAATCGGTACTTGAACATTTACGAACTGCCCGTTCTGCGTATTTAAGGCAAACTGTAGATTTTGGCAGTTAGAGTGGGCACCGAACACTTGCTGTTGTTGCTGTGGTTGAATCTCAGGGCTGCTGGCACTGTCCATGGCACTCTCGCTGCCGTAGAGAGTTTCCATGGCTCCTGCAATGCTGTGACCTAGGTCACAGCTGGCTGAATGGGGCTCACCGTTAATTGTAACTGATAAGCTACTGCTGGTTTATGGCGCACTGTATAATCGCTGTTTGTACTTCACTTCACTACACGAGTATTTCACTGCCTACACGCTTATGAAGTTCACTACGTAACTGCACTGACTAGGCCGGAGCGAGCGATGTTGTCGCCACGGCGGTTCGGCGCTGAATGTTTCGTGAGTGTAGTACACATTATGTTGCGGCAGATGTGAAATCTGGCGCGGACCTACCTGTCGCCTTGCGGTGTTTTCCTCTCCAGGCATTTTTCGTAGTAGGGCACTGCTCTACTCTTTGTTATAGTACCACCCCAACCGCCATAAACTCTAAGCTCCCGACTGGTCTTCTGATATGTGGTGTGTGTTAGGGAGAGTAGGAGGAACCAGAATGAGGAAGGAAAGCTTGCGCGCGATCCCGTGGACCGTGTGTTAAAGTAGTGTTCCGTTATTCACATGGCATTGATAAAAGAAATTATTGAAAATTACCGATCGGCTTATCCCCTACAATTATCCTCCAGGACCGCGGTTACATATGCCGTAGCGATCTAGGCCTTATCGAAAATCCGCTACCGTCTGAGTCTCGAAAACTATGACCATCCCTCGGGATCAGAGATGCTGCAGTAGCAACAATTGTTGTACAATGCCATCTCAGACGGTAGGAAAGGTAAAAATTAAGAGATTTATTATATGAGGATTCCTGAATTTAAAATATAACATAGACCTTGGGAATATTTTGCTGGAAGAATATTATCAGAGGCAGTGAGTGATAGAAATATCTTGTCCATTCTTTTTGGATATTATTATTATTATTATTATTATTATTATTATTATTATTATTATTCCATTTAAATCACGAATAAAGATGTTGTGAGTCGGCTGAATATAAAATCTACTCCAGGTTGCAACCAGCTACCTAAGGAGGCAGATCTAGGGATTGTCGGTGCCTCTACAATACTTCGCGCAAAAGGTGAGATGTTCCAAATAAAGCAATTTCTTGCACATCCCAGTCCTTTGAATGATCTGGAAGTTTTATTGGGACGACTTGTCCTTCTACGCACCACATTTGGCTTATCTCGATTTCCAAACTCTTGTATTTAAGTCGTTTCTCTGCCCCCTTGGTTACGACGTTTTGATCACAAGGCACCGCAACATTTACAAGTAGACACGATTTTTTTTCTCCAAATCTCGGATCCGGTTTGTTTTCTCCTATCGTGCAATTCGTTTGAATTTTTTAGTCGTACAGAGGTCCAAACCGATGTCACCGGTTTTGGTGAGTGCTCGTACTACTTGGGGCATGTATTCTGAACTTCGAGGGCGGTACAGATCAGACAGTGGAGGTAGCTACACACCCTGTCGTGTCTTTTCAAGTATTCGGTCTTTTTTAGGATTGGACAAGCTGACACAATATGATAAATGGTTTCTACGTATTCCTGAAAAAAAAAGCGGCATTTATCGTCTTGGGAAATTTTGAGAACCGCTTTATCATAATGTCGTGTTCTCAACGCCTGATCTTGAGCAGTTATTAGAACTGCTTCCGATTTTGGCTTCATTCTTCCTTTTAAAGCCACATAAAATGATTGATCTTCATTGATCTGTGCTCTGTCCATTCGTTTCAAATATTATCTGTGGAGTGGTTTGTCTCTCCACGATTTCTTTAACATTTTTTGTGTCTCACATTTCATGTTAAGTAGCAACAGAAGTTCACTGTCTCTGTTATTCGGCGTGACTTGCATAGTTTTCTTGCAATGCTCCTTGCAACACAAACAATACCTCTGTATACGGTGAGATTCGGTGAGATTTCATGGCCTGCCTCCTTAGAGGGACTTGATGACTGACTACACACTTTCCCATTCCAACTATTGCATTGTGCCAAGTGGCTTCAGTCTCTCTGAGGCCTCTTCCTCCTTCCCTACGTGACGCATAAAGTCCATGTATTTCATCTGGAGGGTGGGCGACATGATACCTTATGAGCACTTTTCTGGTTTTTCGAGATATGATTCGAATTTCTTGCTCAGTCCAGTCGACTAGTCCGAAACTGTATCGATTACAGGCACCGCCAAACTACCAATTGCAGATATTTTATTTCTGGAGTTCAGAGCGGGCTGCAGGACAAATCTCATTCTTTTGTAATACTCTCTGCAAATTTTCTTTTTAATTGTGTCGTTCCAGATGGTCTCACATTCTTCAATGCCATTCAACTTCAATGCTGTCCAATGTTGTGTCTTTGACTCTTTTAAATTGATTTTTGCACATTAGTCATGACGAAACTTCATGCTGATGTCATTGCCAAAGTCATTCACGACAGATAGCATTTGGGAGAGAATCGCTTCATTCATAGCTAAGACCTTTAAGATCTTCGATGTAAAACAAATGTAGCGGTTTTTTCATCACCATGGAGCTTGTAACCAAAGTCAGCTGCCACAACTGTCTAGATATTGGGACCAAACTAATACAAGAAACCAGAGGGGGATAGTGATAGTGTGGTACACTATCAATGGCCTTTTGGTATTCAATACAATCCACGCTTAAAGTACGCTTTCTTTTCTTTACATCAAGATGACTTTATTTAGTAGCAACATTTCCTTACAGCCAAATGAACCTTTACGACGTCCTTTTTGTTCAACTGGCAACAGATAGTTCTTCTCTAGTGTGTATACATTTTGTCAGCTATGGCTGCAGTTATATCTTTTTACAGGTACTGACAGAAAAGTGATTGGCCCTGTAGTTCTTCGCCAAAGAGCTGTCTCCCGATTTGGGTAGCAAATGCGTGATGCCGCGTGTGAGCCATTCCGGGAGTTCCCTTGGGTTTTCTAAAATTTAATTAACAGCCCTGTACACTGTGCCTTTGCTAGATGAGAATGTATCGCTATTAATTACTTTAATCCAGTAAATCTGCATCTTATCAACCCCGGGAGGTTTCCAGTTTCCCATGTTCTTAATTGCTTTTATGATATCCTCTTCCGAGAATTTTGTAAACATCTTCCACTGTTTCCACAAGTTCATCGACAGCATCAACTTCAGATTGAAGCCAAGCTGCGTCTGTTGTAGAATCTGCTTTTCTCCCACATTCCTGCCCAGAATGCTTCGGCGTCATCTTTTGAAGGAGTGACAGCATTACCGTTATGTTTTGAGTCAGATTGTGATAGAATCTCTTCGCGTCTGTTTCAAACAACGATTCTGCGCACGGAAAACTATTCTACGTTGTAACGTCTAATTCGTTGAGCCCATGCTTGAATTTTCTCTTTTAGCTTCTAAACTACCATTAACCTGCTTGTGTCATTTTCAATTTGGTGTTTTTGTTCAACATTGAAATATATTTAGTTGAACTTTAGAGGCGTGCGTTGATTTAGAAGATGCCTCATCTATGAGTGATATTTCACGCTAGAGTGTCGGCTATCCGTTTCATAATTTTCTTCGTCCATGGGGGTACAGGGCTGTTTACTCTGTTTTGCTGTCTGCCGTCGGGTGTCTTGTCTGTACCCAAATTCATCTGAGATACCAGATATCCAGTTGCATATACGATGTGATTGATTTCAGAAATATCTAGATCTCTACCTGGGGTCTGTGCCACCTAATTTAAGACAGAATTTGCTCTCTATTACTCTCTTAGCTTTGGCATTTTCGAATATTTTCCTGAACAGTGCACGAGATTCAAATGAAAGCTGACGAACTCTATCTCGCGTCGAAGTAGATTTCGCATCATGTCCTTATCGTGTAATTCATTGCCAGACGAATTTTCACCATGTTCGTCATGTAGCTAGTCGATTGTTAGAACATACTCCGCATTTCTCTGAAAGGGAGCAAGTTGTTCTGCCGTGAAGTTCCTCTGCTAAGTATGTATCAACATTGGCAGGCTTCTTTGAATCTAGAGTATGTCTCATATATGTGTTTCGCTCTCTCCATACTTTTGAAACTTTTATTTCCAGGCCCCCATTTTTTCACTTTTCTATACTAAAAGCACCGCATCACCTCCTTCGATTCTTCCCGTGTCTATCTCTGAAATTGGCTTCGAGCTATTGCCCACTCTGTGTCCCTAGGACTTACTAACGTGAGATGGCCAGACGCCGACAAGGCGACATTATCTCGGTTTCTGAGCAGGTATGGGCCATTGGTAGAGCAAGACACGTTAAGATTCATGACATTTCTTGTTCTATCCATTTTGCTCATTGGTTTTAAGTGAAGCTTGGCAGGAAGCAAATTGAGTTCACAGATCACACTTAACCCATGGGCTATTTACTGCCATCCGTTGCTACGACCCAGAGTAGCCTCGGGACATCCTCCCGCAGGATCCAGCAAGGGGTCCCTCCGATAGCCAATCGGCATTACTAAATCCTACGGAATTTTCACTGACTGCTGAAAGGCAGCCTCCCTCGCTGGCTAATGCAAGGTTCGGGCCTCCACTATAATCAGTGGCCTGGTGTGCCAACCCAGTAGTCTCTCCCTTACTCTTCGTGGGCGACAACAGGAAAGTCCAAAAGTTCATGGACCCTTCCCTCATTACTTAATTCCCGCTATCCTCTGGAGTACTTCATCTGACCCTTCACTTCAACCCATTCAGCAAGGGAAGCCCTACCAGTAGCTAGGCTACTACTGACATAGCTCTCAAGGTCATGGGGGTAATAAACTATGTGGTGATAGAATGATGATGAGGGATAAAGAGACAATCACAAATACGCCCATACCTACGCAAGTGTCAACTGCAGCCTCCCTAGCACAGACGACGAGTGATGCAACCGTCTGCGCCTCGGGGACGACTTTATATTATTATTATTATTATTATTATTATTATTATTATTCCATTTAAATCACGACTAAAGATCTTATGAGTCGGCTGAATATAAAATCTACTCCAGGTTGCAACCAGCTACCTAAGGAGCAGATTCGGTGAATATCAGTGCCTCTACAATACTTTTACGCAAAATGTGGGCTGTTCCAAATAAAGCAATTTCTTGCACTTCCCAGTCTTTTTGAATTACCTGGGAGTTTAGACAAGTTCTAACTCAAATTTTGCGGAACAAATCCCAGAGCTCCGATAACTATCGGGACGACCTGTGCTTTTACGCCCCACATTCGGCTGATCTCGATTTCCCAAACTCTTGTATTTAAGACGTTTCTCTGCTCCTTGGTAACGACGTTTTGATCGCAAGGTACAGCAACATCGACAAGTATTATTATTATTATTCCATTACATCACGACTAAAGATGTTGAGTCGGCTGAATATAAAATCTACTCCAGGTTGCAACCAGGTTTTTTATTATTATTATTATTATTATTATTTTATTATTATTATTCCATTACATCACGACTAAAGATCTTATGAGTCGGGCTGAATATAAAATCCACTCCAGGTTGCAACCAGCTACCTAAGGAGCAGATTCGGTGACTATCAGTGCCTCTACAATACTTTACGCAAAATGTGGGCTGTTCCAAATAAAGCAATTTCTTGCACTTCCCAGTCTTTTGAATACCTGGGAGTTTAGACAAGTTCTTACTCAAATTTTGCGGAACAAATCCCAGAGCTCCGATAACTATCGGGACGACCTGTGCTTTTACGCCCACATTCGGCTGATCTCGATTTCCAAACTCTTGTATTTAAGACGTTTCTCTGCCTCCTTGGTAACGACGTTTTGATCGCAAGGTACAGCAACATCGATAAGTAAACACGATTTTTTGGCCAAATCCCGGATAAACTATATCCGGTTTGTTTGCCGCTATCGTGCGATCAGTTTGAATTTGTTGGTCGTACAATATCGTACACAATCCAACAGACGTCACCGGTTTCGGTGAGTGTTCGTACCACTTGGGGCATGTGTTTGGAACTTCGAGGGCGGTACAGATCTGCCAGTGGAGGTAGCTACACACCCTGTCATGTCTTTTAAGGTATTCGGTCTTTGCTAGGATTGGACAAGCTGAGACAATATGATCAATGGTTTCTACTTGCTCCAGGCAAATGCGGCATTTGTCATCTTGGGAAATTTTGAGAACCGCTTATCATAATGTCGTGTTCTCAAGGCCTGATCTTGGGCAGCTATTACAAGTGCTTCCGATTCTGGCTTCATCCTTCCCCTTTTAAGCCACATAAATGATTGATCTTTATTGATCTGCACCTTGTCCATTCTTTTTAGGTATTGACCGTGGAGTGGTTTGTCTCTCCACGATTTCTTTAACATTTTTTGTGTCTCACACTTCATGTTTAGCAGCATCAGAAGTTCAGTGTCTGTGTTATTCGACGTGTCTTGCCTAGTTTTCTTCGCAATGTTTCTTGCTACACTAACAATGCCTCTGTTTCCCATTCTTCGGTCAGATTTCATGACCCTGCCTCATTAGAGGGTCGTCTTGATGGCTGACCACATACTTACACAACCCGACTATTGCGTTGTGCCAGGAGGCCTCAATTTGTCTGAGGCCTCTTCCTCCTTCCTTACGTGCCACATAAAGTCTATGTATATCAGCTCGAGGGTGGGAAACATGATGCATTGTCAGTAGTTTTCTGGTTTTTCGATCCATGGTGCGAATTTCTTGCTCAGTCCAGTCCACTAGTCCAAAACTGTATTCAGCTACAGGTACCGCCAAACTACCTATTGCAGATATTTTATTCCTGGAATTCAGAGCGGACTGCAGGACCAGTCTCACTCTTCTATAATACTCCCTACGAATTCTCTCTTTCATTCTGTCATTCGAGATGGTTTCACATTCTTCAATGCCCAGATATTTGTAAGTTTTACCTGGCTCAAGATCTTGAATCACAGTGTGCGGATCAATTTCAATGTTCTCAGACGTTGTGAGTTTCCCTCTTTTAAATTGATTTTTGCACACTTGTCAAGACCAAACTTCATGCAGATGTCATTGCTAAAAGTCATTCACGACAGACAGCATTTGGGAGAGAATCGCTTCATTCTTGGCAAACACTTTCAGATCATCCATGTAAAACAAATGTGATACTGGCCTTTCATCACCATGGAGCTTAAAACCAAAGTCAGCTTGCGACAACTGTCTCGATAGTGGGATCAAACTAATGCAAAACAGCAGAGGGGATAGTGAATCTCCTTGAAAAATACCCCTGTTAATCTGAATACTTCTGGTTTCTACTGCTTCCTTTCCGCTGTGAATTAGTAACCTGGTACTCCACGACTTCATACTAGCCTTGCAAAACTCAACAAGTCTAGGATGAAATCGATAGATCTCCAGGTCTTCAAAATCCAATCGTGTGGGTACACTATCAAAGGCCTTTTGGTAGTCAATCCAAGCCATGCTCAAATTACGTTTGCGTTTCTTACATCATTCAAGATGACTTTATTCAGTAGCAAGATTTCCTTACACCCATAAGAGCCTTTACGACATCCTTTTTGTTCAGCTGGCATTAGATGATTCTTATCTAGATGTCTATACATTTTGTCAGCTATAGCTGAAGTTATAACTTTGTACAGTACTGGCAGACAAGTAATTGGCCTGTAGTTCTTCGCCAAAGAGCTGTCTCCCGCTTTGGGTAGCAAATACGTGATGCCGCGTGTGAGCCATTCCGGGATTTCCTTTGGGTTTTCAAAAATTTTATTAACAGCCTTTGCTAGATGAGAATGTATTGCTGTTAATTTCTTAATCAATAAATCTGGATCTTATCAATCCCGGGGGACTTCCAGTTTCCCCATGTTCTTAATTGCTTGGAAGAGGTCCCTCTTCCGAGAATTGGTGAACATCTTCCACTGTTTCTACAAGTCTCATCGGCCCAGCATCAACTTCAGATTGAAGCCAAGATGCGTCTTTGTTGTAGGATCTGCTCTCTTCCCAGATTCCTGCCCAAAATGCTTCGACGTCATCTTTTGAAGGAGTAACAGCTTTGCCATTCGGTTTTTGAGTCAGATTGCGATAGAATCTCTTCGCGTTCTGTTTCAAACAACCGGTTCTGTACACGGAAATCTATTCTACGTTTTGTACCTTCTTATTCGTTGAGCCCATGCTTGAATTTTCTCTTTTAGCTTCTCAAACTACCATTAGCCTGCTGGTGTCATTTTCAATTTGGTATTTTTGTTCAACATTGAATATTTTTCGTTGAAATTTAGAGGTGTGCGTTGATTTAGAAGATGCCTCAGCTAAGAATGATATTTCACGCGGGTGTCGGCTATCCGTTCATAATTCTGTTCATCCATGGGGGTACAGAGCTGTTTACTCTGTTTTGCTGTCGGCCGTCGGTGTTCTTGGCTGGCCCCAAAATTATCTGAGATACTAGATATCCAGTTGCATATATGATGTGATTGATTTCAGTAATATCTAGATCTCTGCCTGGGGTCTCCACCACCTCATTTAAGACCAGAATTCACTGTTTCTATCACTCTTTTAGCTTTGGCATTTTCGTATATTCTCCTCAACGGTTCGCGAGATTCAAACGGAAGTTGACTAACTCTTTCTATCTCGCGCCGAAGGAGATTTCGCATCATGTCCTTATCGTGTAATTCATTGCCAGATGAGTTTTCACCACTGACGTGTGTTTCACTGGAAAGCGATGAACCTTCCACGGGATCATCATTTCAAGTTCTACATGTTCGTCATGTGGATTGTTCGAGCGAAGTACATATCCGCATTTCTCTCAATGTCAGCAAGTTGATCTGCTGTGAATTTTCCACTGCTGAGTATGTATCGTCGTTGACTGGCAAGCTTCTTTGAGTCTAGGGTAGGTCTCATATCTGGGTTCCGCTCTCTCCATACCTTGAAAACTTCTATTTCAGAGCCCCCATTTTTCGCTTTTGCATAGTAAAAGCACCACATCACCTCCTTTAATTCATCCCGGGTCCATCTCTGACGATGGCTTCGAGCTACTGCCGGCTCTGGGTCCCTGGGACTAGCATCCGTGGGATGGCCAGACGTCGACAAGGTGACATTAGCTCGGTTTCTGAGCAGGTATGGGACATTGGTAGAACAAGGCACGTTAAGATTCATACATTGCTTGTTCTATCCATTTTGCTCATTGGTTTGAATTGAAGATTCGCAGGACGCAAGTTCGAGTTCACAGATCACACTTAACCCTCGGGTTGTTTCCTGCCATCCGTTACTGCGACCCACAGTGGCCTCGGGGCATCCCCCCGCAGGGCCCAGCAAGGGGTCCCTCCGATCGCCAGTCGGCATACTAAACCCTTCGGGATTTTCACTGACTGCTGAAGGCAGCCTCCTTCGCTGGCTAATGCAAGGTTCGGGCCTCCACTCTAATCAGTGGCCTGGTGTGCCAAACCAGTTTCTCTCCTGTACCCTCTATGGGCCGACAACAGGAAGTCCAAAGGTTCATGACCCTTCCCTCTCTACTTACTTCCCACTCTCCTCAAAATGGAGTACTTCTTCGTCTGACCCCTCACCTTCAACCCATTCAGCAAGGGAGGCCCCACCGGTAGCTAGGCTACCACTGACATAGCTTTAAGGCTCATGGGGGTACTCAAGCTCCACCACCAACTGCAAGGTCGTGTACTCCCTAGGTGGAGTTATTATTATTATTATTATTATTATTATTATTATTATTATTATTATTATTATTCAATTATGTCATTTGAAAGCTTCTTTGAGGTCCGAATGTTAAACTAAACTTTCCTTAGTTTGGTCTTAATATGGTGTGAATGGAAGAGCATTATTTCACAAATACATCAAACATCAAACTTACATCAATACATCAATACATCAAACTTACGTAAAATTATGAAAGAAAGAATGGAAATTTAAATAATATTTTAATAGGTATCAGCCGAAGATATTTTCAATGCGCAATTTCTACCTGATTCACATGTTTCATTTGGACAATCGATTCGCGAGTTTTAGCGAACACGGGCATGCGCGGTGCTTTTTACTTACAGGGGAATACTGTGTTCACCCGCGATCGCTTAAACTCAAGAATCGTTTGTCAAAAGAAAGCGTAAAACTCTGGTACAAACAGGACACGACGCTACGCGTCGTGATGCGGTGAGGCAAGATTTAGAACTATCTGATTTGTGCTTGTTTTCCAAGTAAAGACACGACCAGCGCGATTGATGGTAAACTTCCGTTCATTGAACTGTTTTGTAGACTCCTGATTAGGCAGTAAAATAATCCAAACTTAGATGAGTCGGCATCAATAAGGTGTGGGATGAGGTAACACAGGCAATGAATTCAACAAGACGCGACTAGTTCTAATATTAACTGAAATTTTAATGCTAAAAATTTACTCACGTTGTCAAATCTCTAAGCCTGTTCCTTTCAAATATGTATTTTCTCAGAGAAACAACACACGTGATTTCCTCAACGCAATTTTTACTTTCTCGCCCTTACTTCATAAGGAGAGAAAGTGTTGTAATCGGTCGTCGGAAAATGGAGAATTTTCGAAAGAAAAACTCTTATTTTTCGGGCTCTGGTAACGAAAAACGGGATAAATCTTGTTCTTGTAAGTTACTTCTTTTGACACGTTTTGTAGTCAGAATCCATGATTTCTGAGTCCGTGACACTGAGAAATCGATTGATCGCAAAACGTCCATCTGTCGAACTATCTGTCTCTCGGTGGTGAATGCTTGCGCCTAAACCGTTCAGCCGATTTTCTCCAAAAGTGATATTCCCCGACCGATTTACATGAAAACATACTCAAGATCCTTTGAGTGTGAAATGAATATTTTCTTTTGAGGGGTACGTGTATATTAGACGCGTCAGCATTTTCAACTTTATATAAAAAATGGCTCCAAATTTTTTTATTAAACTTGTCCTCGGATAGCGTAAAGAATGCTCAAGAGATTGGTGCAGACCTCATTTTTTTTTTATTAGTCAATTTTTCGAAAATTGTAAACGATGTAAGTTTTTCGGCGTCTTCCTTCTACTACAATATTGAAGATAGAGTTTTTGTCTTGAATGAAATCTATTTTTTCAACACACCTTGAAATAAAGTCACGTACAATTTTTCGAATATACGAATAGTATTCGCGTAACTTTGAAGGAAATATAGGCAATTTTTAATTTTTTCAACAATTTTTTTTTTCAAAAACGGCCTTAATTTTTCATACATATTTTCTCTTCATATGTTTCAAATGACGGTTTAAAATGTGATATTAGTCTCCTTTCCGGCGAACAGAGTATTTTCGAAAATTTGCAATATTGTACCTTTTAAAAACTACAAAACTAGAGGTATTTTTGCCGTAAACAATAGCTGTTCAAAAAATCGGCTCTTTTAAAATGATAATGCACAATGTTTGGAAAAAAACTAGTAGTTGGTGCGTAATTTGTGCTTGAAATACGTGCAATTTATAAAAAAATTCTCAAAAACTGCTTCTAATTATTGAAGTTTTTTCTACTGTTAGAACAAGGAACGCTGAAAAGAATGGTGCAGGTCTAATTTTCGTTGAACTTTCTAAATTGTCGAAAATTGCAAATTTAGAAATAATGTGAGAAAGTATGTGCTGTTGGAGCGCCACTAGTTTTTTACTTGTCACACGACTTTGTGTCGCGTCATGTATTCCCTCCACAATACAGTACTATAATTCACGTTAGTTACAAGTACACAGACAAGACACGAAATGGCGCGTGAGTAGCAGGAACTATTCAACGCGCCATTTCGTGTCTTGTCTGTGTACTTGTGACTAATATGAACTGTTGTACTTACGCGGAGGTACTGTACAACGTTTTGTTAATATGTTATTCAAATTCTTCAATATAAGTTTCAAACTGTGTTGTCTATTGATTTGAAAATGTTTTAAGTCACATTTATTTTGCACGCTTCGTTTATATCAATTTTATATCACAGATACATATTAACATTACCCTATCATCATAACAACGTCGTCTATAGCGCTTCTATTTACACTCCGCTGAACTCATAGATATACGTATTTCATTTCAATAAATACATGGAAGAATATAATGATTGAGGATGCGAAAACAGTAGAATGTTTACGAGTTAGTAATGGAATGTAACATTAGAAAGAAAGTGTCTGTACCTTTTGAATTCTATTTATTATGCTGTTATAACTTGTATCCAAAACAAGTGATCTGTCATGCGTGCGCCTTAACTAATAATTTGTCAGCGCTGTTCAGAATAAATGTCGACCACATTACATTAATGGTCTGGTTAGAACATCGCATGCCCAGTGACTCAAAAACTAAAATGTTTCGCGCTGCGTAAACCTCTATTGATTCTTCCTATATCGATCGATTCCAATTCGATTGTTCGCGACCAAGGTCGTTCAAGAGACCTAAGGAGTTTTTAGGTGCAAACATGTTGACAGTCGTGTAACCCTTGGTGAGATTTCTGATGTTCGTATATTTACTGTCAATTCATGTTCGATTGGTACGAAGTGAGAACACACTGAGAAAATGCAATAAAACTTCCAGAATATCTCAGTCTGTAGAATACGGAACAAAAACGCAATGAAATAATGATTAATAATACTGATGTAATAATTATGACAACGGAATAAAAACGCATCGATGAAAACGCAATCATTCTAAGCAAAACATGTATGTACACGTATCCTGGATTTCCGAGATAGGGAGAGTTGAATGTACAGTATTGTGAACTCAAATGTGAGTTAAAATAGGAGCATTATTTGTCCATTCGACATACGTGTTTCAGTTTACATACTATAAAACATTCACCAGAATTCTGCCATCAACAGCACTATACTTTTTAACTGGCGTGAGGTCATGGCGTGCATGTCTGAGTGCATATTGACTTTACTTTTGTAGGCGATAGCATTCACTATGTGTTCCAGCAGTTTTCCTCCTATATTCACTTTTCTGTGTATGATCAAACTCCATGACAAATATCCAACGGTGCAAGGTCTAGAAAATTTCGTAGCTAGTGTATTAATTGTACTGTCCCGAACGATCCATCGGTTGCATAAACCGTAAAGGACGATAGTAGCTTCTGCAGTATGAATCGAAGTAATTGGCTGTTACTATGTAACTGGTGACGAAATTCTAGACGTCTGACAATTTCCGCTGGGTGTAGATTTTGTATGCACTGTGAGTGACACGGTTCAACCCCTCTTGCAACCCAGATATGCAGTCTGAATTTCAGGTAAGCTACATTCCTGTATTCGATGAAATATTTTTGTTCCTCCACATATTTATATGCTTGTTCAGCCGAAAGAGAAGCACTGATTAGCACCCAACTGACATTTTACAGAATTTTACAGAACGTGACGCAGAGAGAAAGACCTATATAGCATGCTGTTGTGTACGGCGAATATTTAAATTCGCCACGCGCGTCGCGGGCAGCGCGCCCTTGAAAGACAGCTGGAGTTTCAGGGAGCGCGGGGCTCGCTCCAGCAAAGCCCAGGCAGGGTAGCGAGTCTTCGCGGCGCCTGCTATTTAACGGACCACCAAGCGCCACGAGAGCAGACCGGCCTAGACTGCGATTTTTCCATAGCGTCCTCTCAAGGTCCGTGTTCACGATGGAATATATCTCGGCAGTTCGCGTTTTCTCGGTCGTGCCGCTAGATGTCACATGATCAATCTGTTTGGTAGGTCGCGAACATGCGATATCTAGCGGCACGACCGAGAAAGGCGCGAAATGACGTGATATATTCCATCGTGAAGACGGGCCTTGAGAGGCAGCTATGGAGAAATCGCAGTATAGGACTTATTCGTGAGCTGAGTGACCCTACGTTGAGTGAGAACTGTTACGCCGACCGTGATTTTGTCCACTGATTTTTGTCCCGTCAGAACTTAGGTGACTGAGCTACGTTTCTGGAACTTCAACTGATGTATGGCCAAGAAATTGGACTTGGTTTACTCTTCTGGCGCTTCGATAACTTTGACATTGTTTTTGGTACATATGAGACTTGGAATTTTGTAATAAAGTTCAATATAAACTGTTGTTATTGTACGACTTGTGTTCCTTATTTTGAACACATTACACACGGCAGAGCCAAAATATTGTAGAATCGATGAGGTCAGTCCCAATAACCCTTTGAAATAGAACATCTGTTCATATACATATTTTTTCTTAGAATTATAGATACTGTGACCTCCCTAAATTAGTGTCGTTTCCTCTTAGGACACTCCAGCACGATTTTAATATATATTTTTAAACGTGAAGTTTAGGTTTGGTATCAATTTTTAATGTTACCTACAAAATATTAAAATGTATGAAAGTTTTATTTAAATTGATTTAAATAATTTGAAATAAACAAAACATATGCAACCCCTTTCCTACAGGCTGTCATCTGGATATGTGAAAACGCATTGCTCTATTGAAAATATAATATTACATATAATAATAAATTGATCTGTGTGGTGTCGCTTCGTCAGCTCTACTCAACGGAGACATGCGCCACACACATGCGCGGAAGTTCTACCTTCACTTCTCCTGAGGAGAAGAAGCCGAAATCTAACTGAAGGTTCCCGAACTGAGTGACCCGGTGGCACACATATATATCCTTACTGCAATCTTCTTGGCACTAACAATGCAAGAAACATCGGGAATGTGTGCAACAGGCCAGAAGGACTTCCCCACTTATATTTTTATCTGTAGGAACAGTCTCATCTCCACTCGCAAAGAAAAAGGTTTGATACTGAAGAAATTGATGAAATTCAATTCCTATTTACCTTTTCTTTACTATTCCATAACTACATTGCAGCATGTGCTCACGCCCCAAGTGGCAGTCCTAAACAATAATCTCCTGGGGTTTACATCGCTATGAATATAACAGTAGCATGCCAAATGGGGGGGTGACAAAGGCGGACCCCGGCATAGATTTTTCATCTTTCTTTTGGTGAGACGTTACTGTTTCATTTTAAGGACTTTTATTATTATTTTTTTTAACTTTTCTTAAACCTTTCAACATTTAACAAATATTTACACAACTATTCGAAACTATCACCATGTGTAATCGCGTCGCGGAAACTCCGTTACAACAAAGACTACCCATTATTGCATTGAAATCAAATTTTAGAATCTGTTGATGTAGAGGGCAGTTGTACAATCGGAGCAACAAATTGCATCTTGAAATAGCTCTTTAAAAAAGGACGCAGGTACAGTAGGCAGGAAAGGACCGCAAGTACAAGTACAGAAATTGTTCAGAATATGCACATCTTTGCCATATCGCTATAACTGAAAATGTTTCAACGCAAACCTGTAGAAAATGTGTGTAATACATTGCTGAATAATGTAGCAGTAATTATTAAATATATAAAATTGTCCTTCAATTATTTTGCAATGTATTTTGGGATGTACCCTTGACCCCAGTTCGGTGTTTTCCCGGCACTGGAATGGCAGAGGTATGTGACTGCCAAGCACTTTCTACAATAATAATAATTAATAATAATAATAATAATAATAATAATAATAATAGTAATAGCTGCTCAAGATCAGGCGTTGAGAGCATATTAATAATAAATCGGTTCTCAAAATTTCCCAAGATGATAAAAGCCGCACTTGCCTGGAACAAGTAGAAACTATTGATCATATCGTCTCAGCTTGTCCAATTCTTGCAAAGATCGAATACTTGAAAAGACACGACAGGGTGTGTAGTTACCTCCACTGGCAAATCTGTACCGCCCTTGAAGTTCCGAACGCATGCCCAAAGTGGTACGAAGCCTTACCAAAACCGGTGACATCGGATGGACGCTATACAATATTGTATGACCAACAAATTCAAACGGATCGCACGATAGCAGCAAACAAACCGGATATTGTCATCCTGGATTTGGAGAAAAAAATGTCTACTTGTAGATGTTGCTATGCCTTGTGATCAAAATATCGTAACCAACGAGGCAGAAAAACGTCTTGAATACAAGAGATTGTAAATCGAGATTAGCCGAATGTGCGGCGTGAAAGCACAGGTCGCCCAGATAGTTATTGGAGCTCCGGAATTTGTTCCGAAAAATTTGTTATTATTATTATTTTATTAATGGCAAGGCTCAGGCTAATAGCCCTGCTCTTCCGCGTTACCGCGATATATTTACATTTTTATACTATAAAGGAAATCGGTGGTAGGAACTTTTCGAATACGCTTTAAGCGATTGAATAAACCAAGAAAACCTCTATCCTTCTATCAGGGAGGAAAGCCGCTGAAGGCCGAGGATGTTGACAAAGTAGGAAACCTAAAGCTAAGTTCATCAAGTAGCAAAACAATGACAATACACCGATGGAAGTGCCAGAGCTCGTGGCGTATGGGCATCGTGTACGTACAGGCGCAGATGTGCAGCGCGTCGTAGCCGTCTTTGCAGCGCGCGTTGACGTCGGTGCGCGGGTCCTGCAGCAGGAGCCGCATGCAGCCCACGGCGCAGCGCCGCGCGCAGTGGTGCAGGGGCCCCGAGCCGTCGTGCACACCACGTTGGGGTCCGCGCCGTGCTCCAGCAGCGCCCGCACCTCCTGCGGAATCGACAGGTGTTAGGACGCTGGGGGAAACTGTGCTCTGCACAATATACACGAGGGGTTTAGTCCTCAGCTCACTGGGCGACTCGGGACGTCGTCGCCTCGTCAGCTACTTGGCCCTCGTTCTGACTGTTCTGAGGTTGTCTCCTGTGGGAGAAATTAAAAGAACAAGAAGAAAGAAGAGAAGAAGGAGAAAGAGAAAGAGGAGAGGGAAGAAGAGAAGGAGGAATACGAGCATGAGAAAGGAGGGAAGAAGAAGAAGAAGAAGAATGAGAAAAGGGAGTATGGGAAAATCAAGAGGAGGAGAGAGTCATAGCAAGTTGATCGGAAAATTGGCATCTATAACTCCGTGTCATGCTGTCAGCTGAGATATAAAATGCGTCACCGTTTGTAGAAAATAAGATTTTACATTGAGAATTTGTCTCAAATTGTTCGTTTCCCTCATTGTTTGGGCCCACACTATTTTCCAAGAAGCACCCCTATCTCCTGCAGCACATCTAGGTGTTAAGTGTCGAACTTTACAGGATATGGAACTCACGCACTCAGGAACAACTAATTGAATTGAGTCGGTGAACGAATGATTCATTGTTACCTAAAGAAGGACGTAACTAGAAGAGGAAAGAAAAATACAAGACGTTGGCAAATCAGTCTGAAAGATGATTAGATCAGGATGGTCTAAAACGGCGTTTGCCAACTGGAGTAGAAATGACGTCAGAGCAGCGTTCCCCTCCGCGAGAAGGCGTTCGGAGGAGCAGTATGAGAAACGGGGAGGGAGGGGTCGACAGCCTTCGCAGTTCATATAAAGATTGCTTATATTTCAGGTAACATGAGTGCCCATCTACGCCCGTTAATTTTCTTTCGATTTGGGAAGATATGTTTCTTTTTGTAGATACCGTAACAATGGCGACGTGTTTAGAATGTATGAAAGAACTGCAGTATGTTAAAAAGTTCAGCATACAGAGGCATTACGCAGCTCTGCCATCAAAAGTAACCCGCGAGATTGAAAAATTTCTAAGAATTGACAGATAGCCTGCAATCATTAGTAAAGGATGTTGCAGGACAGATGATTATGGAAGATGTACGGAAAATAACGAGGAATTACTCGTACATTCTCAAACTGTACATGAAATAATCAAACCTGAGTGAGAGAATTCTCCCACGTAACCCCTCTTGGGTATCTATTTGTTAACATTAATTATTGGTTCGGGGCGATCTTAAATTGTTCTATTATAAAACATTGTATAAAATATTATTGTATTAGAATGTTAAAACTGTCTTCTCCAAAAAGTTGTATAGTAGAATTGAAGTGGAATTACAGTACTGGTTACGATAAACAGAGTCGGATATTGCTTTGAGTTGTGTGATAATATCTATTTTATATTTTTTAATTTTTTGTATTTTTATTGAATCATAAACATTTAAATAATAATTACCATTTATATTCGTAATTATCGAGCGAACCTTTTCCTTCCACTTCCTTACCGCCATTGGACCACTGTACGCCCACCGCCGCGTCGGGCACTTCCTTTGCTCCGCGGCTCGGTTCGGAGCAGGAGAGCAGATTTTTGTGACGTCACAGTGCATTGAGTTAGCAAGCACTGGACTAAAAGATGAGTGTTTGGCGGTATCAACTACCTCCCTCTCAAATCGTCGATTATGTTAAAATCAGCGAAGACGTCGGCTCAAAAACTCTTGTAATGACATTTGCGGCACCTGTCAGAACAATATAATATCGGAAGGAGGCGGAGTGGGAGTGGAAAATTTTCTGCGGGCTGTACTTTAGAAGCAATACAGCTGTTGTGGTACAATGTAGTAAATATTGGCAATTCTTCCTAGAACATATTAATATTCGTATTTATAATCATAATCATCAACGTATCATCGCTTCTCCGGAAGGCTGTTGTAACACACATTTGTTTTGTACAGGAGACGGAGATTTAATTTCCTCGCTTCTTCATTTGCTTTCAACGATATTTACATTATATCAAAAATGTTTATGTCTCTTGTTTTTTAATTTTTAAATGGATTTCATAAAACAATTTTTAGACAACATTATTTCATAAAAGAAGTCATTTCAGCCACTTAAAAAGCGATGAATCTGCTACTAACCGGCAATTGGTAAAATCTCAGAGATAAAGATCTATTCCACATAAAAAATATTTTTTTGAATTGATTTACCTTAATTTTTCTCCAGTGTTAATTTTTTGTCACAAAAGTACTCCAAAAAGCAAAGATATGTGGTTTGTGGATTGCGAGAACGTACTCTAAGTGATTTGTAGATTGTGGGAGGTCATTGCGGGTAGTTTGTGGATTGCGGGAGGGCATTGCGGGTAATTTGTGGGTTAAGGGAGGGCAATACAGGTGGTATGTGGATTGTGGGAAGGCAATGTGGGTGGTTTGTGGATTACGGGAGGGCAATCTGGGTGGTTTGTATTATGAGAGGGCATTGCGGGTGGTTTGTGGATTATTGGAGGGAAATTGCAGGTGGTTTTGTGGATTGCGGGAGGGCATTGTTGTTGGTTTGTGGATTGCAGGAGCACATTGGGAGAGTATTGCTATTCGCACGCACCTCGGTGGCGTTGAGGCAGCAGGCGCGGATGATGAGGGTCTCCTTCTCGCCGCAGCCGTCCGCGCCGGGGCAGTGGTCGCTGTTGGGCGCGCAGGCGGCGAACGGGCGCGGGGCGTCGGGGTCCGCGCAGTCGCGCAGCAGCAGTACGAACGACGCCGTCTCGCGCGAGTCCAGGCAGCGCCACAGGCGCAGCTGCAGCGCCGACACCGGGGCCGGCGCCGCCGCAGCCACTGCTGCGCGCTTCGCCGCCGCGCCGCTCTCCATGTCGCTCACCGACGAAGACTTGCGCTGCGGGAAGACACACACACGAATTTATGCCTTTCGAATTATCACGTGACGGAAACATCAATCTTGAAGCGGCTGGCTGCTCTGGTCGGTAGTTTTCCCCAGTTTCTCTGATAAACACTAGGAGAATGCCGGAGCAGTATCCTAGCAAATGGGCCATGGACCGCTTGCGATCTTTCCTTCCTCTTCCGTGCTCTATCCTTATCCCTTACACACGCACTCACTTGTACTACACTATCACACCTCTGGATCTTAGAGCTTGTCCCGGCTGGGGCAGTGCCCCCGCTGGTGGGGGATGCCTGGTTGGGGAAAATTCCTCGCAAGCATACGTAGGTCAGAGCCGGATTTCGCCATCCAGCGGGGGAAGATCACTGCCTCCTTCAGCGTGAAAAATACACTAAATTTATGGAACTAACGACCTTAGTAGTTGACGCGCCCGGAATCACTAATCAATCAATCAATGGTTGATTACCCTTTCATTTGGCATTAAACAAATTTTCATTAATTGCATCATAATGGGACAGTCGTAGATGGTTGATTGATTGAGTGATTATTAGTGATTCTGAGCGCGTCAACAACTAAGATCATTAGGTCCGTAAGTGTACTACATGTTTTTCCTTGGTTGGTGGCAGTGATCTTCCCGCGTTGGACGGTAACATCTGGCGCCGACCTACCATCTGCTAGCGGGATTTTCCCCAACCAGGAATCTCCCGCCAGCGGGGCACTGCCCCAGCCGGGACAAGCTCTAAGATCCTGAACGGTCCTCCAACATGTGTAGTAATGTAGTGCATGTGAGCGTGTGTATGTAAGGGGTGTGGATAGGACAAGGAAGAGGAAGGAAATATCGCGCGAGGTCCTTGGCCCGTTTGTTAGGAATCTGCTCTGACATTCGCCTTGTGTTGGTCAAAAAAACCACGAAAAACTACCCATTTGGGCAGCCGGTTGCTAAAATTCTCCCCCACACAGCGACTGAATTCGACCCAGCTGACAAGCTAGTGTCGAAATTCCCGCCATCGTCGGGACACGAACATAGGAGCTCCCGGTGAGAGGCTCTGTAGTGACATCAGTTAATGCTCTGGGCCACATTTCCCGCTCGTCATAGATGTAACGGTAACATCACATCGGACTGATGTACCCAAGTTTGCATGCTCAAACGCAATCGAAGCTCTCTTTGCTAGGAGACGTAAAGCCGGCTGTCCCATATTGTAGATTTATTGTGTGTTAAAGATCCTCAAGTCTCAAAGAAGCGTCTGAGCTAAATTCAGATCGCCTGTTTTATCACCTGAGTTATACATTCCTTCTCTGCTAGATGCCGACAGGAACGTAGCGAAATTTGCGTGGTTCGGTGGAAGAGCAGACCTGCTGACCTCAGCTTCGATACGTGAAATAAGGTTTCATTGAAATAAATAGTAATCGGTATTCGCGCGTTGCATTGTGTAAGGTAAAACCACGATTGCGTAGGAAATTTCCGATGAATTCACGAATCACCCTGCGATAAGAAATTTGTCTGGAAATTTGCGATGCGCAAGTAGTGTTTAATAAGTCTATTCTGCGCTTGAAATCACCCTTTACAAGAGATTCAGAAAGCACTCAATATGAGTTAATTAAACGCGTGCTTTCAGTCAATTTTTTTGAACTGTATTATTATAAACAACCTCTAATAAGTATTGTACCTCAGCTTCTGGGTCAATTAACCACATCTTGATCATATTTTTTGCCCAGTTTTCCGGGTCCTTTGAGCAAATGCTGAGATGGCCTCTTTATTGCCTTCTGGAAATAAATATAACTTCATTATCTAAGCACGTTTTCTAGAGTTCATTTCAAATTGTCGTTCTGCATGTCGTCGCGACAGGAAGTCGATTCCTGTCGGACAAATCTATTGCTGAATTGCCCTTCCAAATAGTTTTCATTACACTGGAGCGAATATTTTTTCTATCAATTCTTGCCAAAATCGCTCATTTCCTCCTGCATTAAGAATTCAATTTGTGTACAGCTTCGGTTTATAATACCAGAATTTTAAAAACAAAACGTGCACAGAAAACACTTCTCTCATTAGCATGTCACAACACAATTTTTTAACTGCTTTTTATTCCATAAAATTAAATAAATAAATGATTGGACGAAATTATCGCGAAACGCTTTACCAATTTCTTGTGAAATGTCCTCTTCTAATTTCCTTCTGATGTTCCTGTTCCCGTAATTTGAATCTTCAGTTTTTGTCACAGGGCTTCTCGTTCATAAACTAACATATAAGAATAATTTATGTCGTATTGCTCAGTTTGGCCGAGCTATTCAAGTCCACTTGACAATAATTTCGACCGTTTTCGCTAGAACTTTTCCGACCAGGTCTGCGCTCAATCAAATGTTTAAAGTATTCGGTCGTACAGGGCCGTTTTCACCCGAACTCCAACTCGGCCGACAGGGGAGGTGGCTCAGGCCATCAACTGATGCCATTGCAGAGCCTCTTACCAGGAGGTCCTAAGTTCGAGTCCTAAAGGCGGCAGGATTTCAATGCTATCTAGATAGCTATGTCGAATTCAGTCGCTGTTTGGAGGAGAATTCTAGCGGCCGGCTGCTCTGATATATAGTTTTCCATTGTTTTCCGATCAATAATAGAGGAATGAAGGAATGCAGGAGCAGTACCGTAACGGGCCACGAACTGCGCGCGATCTTTCCTTTCCATTCCTTGTCCTATCCTACCTCATAGACACACTTACATGCACTACACCACCACAAATGTCGGGAGACCGATCGGGAACTTTACCCCTGGGCAGTGCTCCGCTGGTGGGAGATACCTCTTGGGGAAAACCCCGCTAGCCGACAGGTAGGTCGGCACCAAATCTCACCATGCAACGGGGGAAATAAACGCCACCTCCCGAGGGAAAACACGCACTACCGTTACGGGAATAATTACCTTATCAGTTGGCGTCCCCGGTATCAGTAATCAATCAAGCAATCAATCGAACTCGGCCATAAACGTTCCCACTCTGACCGCATCCAAACGACGGCACCACACATGCGGCTTTCGGCGAGTTCTGAGTGGCTGCTCGTCAAATCTCGAGTAGTAGGAATGAGTTGCTTGTTCTTTGCCGAACGCTAAACATTTGTCATACCCACAGCGTGCTGGACTTTGTGAACATCAAAGAATTCGAATATTCACCGTCTAGTCATGTCTACCTGTCTGTCTCTACCTGTCTGTCCCGGAGCCCCTAATGCTAATGCTAACTGTGGATGTGAAATGGTCTGTTGCAAATAGCAGTAAAATAGAAAAGATGTGAAACGTGGTTCCATCAATGTGTTATTTATTATATTTGTAAATTGGTGACATTTTTTCGTTTTGAAAGTAGGTATATAATATTTTGCATTCAATAACAGTCTGGTCTATGGAACAACCGTCCTAGAAAGAAGAATGTGCATCAATTGTAAACTGATATTTTCAGACAAATGGCAATTGCAAATAAAAATTACGCACAGACCTCTTTAACCTGTAGTCGATTAATGGGGTCAAAATCAGTATCACATGAATTTTGCCTAATCAGCACACATAGATACTTTAGATCGAGTTCATCGTAGTTATTCCAACTGTTACATCGTAGTTCGAGAGCGATAGTCACAATGCGTCAGTGATTCCGCTGCGTTTCATATTCGTTCACGGCAACTTGTGTTCTAAATAAAAATAATGCCTATTGAATACGGGACACACATCACCAAAGCAGATTTTTTGTAATTTCTGAAACGTTACAATTTTTGTGACGTCACTTCTGAAATCTTGAGTGAATTGGATGATGAGAATGATCCAGACGAAAATTGTCTGCCAACCGTTGAGAGGCACATTGAAAGCTTACAGTGTACAATGGAGCAGGGTGTTACGTAAACAGTTCATTTTTAAATGATGTGAATACATTATAGACATCGTTACAACGAATTGTGCCCGTAAGTGCAGTGCATGTTTTTCTCCTAGAGAGGTGGCGATGATCTTTACCCTGAAATCCGACGCCGACCTAGCGGTCGGCTAGCGGCGATTCCCAACTTGGTTTCTCCTAGCAGTGGGCCACCGCCCCAGCAGGGACAAGCTTTGAACTTGCGACCGGCCTCTCTGTGATAATCTAGTGCATGTAAGTGGGGCTGAGGATAGGACAAGGAAATATCACACACGATCCGTAGCCCGTTTTGAGGTACTGCTCTCTCATTCGCCTGGTACTGATCGGAGAAACTACGGAAAGCTACTGATCGGAGCCACCGGCCGCTAGAATTCTCCTCCACATAGCGTCTGAATAGACTTAGCTATGTAGCTATTGTCGAAAATCCTGCCACCGTCGGGACTCGAACCTAGGACTTTCCGGTCAGAGGCACTGCAGTGACATCAGCTGATGCCCTGAGTCACCTCACCCGGACATTGTGTTTATCCGGTACTGATGCCATGAGTAACATCAGCGTAAATATTCTCCATCGTATAAATATCCGGTCAGGTATGACAAGGTGCGACATTATGATGCCAAAATTTCCCCAGGTCTATCGCTCTAGACACTAGACAGTCATTTTGCGGTTTCTTCCAATCAATTCTAAACGAATTCCGGAATAGTACCCTAATTAAAAGCCATTTTCTTCCTTATTCTCGTATACTTCCCTAACCTAATACTGATACATTGTCATATAATGCATAAACATGATTCGCGGGAGACAAGACAAATGAAATTCTTTGGCTTCCGGCGATTTTCGCAAGCGGTGTCTTCTCGCTGATCCTGGTTTGTGGTCATTCACTTCTGTACAATTCAATAGTTGCAAAGACAAGTGTGTCATTGTGACTGCCCGCATTTGCAGTTCGCAGGCATAATCGGAGAGATAAATCTTTTACCGCAGGCTGGGCTCTAGTTAAGACATTCTGTCTTAAAAACGTGTACCGATTTCTTTGCCGCAAGTAGCTATCCAAGCAGAAAAACATCACCAACCCCAATTTGCATGCATTACACCGACAAAGGTAAAAGTTCATGGCCAATGCCTAGAGGAACAGTTGAGAGAACTGATTTTGGCAACTATTGATTTGTTGCAGCCAAAGCTGCTTCTCTAGTGCTACATCGGGCCTTGCCCATACACCTGCGTATTCGCCGAATAGACGTAATCTGTCGGGCTACACAGATTAATACTTTCATATAAAAGTTACTTCAGACCGAGATATAACCGTGAATTATACGTATTGTGTAATGAGTATCACAATATGGGTTTATGTTACGAATTTCAAATAGCTTGTTACTGTGTGTTACTACTGTGTTCTCAATGATAAACTGTTATTACTGTGTTCTCAATGATGAGAAACATCATTGAGTTACATAGTATTACATAGTATCATTAGTAACAGAGTAACAGATAATGTCACATATTTTCACTTGTTCAAATATATGAAAATTATATCTAAGTCGTAAAATTGATATGAATAGTACAATAAGTATCATCTATAACACTATAGTTTTCACTCTTTGATTGGACTAGTTGGGTCCATGTGAACTAAGGATGAATTTCATGAAGACACAACTGCCTGAAGATGCACATTGTGAATCATTGTTTTAAAAGTGAACTAGTGCTAAACAGCGCATACATTTTCGCCCTTAATAATGCTTACGTATTCTATCTTTAAGGAACAGTTTTAATCAAGGTTTTAATATTTTTGTTATAAGGAAGACGCCAAAAATATTTTGAACTTTTGCAATTTTCGAAAAATTAAACGTCCTTCACACTACCCAACAACAAAGTTTAATCAAAAACGTTGAAGCCACTTTCTAAAAATTTGAAAAATGTTCCAGGGGCTTCAGATAAAGTACCCTCCAGAATTAAAATATCGGTTTCAATTTCTAGGGGCTGCGATATCAGCCAGATCGATTGTGGAATATCCAGGTTTGAGAAATTAGGGTGAATGGTTTAGCCGCGAGCGTTGTCCAGAGACGGACGGACAGTTACATTTTGCCGTCATTTGATTTTTAGGTATCAAGGATCCATAAAACATTGATTCTGGCTACCCCACGATTTAGAGGATTGTTTTTTCTAAATTTAGCAACTGGATGTATCCACGTTTTCGTTACCAGGGCCGTATAAAATTCGCCGTTTTGCGCATCTGCTGAATAGAAAATATTTAAATACTGCCATGTAATCGAATGATGAAGATTTTAGATAGCTGGAAAGATCTATGAAGAGAGTCGTTATAATGACCTTGTATTTTAATTACTGAACTATGTCACAACCACCCTAGATATCGAAATGCCATTACAACAAAATTATTGATATCGATGGGTTATCTTCCTTCTAATTCTTTTTCTGGTTATGGTTAATTCTCCTTTTTTTTCGTTTGAAAGGACTCAAGCGGAATGCTTTTGGTTTGATAGATTTTGATATTAGTGAGGTAAGGTACATGTGTAAAAGGCGAAAAATAGGTTATAGCATTATGTTTGCACATATTACTTGTGTATTCAACCGGTAATTATACATTGGTTCACTTGTCATATCTGATGAACCTCACGCTGAATACGCTAATTACGTATTGAATTTTACAAGCATTATTTATGTAAAAGATTTCACTTTACAAGAGCGTTTTTTACAATTGAAATACCACCAATAAAACAATAATTATAGGTAATTTTGGGTTTATGTAAAATAAATTGTGAACTGAAATCAAGATTACATTCACAAATTAAACAAAGGCCAAGAACGAAAGCCAGTAAAGCATTTGTCTTTGGAAGCAGCCAATTTTCCTTGAATAGTTAAGATATCCTAGTATTAGCAAATATTCTAAATCAAGAATGCTTGTGGGCGCAATTTTATTGCAACATTTTAGGCGTATTTCAGAAAAATGTTCACCGGCATAGGTGGCTCAGAGTATGAATTGATGTCTTTGCATTTCCTATAACTGGAAGATTTTAGAGTGAGTCCCGACGATGGCAAGATTCTTGACGCTAGCTATATAGCTAGGTCGAATTTAGCCGTGTCTGGAGGATAATTCGAGCGGTCGGCTGTCCTTATCGGTAGTTATCCGTCGTTTCTCCGATCAACACCAGACGAATGACGAAGCAGAACCCTAACTACCGAGCCACGCACCGCGGGCAATTTTTCCTTTCTCTTGCTTGTCCTATCCTCACCCACACCTTCACCCTCACTTGCACGCACACACTTACATGCACTACACTACGACTCATGCCGGGCAAATATTCGGGATCTAAGTGTTTGTCCCGATTGAGGGGTGCCCAGCTGGTGGGAGATACCTGGTTAGGAAAAAACCGCAAACTGACGCGTAGGTCGCGCTGGACCTCGCCATTCGGCAGAAGTGCCACCTCCCGCCATAAAAAATGCACTTCCGTTACGGGACTAATGATCTTAGCAATTGACGAGCTGTGAATCAATAAATCAGAAAAATGTTCAGTAAGCAAAACATTCATTTTCTCTTGATTTTTAACATTAGAAACCAGGCCAAAAATAAATTACAATAATGTTAGTTATGTCTATTAAATAAAAACGTGCAGTGATGGAACATTCTTGTATTCGCTAGAAGTACACTAAAACATGAGTTTTTTGGTCTCTTTTTCTACTATTTCTTTATTGTTTGAGTGCACCTAGCTAACATGCAGGAGCGGTGCCTTGTCTCACTGAATAATTAATAATATCTCAGCTGTGCTCTGCAACGTATGTTGATTTTTCGATCGTTACAAATTACAGCTGATATTTGTGCGGCCTTGAATGCCTGCTTCAGATTTTTCTACGGATAATACTTTCGTATAAAGGGTATTATTGTCTAAATATCATTTTTTTAAGAGAAAGAAACGATGAATCCCATTGAAGCAACAATTTCATCAAAAACTAATTTTTTTTATGGACTAAAATCTATCAAACCTAGCTTTTTAATCCCATTTGTGCTAGTGTCTTCGAGAAGTTGCTTTTCACACGAGGCAAAATTTTGGAATGATTGCTTATCCCTTCAATATTTGACACCAGTTACAATGGTTAAATCAAATATATGTAAATCAACGAGCGCTTATGGATATCATATCTCTTCCATATAATAATATTAATTACATTATTAATAAATTTTGCGCCTACTAAACCTACGTACATGACTTCGAAAACGAGCTTGGGTAAAACATTTTTGTGGCTTTGAAACAATTTTGTGGGTTCAAGTAGTATTACAATATTATGTAAATGTTACAAATAAAGTGATAAAATACATGTTATCTAAAATGTGTGCTCTGACAAAAAGAGAGAATAAGACATTTGGTTATTTATTTGAGCGAAATTTGGTTTAGAATTTTGTACATAGTTCATTTGTTGATTTATTAGTATTATGATATATCATAATTTGTCATATATCGTAATGCGGTGCTGGAAGTAAAAGTAATGTAAACACAAGTATGATAATAGCATTTTCATCTTTTTCTTCCACGTTATTCGGAATGCCTCACTAATGTTTCACCTGAAAATTGTTGTTTATTTCCTTCTAGTGCTGTGTGGCCATTATAATTTTTCAAACAGCAAAAAAGCACAATTTCCTAAATGGTGTACTTTTTGAATTTATCAGTACACATAAAAGATGACGCTTGAGTAAACTTAATTATATTGGAGAATTGCTTCAAGTTGCGCAATTGGCATATCTCGTTTGGCCATCGTTAGGGAATACACGTGCGCAGTTCAAATCATTGTGTGCTAATGTCCATTTGGTTGTTGTACGATGATTTTGCTCAGTGACAATAGTGAAAAAAAGTTTGCATTCCGAGATTTTTGTAACATAATTTTGCTGACAAAATGCAATATTTATGAATAGTATTTTAATAATTGTAAACTACTCGTACTTTAGAACAATATTTTTTATTACACACTAGATTTGCAAGTAATTAGTAATGTGCAATTCGTTTTTTTCATCTCCCACTCTCGACACAATGTAAATCTGTATACTCTTTATATGTTGAATTAATCTTTGGTTTGAAAATGTGTTCGTAATAATCTTCATAGATATATTGAATATTTCGACGTTTTTTTATAGGCAGAGTAGCTCTCACTTCGAGTCTATTCGACTCATTCTAATAAAAGATCACACAATCTTATACAAAATAATTTCCTTTGGAACTAACTCAATATTTCATTAACGGCAGCCATGAAAAACCCAACATCGCATCTACAACTCACGCAGAATTTCGTCCCCCGTACAGTTTACAAAAGTGAGCAGGTAACATGGTCTTCTCCATAGTACCGTGCTTTTCGCTTACCTTACTGCAGCAGCCCGTCATGTCGCAGCCTATTCCACCTGCGCACGTTGGAGTCAAAAGGCGTTTGAGCATGGCGCGGCCTGCCGCTACGACTCGGCGGGCCGCTTCCCTCCGCGGCGCTCCCGGACTTTCATTGTCACGGGCGGCGTTCTTCCGCGTTCGCGCTTATTGGGCCGCCGGTGGCGTCGGCGTCGGCGGCGTCCGCGTCCGCGTGCCGTCGCGCACGCAACCGCGGCGTCGGCGGAGCGGACGGACGCCGGAGCGCGGCGACGGTGACGTCGCGAGGCGAGCACCGTCGCGTGGCGGCGGGCGACGCCGAGCGTCTGGCGTCCACTCCGCGTCCGGCCGCTTGGGCGTCGACGTCGGCGGGCGTCGCGACGTGACGCGACGCGACGCGCGCCACGCGGGAGGGACTGCCCGATGGCGTCGCGTGCAATGTTTGTGTGCGTTGCCATGCCGACCGCTCGCGTGTGGCCTATCGACGCTGGGCTCGTTTGGACGTCGCCCAGGTTAGGGGCGAACGGCTTGCGTCTCGGGTGAAGGTTGCTGGGAACTTTTTACGCACCGTGTTGTATAGGACTGCGTGGGGTGGGCGGGATTTGGGGACGTGAAGGAATTGGTGGAAGTGAAACTCAGATATTTTCCTATCATTGCCAAATCGCCTGTACACTTTTAACGAGGGAAACTCGCTTCGTGTGACCACAGCAAGTTCATGGGTCTTGGATATTCCTAAAGATATTTGCAAATGAAGAAAACTTCCAAAATTGTTACCCGCGGATGGGGAAATATGTAACAAACCAATGGGTATATGACGAAACTCGTCGGCTTTGGATATCTGGGATGGATAGAGAACGAACCATCTAAAAGTTTGCCCCATTATAATCCGCAAAAGTAGCCTCAGCCCCTAAAATACAGTGTTCCTGTACAAATCCATTCTTCGACCACTCCCTCTTTACGCATGCCCGATCTAATGACATTCATCAACATCCCACATAAACAAGATCCTAGTCCTCCAAAACAGAATCCTCCGCATTGCAACCAAAGCCCCCTGGTTTGTCAGAAACGCAACCCTCCATTCCGATTTCAATCTAAAATTAAGAAAAGAGCAAATCATTAACATATTCCACAATTACTTCTAAAATTAAGAGAAGAGCAAATCATTCACATATTCCACAATTTCTTCTTCCACTTTCCTAATATAATCGGACCATCCTTTTACAACCTCGGCCTAAGTAGCCCTCCCTTACTGAGAATAAAAAACAAATATCTCCTTCATTCATTCTTAAACTGTTTTCCTTCTTTGAATAGAAATAAATAACTTCAGCAATTAATATCATACCTAGTGATTTTCTGGCGGTGCTCAATGAGTTTCCCCACTCTTACTTTTTAAGGTTAGTATAAGCACCAATCATCTGTAGAGCCGAAGGGCCGAACGATGTAAAATCTGACAAAAATAAATGAATTGAAATGGATGGAACCATCTAAACACCACGATCTGAAAAGCCGTGTATTCGTATCTCATCCAGGGCAGGCATACGAATTGCTGTTCTTTGTATTGGGAGAACATTGCGTAAACTTAATAAAGATAAGGAAGTTCGATTTTACTTCGTGCAAATGGTAGAATTATTGTGAGAAAGCTCTAAGCTCCCGCCTGGTCTCCCGGCATGTGTGGTAATGTGTGTGTAAGTAAAGGGTAGGATATGCCAAGGAATGGGAAGAAAACGCGCGCAGTCCATGGCCCCTGGTCCCTATCCCGGCTTTAGCCTGGTGTTGATGAAAGAAACCACGGAAAGCTACCGATCAAAGCAGCCGGGTGGTAGAATTCTCCTCCATACAGCGACAGAACTCAATTGAGCTATCTGGCTAATGTCGAAAAAAAATACTGCCTTTGTCAGAACTGGAACCTAGGACCCCCCAGCCTGTGGCACTACAGTGACTTCAGTTGATGCTTTGAGCCACCTCTCTCGATCAACCGTTAAGGATATCTATGTCGGTCCCGTGGGTAGTGTAAATATTGTAATTAAATTTCAGATTGGTAGATTGATTAGTTTACTTAAATGGGTTCATACAGATGCACAGAAAGATAACAATTTACTTGACGTGGTATACGTTTTAGAGATCGAAAAAGAGAATCGAAAAAAATATTAAAAGTTGCAAATTGGAAAAGCACATACCAACACGTCCACTTTATTTATCTTTATTGATTGTATTTATGAAAGGAATTACTTCAAATTATTTTCAATAAAGTTTCTCCAATCCTCAATAGTTTTAAGCATTCATTAAAGTCCCTGCGCGGGATTCGAATCAGAATTGCTTTGCTCCGAAGCGCTCTTTGAATCCATTCACGCCTTAGCCATCTCGGCCATCCAGGTCGGACATACGCTGTGCACTTCTATATTAATCAAGACATAATTGTCTCAGTTCCAGCATGAGGGTGCAAAAAAATTGAGAAAATGAGAAAATGTGCTTTGGACGACAAAAAAAAAGAGCCGGGAAGAGAACATGGCCTAGCCGGAAAGCTAGTTTAGACACGAGATTTGAAAACTAACTAGTACGGGAAAATCGGTGCCATTTACCATACGTTTTTACAAACGAGAAGAAACTTTAACGAAACAATTTCGTGCGTGTTTTGAGAAAATAATTTTTTTAGAAATTACATAAATTTCAGACACGAATTAAGCAAAATCAGATCGTTTTTTCAAAAAATTATACATGACCTTTAAAGAACTGATTTTTTACAACTGATTTTGTTTCAAGCAAAAATCGCCATCTCCAGTTTTGTAGTTTTGAAATGTTTGTTTTTTGACATTTTCGAAAAAACCCGAACAAAGTGGGAGCGGCACTATATTTTTTCCCGTTTCTTATTACATATGAGGAGAATATTTGAAGAGAAAATTTGAAGAAAAAATTGGAAGCTGTTTTTGAGAAAAAGTTGAAAGTGATTTTTGAAAAAAAAATTGCCTGTTTTGCACAATATTACACGGAAGCTAGTCATATTTTAGAACGTGAACTTATTTAATGACCCATCTTTAAGGAAGAGATTTTATTAAGGAAAGAAATCTCTATCTTTAATATTATAGTTGAAGGATAACCCCCCAAAAATTGCGCAGTTTTAATTGTCAAAAAATCTCTGGTTTCAACGAACGTGCGACCACTACCATACTAGTAAGGGTTAGTTTACGCTGTCCGAAGACAAAATTTGGTGCCGGTTGTTCAAAAAATTTTGTGCCGGTTTTGAGAAAATTTTGAATTTGCATTGCATTGACCAAAGACGAACGGAGGGCTGGACCAACAAACATACGGACGGACAGACGGATATATGGACCGACAGGCGGACACAGGGACGGGCAGACGGCTGGACACATGGACGGGCAACCGGACGGTCTAATGGAAGGTCAAACGGACAGACGTACGGCTAGACAGACGGGCGAGGAGACGGACGGGCACGCGGGCGGACAGACGGACGGACGGACGAACATCTGAGAATAGAAGTTTATTATTTCACGGACCTACAGCGGTCAATCTTTACTCTGACCAATAGCGTCTTGTGTGGAAAAAGCCAGAAAACTGGCCAACATATCAAAAAGGGTTTGCTTCAAAGTACTATTGCTAAAGTACTACTGTCTAGTTTGCTAAAGTACATCAGCTATCAACAAAAAATTTAAACAAAAAAACACAGGGCACATCAATTATCAACTTTATCACTTTGGCCAGTTGATCTGAACAAATTATTGTTCCATCTTTTGACGTAGTAGTAGTTGTAATTTATTTTATTGTGTTATATTGTAAATGGTTTTTGTTAATTGCAAATGTAGATGTATTGTAAAGCTACAGACGTATGGTTACCACCTGGCAATCAGCCAATTGTAGCCTAATAAATATATTATATTATATTATATTAAATCAAACTCTACAAACAAATGAAACATCTGTTCTTCCAAGTATCGAGTTCAAAATTTTGAATCTATTCACTTTCTTCGACTGTTAAATGTTTATCAAGCTTGTCATCATAAAATTATGAATTTAATAGTCCATTCAATAAAATGATGTGTTATGTGTCTTGTTGAACGTTTGGTCATATTTCGGCCCGAAATCTCGCCTCCCATCGCCCCGACGAACAGTCATAGCGATGTGTGCACTGCTTTGCGATTTTTTCAGGCAACTGTTGAGAGGGTGTACCAGGAATAACTAATTCATGACACACATCGGCAGACGGCGGATGTAAGAATGCGACCACCAACGACGGGTTCCGAAGTGCTATCGACGCAGCTCCCGTTTGGGAATAAATAGTCCAAATTACATCAGCGAAGTGTGAGTTCTACTGAATCCGCAAGTCAAGGAGCTGTAAAATCCGCACTGAATTCATTGGCGCAAAAGCCTTTCTTGTGGCTGCGTTAACACTGGGGCATCGATAATTGTCATTTTCCTTGGCAAATGATCTTGAACAAAGGATAGTGCTCGAGTATTACCTCAGAAAGGTAATTTCCAGACCATTCGAGCAGACCATTCGTATTCGTTCGTGTTAACAATATGAAGTGGATAAAATGTTTTGCAATCCTTGTAAAGATGTGTTCACTTGATGGGTCCAGGGTCCCCCAGTGATCCCACTTAATTGTAACCAGTTAATTAATCCCCCAGTGATCCAAGTATATTGTAATATAGTACAACAATTTTTACATACCAAGAATATTAAAAGTTTGTATTCGTAAGCAAATACGTGATTAGCAAATAAATTGGAAACAGTTGGAAAAAATAAAATATTTGCATTTTTCAATCAAAATTGAAATTGTGTGTCGAGGCTTTTCGATGTTTCCCGAGTTCCGAGGTATTTAACAAAATGATAAACATCTCTCTCATGGCCGGCGGCTGCATAATTTCTTTCAATTTCTGCGGGTATTGGAAATTAGTGATATAGACTAGTGGTCAGCAGCAGCAAAAATATTAAATATTTTAAAGAAAAGACTTCATGAACGCTGCATTAACACGGTATTGCAGTAACTTCAACCGTTCAAAAACTGTAGGAGGTGCGAAAGATACGTGTCTCATCCCGTATGTGTATGTCTGTGTGTGTGTATGTGTATATCGAGTGAAGTGGCTCAGTGTGTATCGCGGAGCATTCACAATCCGAAGGTTCGGGTTGCTTATAAGCAAACTGCTCTTGTATTCGGCGCCGAGGTTCCCTGATTGGCTAGCGGGCGAGGTGCGCGAAACCGCGCGAAATTCGTATGTTCTCTTTTTACGGAGTCCTGCGGAGCCACAGCCATCGGAAGTGCACGTGGACTTGGCTACTGTGTTCGGAGGCAAAGCGATCGGCTCTGCGGTTTCGGGTGTTTTTCTCTGACAGCCTTTATATTAGTCTTCACCATTATGGGAACTATCTTAACAATCCAATGCGTTTTGTCAGTAAGTACCTAAATTTCTATTTTGGTTTTAGATGAATAAATGCGAACTAGGACACTAAATTATATTTTCCAAGCAAATGACATCTAAGAATTTGTAAGGAATAATGAAGAAACTGTCAAAAGAAGTGCATAAGAAGTTGAATTAAAGACATTCAGAATTGGGTAAAGAACGATCACCCAAACGAAATGGAATGTCGTATCATAAAAACCTTCAGGAAAACGATTTGTTTGTTCGTTTACAAAATGTGAAGTGCAGTAGGTATTTTAATAAAATTTTCAATTTGCAACCTAAGTTAATTTTAATTTAATTTTGCTCAAAATTGGAAATAATACTGAGAAAATTTTCGGTTTCTATCAACCCCTTCAGCCTCCTTCGTTTTTGCTACATTTTCCCTCTTCTGAAACTAAACACCTTTTAGTGGCGCATTACAAATATTGAGACATTAACAGAATAAAATCCTCGATTAATCTATGTGAGAATGAACAGTTACATGTGTGTGAAGAAGAATTAAATGAAATAAAACTTAATAACAAAATACGAATAAAAACGTATTTTAAGAAATAAAGAAAAAGGAATAAAACATATATAAGTAATAATAAAATGAAAACATTTCTGCAGTTTACAAAGTGAAAAAACAGGGCTTAAAACGAAATTACAACACTTCTGTAATAAGAGAACATAGACGAATTTCGCAGGATTTCGCGTACCGCGCCCGCTAGCCAATCAGGGAAGCCTGGTGCCGAATACATGTGCAAGTTCCTTATATGCGTCCGGGTTCGATCCCTGGGCCGGCCATCCTGACCGGGATTTTTCGTAGTTTCCTTGGCCATAAGGCGAATGCTGGGATGGTTCCAAAAACCCACGAACACTTCCCATCTCCCACCATCACCATCATCATCCTAGTCCTTTCACCCCTCAACATCACCATCCTATTCAATTAATAATAATAATAATAATAATAATAATAATAATAATAATAATAGTAACAACAACAACAACATCATCCTCTCACCTCCTAATTGATTATTCAAGGCTAACACCCTTGTCTTAACTAAGTGATACAGCCGAAAGGCTGATCCCCATAATTCCACACGTTGATCTCTCCAGGATAGAAAACGACTGGGCCTCGGGAGAGAGAAACGTGTTGTTTGGTCAGATGTGGCACATACGCGAATTATATATTTATAATTAATATATTCAGCGCGAAGGCCACGGGCAGAGAGGGAGGACGGAAGGTGCCATGGCGGCGGACTCGTTAGGAGCTCTTGCACGGAAATCCAACATCGTGTAATGTAAATTGAAGACAAAATCGACCGCTGAAATGAATAGAGTAAGTGTCAAGCGCGATAATAAACTAAAATTTGTGACGGCGCTGATGTGAATCGAGTGGAAACATTACGTGGAACACGGACGTGTGCTTTCAATAGTGAGAGTAATACAACAACAAGTTGACAGTGACAGTAGGGCATAGTTAGTGCGGTTACCAAAGAAACATAAGCAAGGTGGTGATCATTCCGGACAAATATTACAAAAATCGCCTAGTACCTGTGTACAATCGTGAGACTGTACTGGTCGTAGCGCTCACCCAGGGCCAGACTATATTCATAGAAGAGAGGACATAATCGCCTACAGAGTCGACGCCTGATTACGGGAACTATCGCCTGTGGAACGCGGTATCCAATGTGGGTAATATTTAAATGACATGAAGAGGCGACCCGATGGTGACGATGCTGCAGCCAGCGACCGCTGACGTGCTTCAAGGTCAACGGGCGCCGAGGCGGAGCGCGCCGGCGGTGACGCGATGACGGTTTCGTAGCGACCGCTTTGAATTTCGCGCCCGGAAGCGATTTTTAAACTTTATTTTCTCAAAGCCAAATTTTTTTTCGGAAAAACTGGACCTGCCATTCTTCATGACGAGCAACACAGAATTTGGGGTATTTTTTCGTAACGGAAGTTTCTGAACAGCCTGTATATGTGTCTTTCATATGAGTATTTCTGAGGGTTGAATGTGACGCGTGTATAATGGCAGGCGCATACCTTTGACAAATCCAGAAAGGATACAGAAAATCATCTAAATCAGCCGAATGATTCTTAGTGATACGTCTATTTTGAGGATTTCATGAAATAAAATAGAGAAAGCAACGAAAATATCTCGTCGAAATTGTTTTTGGAAAAATCATCTGATGTTTATGTGATGTGAGGTTTTAGATCCATCGTGAAATCAATCGTAATTGTGGAACAGTGTTGGATAGAGACTGGATACTGTGGCGGAATCGTCCATGCCTTCCATCATCATCATCATTGGGCTTCTTTTAATGACGGTTTAACGATGGGTTTTCCACTATGGCTTACGCTGACAACCCCTTCCTTAAGTATTCGCTATCAGCCATTTTCACACTCTGCGGAATCTACCCCAGCTTCCCATACCCACCCCGCACTAATCCTTTGCAGCCCACCCCTTCTTGCCGCTGCAGCCCGTAGGTCCGCTAAGCATTTTACCAGTAAGAGAGGTCAGATGATAGGCAGATGGCACACATGCTAGGTGTAGATCCATTGACCGTGTTTTCTACAGTGTTTCACTGGCCGTCATATTCGCCCTCATGCACACGCACTTAGGGAAATGGAGGAAAGTGAAGATGCATAGTAGTTTCGAAAATCCGCAAACATGCCACGATACACAAATGAAAAATGCGTGTCCGTAGTTCGATTTGCGACCCTTGTAACCAAGATTCTTCAACAATCATTATCCTATAAAACAATATTCTGGACGAGATTTTTTGTTGAGCGGACGTATTTATTATTATATTTCTCATTGATTTAGTTTTGTTAGTTGTGTTCAAATTATAATGATTCATGTTCAAATAATTATGATTATTTTTCATGATTTTTGTCAGCGCTGCGATTCATTTAAAATGAACTTGTATTTTTGGAAATATACATGATATATAAATATACATCGTGTACATTTCATTTCACACATTTTTAGTCCCTCCAGTCATTGAAGTTTTGCTTTTATGAGAAATGTTTAATTTTCTCTTATTAAGGAAAAACATAAATTAAAGTGAAATAAAGATTTGAAAAATGTAGTTGTCGTTTGTATCAGTAATTTTTTTGTTGGTTTTATTTAAGGTTGCATCAACATCTAGGTCATTAGCGACCACCTTTGGGTTTAACATTAGGTAACTGTGAATGTGACATGATATGGTGATGATAGAGAGTGAAAGGACGAACACAAACACAACCATGCTCGAGGCGACACTAGAACCCGTGATTTTTGGATCCGAGATCGCTATGACACTACTGTGTTAGCAATCATGGCCACCGAGGATCGGCATCAGTAACTTTGTAGGCTTATTACTATGATTCCAGCAGTTTATAAATATTTTCCCATTAGTTCAAACAAAATAATATTTCGTAATGACACTTTATTTTTCATTAAAAGTGTTGAAAATTGACTTTTTATTGATTAATTGTATATAAATATTAAATACTTATTTTTTAAAAGTCATTGCAGGCTATTCACCAAACTAAAATCTCTTTTCAGTATTATATTTTGCCTTTTATTACTTATCAACAACTGCTTGGTAATGCAGCGATGAATAATGGCAAATGTCAATTGATTAATTGCAACCCCATTTATTGTGACATCGTTCAACATACACTATTTTTTTCTCCAGAATTGTGTCCCAACATTTGTTGATATTTCTTCCAAGAATTGAACTTTGTTGAGCGTGCAACACGCAAAGTGCCTCTAATGAAGATTAATGCAACTCTGTAGCTTCCAAACACGTCCTTGGCGCACGTTGGTTTGATGCTTCACAGTCAGAAAAACGAATGAATTGTGCGATCAGAACGTTGGAGCCACAATTAATAAATGCTATTGATTTTTTTGAGCCATTTAGAGGATTGCCACGAGGTTAGTAGAACTCATTCTCCAAACGTCGTGAATTAATTCCACAAAGTGTCGGCTTAAAAATGGGAAAATCAGGAATCGATCACCTTTACGGAAATAAAATGTTTTTTTACGTAGGTCTACCCTAGTCTGGTCTTGTCAGGTCCTCCCATCTCCTCACATTCTGAGGGGTATACCTGGAGAAGGAAACCTCGCAAGCAGACGTGTAGATCGGCGCTGGATCTCACCATCCAGCGGGGAAGGAATCATCGCCATTTCTCGGGAACTCTAAAAGTTTCGGAACGGAACTAATGACCATAGAAGTTGACGCGCAGGAAACATTAATCAATCAACCAATCTAAATTTCCGTCGGGCGTCTCCTTGTATCGCGCTCAGCCAACACCGTCCGCTAGCAGCAGATCACTACACCGGGAGGGTGCGGCGCGCGGCGCAGTAGGACTTCGTTGCACTAGGCCGGCTGCAGTGGCCGGTCCTGGGTTCTTTGGACCCTCCCGTGCACTTGCTCGTGGTCTGGGTTAACCGGCGTCGGGGGCTCGTGAATCGATTGTATAAATAATTTGGCGCGCACCCACGCCGAGGGAGGTCCCTCGCGTGGCCTCTTCCTATCGATTCCGGCGGCGAAAGGTGCTCGACATGCCCCGCGCCCGCGGCCCTTGAGGTGCCCCCGGGCACACCTAGTGCCGCCCCGCACGCTTCGCTCCGCCCCGCTCCGCCCCCCGCCATTGCGCCCTGCGCCGCCCCTTCCCACCATGCTACCCCATGCGCCTCTCCAGACTACTGCGCCCCCCCTCTTTCCGCATACCACTGCCACACCGCACCGGGCGGCCATCAGGTGCATCGCTACTCTTCTGATTTCCTTTTTGCTTCTTTTTCCGCTGGTTCTTCTTCTGTTGCTTCCTCTTTCCTCACCTTTTCTTCTTTTTATTCTTCTATTTCTTCTTCTATTTCTTCCTTTCTTCTTCTGTTTCTTCCTATCGTTCTTCTTCTGATGTTTCTTCTTCTGTGGCTTTTCTTCTTCCGTTTCTTCTTCCTTCTCGTTGAATCTTTGCTGTTGTAGCATGGGGTTCGTCTTTCGCTTTACCTTCCTTCTGTTCTTTTCAGTTCTTCTGACCTCCATGTACCTTTCATTTTTTTCTCTCTCAATTATTCCATTAATTCATCCTAACTGAGATGTTCGCTCTCAAGACCAGCTCATTCCATTATTTAGCAAAATGAAATTAGTTCGTGTTTTCGTCATCACTACCTCAAGGTATATTGTTCAAATCGAGTTTAGTACTACCTAAATGTGGCGAGAACTTATGCCGTTCTGGTCAAACCGCATGTGCAGGGGAGATAACTTTTATTTCAGTTGTAAAATGTTCTCAGATGGAATGTGTTGATTTTGATAGCACCTCAATTCTGATGCCATTCCCCATTTATTTCCCTCTTTTCACACTTTCCTTTTCTACTTATTCAGTTTCTCTTCTATACCTTCCTCTTCTTTTCATTTACCTTCTCCGTTCTGATGTCTTACTTTCCTTTTTAGTCGGATTGCTCTTCTTTTTCTTTTACTTTCATTACTTATCGCACATCACTAATAGTAATCTATAATGCTTTGTACGATGAAGATTTTTCTGAGATATTGATCATTGTTACACTATTCTATGCATCATATTCAAAGTTTTAAAAACGTGACGTTAGAATCTTACATATAATATTTAAAGGGAAATAGTATTGAACCGTAATTAATTTAGCATTTGTTTTTCTGATATGCTTATGAAAAGAAAATCTTTGATTGTTAATTTTAATCATTTAATTTAATTATTAATTTTTTCATCTTTTTACGATGAATTTTGTTAATTTTTTCATCTTTTTACGATTATCCCTAGTTTTCGGTAATACAATTTCATTTGTTTCAAAAGCGTTTGGCGAAAACCATTTTTATATTGATCTACGCGTCCCTTATTTTAAATATGCGGGAAGTGTCTGTTCTTTACTTCGTACAAACATCTACATCAACGAGAGAAATATGCAAGATTCAGCATCTCAAACCTCGCGGAATAAACAAAAGAGCGGGTAAAGTAATGAAATAATTTCGAATGATAAGTTTCAGTTTTTTTAATCCGAAAGTCTTCTGCGTTCCTTTGAAGTACCTACTGTCTTTAATGATAATACTGTCGAGAAGTTCATGGTTTCACGAATCTTTTTCAACCTCACGAACGTCCGTATATACGCATTTCGCTAAATTCAGTACATTTTATGAGACCAGGCTCTGTTAAAATTTGCATTTTCCATATTATTCTATTAATTTTATTGTTTTGCTGAATATTTTATTGGAATTAATAATTATGACCTTCGCGTGCATAGGAGCTAAGCGCTATAACAGTTTCTCGGATAATTAAAATATCTTTCTCTTTCGAATATTTTTTTCAAGTTTGCATTCTTAACATAAGAAAATGCCTAAGAAAAATAATAGGTTACAATACAATTAAAACAAGTGAAAAGAAAGGGAACCGGTCTAGTGGCAAATGTTTTTCTTTACAAAGGCATTATGTGAAAATACAAGTGTTTTGTGATAACACAATGATATTACAGAGAATGTGAATAGTACTTCATAATAACGGGGTGTATATGGTCTTATGAAAATGTGTATGTGAGTACGAATGTTTTGTCATTGTGACATACTGATTGACTAGTTTGTGGCCGGGCGGTTAAATTGCTATGGTCATTAGTTCCATAAGTGTAGTGTAAGTTATTGTGGAATGCATTTCTGGAATGTAAGATCACCGACCTACACATCGGCTTGAGTTTTTTCCCATCCATGTACGGATATCTTCGCAACTTGAGTACCGCCCCAGCCAGAAGGAGCTCGAAGCTCCCGACCGGTCTCCCGGCATGTGTGGTGTTGTAGTTTATGTGAGAGAGCGTGTGTGCGTAAAGGGAAAAGTGAGGCTAAATTTTGAGAAAGGAAAACACGCACGGGGTTTTTGGCTCTTGTTAAGGAAATGCTTGGCAGTTCCCCTGGAATTGATAAGAGAAACCACAGGAAACTACCGAACAGAGCAGTCAACCAGTAGAGTTATCCTACGGCTATCTAACCTGTCGAACATTCGCTACCATCGAAACAAACCCTAGGATCTTCCGGCCAGTGTCACCAGTTGTTGCCCTAAGCCATCTCAGCGGGTGTCTCTCGAGTGAATGAAGGAAATTTTACAGAAGGACACAAGTTCATAAAACATTGTCGGCGCTCTTCAGCAAATATTTTTTTCTAACGTTGGATGAGACATGTACATTTTCTTTAGGAGTTGTAATTCTTAACATTATCTCATATAGAAAGAATCATGTTCAATCAATTATTCATCAAATTTATATCTCCTTAAGGTAAAATGTCATGTCTTACACTTGTAATATTTTATTACTAGCCTACCTGTGGGAGAACTCTCGCATATTAAACTCACCCTCTTCCCTATTCTTCCATTTCCATGTTAGGGGGGAAGTTATTTACAAAACTTGTTTATTTGTTTAAAAGTATGTAAAGATAACTTCCAATATACTTTCAGAATATCAAATAAAAACCAATGTAACTGATATTTGAAATAAAATTTCAATAAAGGTTTATTCAATATTATAGACAGATATTCTTGGAAGAATTCACAACATTTTCTTAAAAACATTTAAAGTAATTATACAATATTCCTTGACAGTTTGCTCTTCACATTCCTTAATTGTCAAAAGAATATTATAAAAGATTTTTGCTCTTGGAGAAGCTACGTAAAGTTTTCCATGTAACCTGGATCGGGCAAGTTCAATCGTACTCTTTGCAATGTTTGAAATTGAAATTGCAATGCAAGTATCGAGAAGCGCCGAACCAGCAAAATTGTAATAGAATATCCAAGATTTTATCCTGCAGAGTTGAAACCTTTCTTTGACGCCTTTGGCCTCAAAACTCCACATTCATACACATATACACGGGCGTGCACGTTATCACTGTTGCCCGATAATTGCGGATTGCATTTTACATGAATATTAAGATTTTTTGTTTTTACAAATCATTTATATCGTTACAATTAAAGTAAATTCGTCACGTCTCTGTGAAATTCTTTCTATATAGATGTCATTTATAATGATTGGTTGCGTGTGAAAGACGCAAAACTCATCTATACTACTGAAATAATATAGGAGAGGATGGGTTTCTATCTTTTAAATTCATGCCTGCACGTAGAAGAATATTAAGCTAAATTTATTTCATGGAGAGCAACCAATTGCTGAAAAGAACTTGTCACCACCAAGATATTTAGTTTTCGTTACATATATCAGTTTTGCTTGCATCAAATGTAATTCTAAATATCAATGCTATTAGATGTAATCTTCGTAACCGTGCGTAGTTACGTACTTAGTGCGAATTTATAGCCTCTTAACTGCTGACAATTCAGTATCGTTGGTGAAAAGTTATTAAAATGCGACATTATTCATTAAATTGATTAAACAGATTAAGGAAGGAGAAAATTGAGGGTAGAACATCATAAGTCGGTATTAGTCCGTTGAAAATGATTATTAATTCGGTGACAATAAAGAGTTGTTGTTTCTCGAGCGACATTATGTAATTCATTATAAAATTTCAATATTGTCATTATTTCATAGATTGAAGAAACTTACAGATGAATGAGATGCTTTAAAGCATTGAGCAGTGATTACATTATTAATCATAAGGAATTATATTTCAACAATTCCTTAAACGACGTCGTGTGCTACCTTCGAAAACCATATTTTATAAACGTAAAAACAAAATAGATAGACAAAATCACTAACATATTAGAAAATGATATTATCGTCATAAACTAATATTAATTAATTAATGCAAATTGAGTACTGTATTATGTTTGTGCTGTCAGGTAAACCTGAATGCATGTGTAGAATTTGATATTCTCAATGTTTCTTTCAAATACAGTAGTAACATTTATTACAATTTCATTTCATTCATTTATAATTACAACCATTTATTCGAATAATGAATATTCTTTTACAAAAAATCTCCAGTAGTTCATATTTAGACCCACATTTAAGATTTGATTTGACTGTTGTACTGTAATGCTGTTATTTTAACTTGTGTTAAGTTTCCTCGTAAAAATAGTTAACTTATAGAACAAAAATATTAAATATACTAATATCGCGTACTATTTAAACGGGTGTAAGATTCCCTTATTTACCAAAAATCAAAGACCTTATTTGGACCACTTCTTCTCACTAGGCAGACCTCTATTCTGGCTAATTCGTGTGCATAATATTCTGCCAAAGTTGATATTGCATCGGTGCACCAGAGTCATTGCCAACGTAAAGTCTAAAGCAGCGAAATAATGTCGAAGATAAACGAAATTTATGTTTTAAGTGTAATGACATCTTTGATGCTGACGGAACGCTTGTGTGAGCACCCTGTGCAAATAAAACGCAGTTCCCTCTGAAATCAAAACGCTAAATAAGAAACACTGCTGGAGGGTCTCTTTGCAACACTATCGTAAATTATTCTACTTTTTACATCTACTTTATATGCAGTTCAGGCTCTAGTCACATTTCTCTGCCCCTCTGCGCTTAAACGACTCAGAATATCCTTCTTGAAAAATTTAAAAATAATAAAAATCCTCACCCCTTAACATCTATTAGGAATGACGCTATGTAATAAAAAAGGTGATTTTTTCTTTTCCTTCTACCTTTCTGTCGGTACGACATTTAACAGTCGCATAAAGATTTTCAACTCCACTCTTACAATAGCCACCCCCTTTCGTGTTGGAAAAGGAGTTTCTTTTTTCTTTCGTTTCTTATACGGCATAAAATCAATAGTCACTGAATTCTTTTCCTTTCGCCGGTGAATTTAGGGGTTGATTTCTTAAAGAGTGGCTCTCTTTAAAGGAGTACATTGAACTTCGTTTTTTTTCAAGAGGGGTCGTTCTTTATTCGGGTGAAGGGATTGTGAACATTTCTGTAGCGATCCTTTTTAAACATTTTGATAGGTAAATGGTTGAAGCTGCGCAATTTATTAGTATGCTTATACTACGTGAATTTAATGAAAGAACTCTTAGTACTATATTCTTCGCTGCAGATGTGACGCAAATATTTATAACTTCAAACCTAGAATAGGATTAGCGCTTTTTCTACTTATTACATCTTGGGTACTGTTATCTTAATCTCTCTTGTACATTCTGTTTATTCAAAAGCTATCAGAATTTACCATAATTAACTTTAACTAATGTTCTCTGTTCCATTCATGCTAAATTCAGATATTTGCTGTGTACGGTTTTATCACGTTTCATTGGTCCCGTTAGTAATTTTGCAATGATTTAATCACCGGTATTAAGTTAATTGTCTCCATCACATTCATATCTAGATCGAAGCCACGAAGAGAAACGTGTTTCCTTTTTTATCACTAGTTATTTCCAATTGATGGCATAGCGTGCATATAATATGCGTGTCAACGGATATGCGGGAGATGAAGATACTTTTGAAAGAAAAAACAGAGTGGTGTAGAGTTCAGAGTATGAAGGATGACGAAGGTGCAGAGTTCAGAGTAATTAAACGTAAGTGATGAGTGTAGATCTGCAGGATACACTGGAACATATTTCGCAGTGGGAAGGGGAGACTGAAATAGAGGTGCAAAAACTGAAGAATAAAGAAGGCCAAAAGTCGTGTACAGTTTTGTAGTTGAAATAATAAATACAAAAACTCGTAGGTGGAAACTTATAAACAGAGTAATATGTGTAAAGAAACGAAACTAATATACGTTAGTACTTGCGCATACGATTCCGTGAATGACGATCATTTCTGGTCTTCTTCATAAGATAAAAGCATATAAGGAGAATGTTACAAAATTTCTGTCAGCTGTAAAATAGATGTTTGAGGCAAATTAATGGTTACCGCTGAATAACCTGAGGGTATTTAGATGAAATTAACCATTCATACTCTAACTTTTAAATTACTTGTTTTCAGATGACAAAATATCGCTCTGTACATTGCCGGCGAGTTATTCTCCAACCTGCAGATATCATGGTACGCCTATCAGTGAGGATTCTTCCTTTTCGAAGTTCAGCTAGCATTCGTACATAGAATACAAATGTAAGTTCGTTCATTTTTTATGTCGATTATTATGATGACGCATGTACTCATGTTGAGTAAACATACATATTGCGGTTTATAATAGAGTGAGAGAATTAACAAATACTTTTGAAATGGAAGAAGGCTGCTAAAAAGCGTTACTTTATTGACTCTATATTCATTTACCTCATTTGCACTAAAATTCAAAATTAAACGTCCTAATAATAAAATAGCTTTTTTCTGTTATTCTTTTCTTAATGAAAAATATGTAAATGTTATTTCACTTTAAAATAAGTTGGTTAAATAAATTTAAATTTATAATAATATAATATTTAAATAAATTAATCTAAAATAAATGCAGATTTAATTGAAGAGACACTTTTAGAGCAGTGTCAATTATTTTGCCTAAGGTAATTTATGAAATTTGAAAGTGCAATATTAATAATTCCTACTATAGGTAAGAGAATGTTCATTTTTATCTTGCATTTCATTTTATGTTCATTGGGCGAGTGTGTTGACAAACTCTGCAGTAGTTGAAATTTAACCATGGTCCGTTAAAATTTTATAATTTGTCAAAGCTAGTTTTTTGGTATACAACAGAAAACTGTTCCTCCTCAAAGGCCATGACATTAACAGAAATTAGAAAAGTAATTTCACCATCATATCGCCGTGTATCATAATTTCCTGTTTTTTACTCTGGTTTATTCGCATTCCTTTTGGATTGACGTACGTGTTTTGCATATTACAAAAAGTATTTGTTGCAAATGCTAAATTATGACACCACCCATATATTAATTTAATATTTATGAATTTTACCTGATCTAGATTAGTCTTAGACCATGATACGTAAAATAGTATATCCATCCACATAAGCATTTTAATTTTCCTAACCATTTTATCACCGATATTATGTTCATTGCCTCCGTCACGTTTATTACGAGTAAGAATTTTTAATATTGTTGAGTACAAATCCATTTTTTTAATAGACAGATATGACAGAATATTTATTTATTTGGTAAAAAAACAGTAAAAACTGTATGACGTTTCTATTGTGGATATGACGATGTATTGTGTGTATGACGATATTCTAATGTCATAATTTAGCTACTGTTTCTTAATAGGCTCATTTTGTGAGTATACACAAATTTTGTTAGCAGTGTGCGATTTGAATTTGCACGATAAAGGAATATACAAGTATCACTAGGTCAATAGGTATATTCGTATAAGACAGGTCAGTGACCAAGGGCTTAAGTGTGATTGTGTCTTTTCTCTCAATTTCATGCAAAACAAATGCAAGAAATAACTTATACAAATATAAATGTTAATATTCTGAGCAACAATCCCTTTTTCTCCTCTGAACTATTTGTTTCATAAAACTCCTTCCACCATTTCTCAAATTCATTGTATCTGCAATCTGTGTTTTCTTTTCCAGTAAACTTCTTGGTTCACTAATAACGATTTTTGAGGATTCACGTATTGAGGAAACGACAGTATACTGCTAAAGTGAATTCTGACATGCTGTTTTTTGTACACATAGATTTATTAATATTAAGAAAATCTATTTCCACATCTAACTCAAAACCTCCCCAAAATAACTCAATCTTTCTTCAACCCATGATTGAATTTATCTATCGACGTGAATTATATAATTCTTGTAACGTTACAATAAGAGTGTTCGAAAATAATGCAAAATCTAACATTTTATGAGCAAATACGTTCCCGCGACTTTCTATTACTTTTTCTATTTCAAATTTCTTTTTAATGTAACACAGTTTTGGGGCAAAAACTCATATGATTCTTGAAGAATTTCAAACTTTTCTTTCCTTTCTGTGAATCATTATTTAATATAATTACCATTATTTATTATATCAGGATTTAATGCAAATAATACTAAAATAATAGGTAAAAATTTATCAAATAAACGTCAGAGAAAAGTATTTTTTGATAAGAATCATTCGCAACTATTAAACAAAAGAACTAGTTAAAATATTTTAAATGTGTATATGAATTGGTTAATAATTATTTAGAAATGGTTATTCAAAAAGTTTATAGGCACTAAACACTTCTACTTGCTTCAGGTTTTAGTAGAACATTATACCTCGTATATATGCTCGAAATTTGTCGCTTCATTCTTAAAATGCTCTTTTTTCGGTCTCTCTGAAGAAAACATCTTCTTTCTATAGATTTTTAGAAAATCAGAACCCAGAGTCCTCCTTCCACAGTCCTCTTTAAGTCATTTTAACCTTCGCCTTACAATGCCCGGTCGACCTCGCCGCGTGCTTAAAAGAAGGGAGGAAAACTTTCTTCTTTTTAATTTGACAGAAGATCAATAGCGTCTTGAATACGCGAGTTCTCCTCCACTTCGAGCTCTCAAAGAAATCTGCGCTGTATATAGTCTTATTATATATACGTGTATATAAGATCTTCTAATATCAGTTATTATAGGCTTAAAGAGATCGATCCGGACTGTGAATGGCCGCGTCTTCTGTAGCGTGGCCTGAGGGAGAGAACCACGTGGCCTCATCGTTTGGTTCTCGCTGCTGGAAAGCTCCCAGCCATGTGAAGTGTCTGGCGCGTAGAAACAGAGGAGTAGAGAGTTCTGCAGTGAATAACTTTCTGCAATATTTTGAATCAGTTTTACATTTGATTGCTAATGAAGTAATAATGTTTCTAGGTGTCGTATTCTCACTTTAATTGTCCTTTCCATCAACTTTCCTGATAATTCCAGACGTTCTGAGAGCGAATATTGAGAATGTCCGTTGTTTTGCTTCTCAATAGTGAACTTCATGTCCAGAAGCACAAACGTCATTTGTGGTGGTGTAATGAATTAAGAAACAGCATAATTAGCATAATTTTTAAAATTAAAAATTGATTCAAATCACATTATTGACATTTTGTAATTTTATTGCAAAATAAGATATTATTTTTGATAATAATGAAATATCATTGTAAATCAGAGATTACATCACGTAGGAAACGCAAAAAACCAAGAATCTAATAACAAACAAAGAATTTTGGATTATGTTACTTTGTAGCCCAGATATTTTGTCATTTATTAAAAGAAAATTCTCGAGTTTATTACGATTGTGAAGGGTTCGAATTGTGATGCAACTCGTTAATTGAGTTTTAAACTCATTTTTGCACAACGTTGCAATGATAGAGGACGTCGAAATAGAATCTGACGAAACAGTAAAATACTTTACAGCGTTTGATAGTATCAGGGTGATGGCGGATATATTTTTCTGAAACAGCGGAAATATTAAATAATCTATGTCCGAGAACCTTTGGCAATAACTGTGTGTGACAATAATTCATTTGTAATCAATCAGTATAGTTTTCTCGTGTGTTCATATTGTGCTCATCCGGCTAATGATCACTTACTTTTCTCCTCAGACTATGAAGTGTCTTTTTTTGTGAACTCTTCTACTACTCCTTGCATATTTCCAAAATCTCTGATAGTTTCTACTCAAACTTATTTAACTTTCCAGCTCACAATATTTTTCATCTAGCCAAAACATCTCGCCCGCTACAAACAAGAATCCGGTCCAGACTTCCCAAGGACAAATTTCGCCCACCTTAAGCCAATCCCAAAACTCTTACATCCCTACTACTCTTCTGTAAAGTGGTTAATCCATTACACCAGAAAAAAATAAATAAAAAACAAAAACTCTTCTACGAGAAGACATCTTATTGCATCTCAGTCGAAGGCCCCAATATTCTTCAATTCCGGAAATCATTGTACCTAGAATAGCTTTCCATTGCATTCTCAGAACTGTCTTGCTTTCTCACAAAATAATTTTCGAACTTATCGTAGCAATTGAAAGTTAATTTGAGTTTTGGAAAGTACTAAGATTAAAACTACTGCGTAATCTCAGAGGTAACATTCACTTCTTAGTTTTAGTTTCATGCAGGGGCAGCTTTTGGTACTGTGACATGGTGAATTGTCTGTACCACATTACAAAAAATTAATAAGTAAATAAAAAATAGAGATTATACATATTTAAATATCATTTCCTAATCATAGAAACTGGCCATTAGTGAGCAGCATCTGTTGTCCATATTGTTCTAGTTGTCTTCGTTGAGGTTCGCCACTTACTTGTCATTTCAGAACTCTACATACCAAAAAGAATGTCTCTTCCGGACGCTTTATACCCCTAAGCTAATCACTAGCAAACTATTGTAGAAAAGTTTGAAGATATCTACAAGACAATAATTGTAATGAATGCATAAGTAATATGGAAAAGGTACTTGGGTCATTGTGTTTCAAGTGGTCTAGGGCTCAACCCGCGACCATCTCTGATTTTTAAGAAATTTTGTGCGTATAACGAGTCTCATGTGTCTCAAAAGAAGTTTTGTGAAGTTGTGGCGGTATATGTGAAGTAGTTTCCGAGATACAGCGGTTTGCTTGACTCTTATCGTGTCATTGTACAGTAGACTGTAAGATTTTCACAACAGTGGGCTCTAAGTTCGAGTCCCGACGGCGGCAGAATTTTCGATACAAGCTTGTCAGCTAAGTCGCTGTCTGGAGGACAATTCTAGCTGCCGGCTGCTCTCATCGGTAGTTTTCCGTGGTTTCTCCGATCAACAACAGGCGAATGCCAGAGCTGTACCCTAACAATGGGCCACGGACCGCGCGCGATCTTTCCTTCTTTTTCCTTGTCCTATCCTCACTCCTTACACACACACACACGCACACACGCACACACTAACATGCACTGCACTACCACACATGCCGAGAGACCGTTCGGGAGCTTAGAACTTGTCTCGGCTGGGGCGGTGCCCCGCTGGTGGGAGATACCTGGTTGAAGGGAAAATCCCGCTAGTCGACGGTAGGTCGGCGCCGGATGTCGGCATTCTGTGAGGAAAGATCACCGCCATCTCCCGATCAAAAAACACGAACTACACTTCCGGGACTAATGAGCTCTGTAGCTGACGCGCCCGGAATCACGAACAATCACAATAGTGGGATAAATAGTTCCTTCCCCATCATTATTAAATAAATTAAATTTAACTCGGTTATAATTTTTTTCCACTGTATTCAATAAAACCAATATACATTTTTATACTGTTAACCCACAGTGGATACATTGCAAAAAAATTCCCCGTTTTCCGCCGCACGATTACATAACTTTCTCTTCTTACGAAGTATTCGTAAGGCGAGAAAGTAAAAGACGCCAAAACATTGTGTTAAATAATCCAGATTTTAACATTGCATTAGTATCCTTAGTATTTGAGTGAGATAAGTGAAACTAGACTCATAACATAGCAACATTATATTGCTTTATAGTATTTAATCTCACCCTTCTATTTCTGGTCATTACCTTATAAATTAGATTTAAAATGGATGATTTCGGAAAAGGCGCCCAAATGCAATATTTACAACTTCCGTTTGCAGGAAAATAGCTTCTATAATTTGTACTTATGTTATTAGAAAGAGTAGTATTTGAAGGTTCTGTAAAATATCTCTAATAGGTATGCCCAAAATATGGTAAAATATTGACAAAAAGTGTTAAATACAAATTCCAGTTAGTGGTTGTGTAGTTTCCTGAGTATTCAAGAAAGACATCTAAAACGTAACAACTATTATCTCAGAATAACATTGTTTTTAAATACAAAATTTCAAGTTCATATGTCTTGCCAATAATGTAACATTTGCGTGTAAATTGCAAAATGTCCCAAAAAAGTGTAATTTCAATCCACATTTATAGAGAAGTACGTTATGAAATTATTTCAAAACATATTAAAAACAACATATTTTGGAACTCGCAATAATTTATATAATGCCGAGAGATAATTTTTACTTTAAAATTTGCTAAAAGTGTGTTGATTGTGGTGACTGAGGGCAAATTATCTTTTAGGGATTACAAGCAATAAATATTGTTGAAAATTGCAATTATTAATGGTAATGCAGGTTTTCTGTAGTGGTGTCAATGGCACTGCTCTGAACTCTTGTAATAATAATTTTCTAACAGTATTGAATCAAGTTTTCTTCATATACATTTTGATTATTTGTACAAAAATGTATTTGTGGGAACTATACGCTGCAATCACAAAGATGAATAAAAAAGTTTACTCCGGCATTTGAATTCATTCCAATAGTAAACACCTACTTCTGGTACAGGAAGAAATGTGGAAGCCATGCTGTTATGGTCCATTGCGAGTCAAAAGTTACGTTGGGCGTTTTATAAGCGCTTAATGCTATTGGTTGCTTGCATGCGAGCGATCTTCATCAGGAACTCTCGTGTCTCGGTCGCCTCACGCAAAACAGCTACTTTAGCCGCTTTCAATGTACATTGCTCTCAGGCAACGTCTTAATGAACCCGACACGTCTCTGCTGGAAAGACCGGAAGAGGTCGCTCAATGCATCAACTGATGTCACTGTAGTGCCTCTGACCGGGAGGTCCTAGGTTCGATTCCCCGACGGTGGCAGAATTTTCGACCCAAGCTAGATAGCTAAGTCGAAATTAGTCGCTGTCTGGAGGAGAATTCTAGCGGCCGGCTGCTCTGATCGATATTTTTCCGTGTTTATTCTATAAAAACGGGACACGGACCGCGCTCAGTCTTTCTTTCCTCTTCCTCGTCCTATCTTCACCCCTTACGTGCACACACTTACATTACGTGCCCTACGTAACACGCATGTCGGGAGAACCGGTCGAAAACTTAGAGCTTGTCTCGGCTGGGGCGGTGCCCCACTGCTGCGAGATATCTGGTTGACCGCCAGCCGACGGTAGGTCGGCGCCAGATCTCACCATCTAGCGGACGAAGATCACCACACCTCCAAAGAAAAATGTACTATACTTACGGGACTAATAACCTTAGCAGTTGACGCTCGCAGAATCACCGTTCAATCAAGCAATCAATCCGTGTGAACGGAGAAAAAAGAGAAGGCAATGTAGAAAAGGAGAGACCAAGGAGTCTAGACCTCGGGGAAAATTCTCAGACATCAATATTGTACATTCTTCGCCCTATCGGCCGCTCTTACCCTCGTGTTTTGCAGTTTTCATTCTGTTCTCGCCAAGGTTCCCGACTCTCCACTTCTACACTTTTCCCGATGCTGGGACTCACCTTAACTTTGTTACTGTTGGTTTTCTGCTCACGTTTCCTCTCCCTTTCTCTTCCTTGATTGCTGTCTCTTCTTGTTCCCATTATTTTCTGCTTTCCATCAGGGAGATAGTTATTTTTTTTCTTGTCTTTCTCATTCTCCACTCCAGGTTCGTTACTCGTTCTTGCTGTCATTACTTTCATTATATTTATCGCCTCTCTGCGTGGACATATTCTATGACATTTCTTCTCATTCCTTCTTTCAGGTTATTGCTAGTTTAGATTCATATCTCCCACCTCCGGAAATGAAAACCCCGTCGCCGCGACTGGCTTCCAGTCCCTTCCTGCATGTTTCTTTCGAAATACTTATTCTCCTCAAACTAACTCTTTGTTCACACCTTACACATCCGTCGTTACACTGAAATCTTACTGTTACATCTAATTGAGAAGTTTATTGTCTTTTATTCTTCTGCTTTAGGAGTGGTGCTGAATTGTTCTCTTGTTTACATTTCTAAGAATATTTTCTAAAGCTTTACTGTTAGCGGTCTAATCCTTATTTTGTAGTCTAAACTATATTTTTTGGTGGAGCAATGGAAGTTCAGTTGCTAGCGTCTCGGCACCAATAAAAAGATTTAGTTAGTGTATTCGCTAATGACTCCTTAATAGCTTGGCTGATGATATCTTCCCAATACGTCACTTACAAGTTTTACAATTCTTTGAAAAAATGAATCAAATTAAATGATCCTTCGTATTTTGTTTAACTCGTATCTCAGACCGATGTGCAACTTTACCTCTGACACCACCAACGGAACTGCTTTCATGTTAGTTTGCGTAATTCGGTTCGGTGACGATTCCCCACATTTACATTCCAACTGTTTCAGTCGCTCCATTCTCTCTGTATTCGTATGTTGACAACTCTTTTCTATCTCCACCGCCTTTGTGTCTACCCAGTTTTTATTCTACTTAACTCTGATAATTAGCAAACGTTCTCCACTAGCATCATGAACGTTTGATTTCACTTTTGTTTTTCACTACTTGCACCTCTTAATTTGAGCAATCGATTTATCTATTCTTACCAACATTTTCCCCTCTAACTCCATTTATATCAAGATTGGTGCTTTTTCTTCCATTTGGAAAGTGGATGTCTTAGTCGTTATTCCTAGCGTCGATTTTTCGTATCTTCTGCTAGTAGTATTTCACCGGTGAGCCTCCCAATTTCCACTTCCACCACCAACGCCATCAGCCTAGTCGCTCACGAATAGCCAAACCCGAACTCAAACCTTTCAGTCACCACGTCCTCCACTGCCATCACCCTTTTCACTCTGTTTGCCAACATTCCCCCTCCGAAACATTTCCTTCTGTTTCTTGAACATACGTTCTTGTGACATTTCTGCCTCCGCAGCTTTCACCGCATCTTCTAGTGCGATCCCTCTGCCTGTCAACTTCCTTGCCATCCGTCCCTCTACCGTCTTCGTCAACGTCGTTACTTCCTCCTCCATCTCAAGGTTCCGCACCTCCTCCGACCCGACTCCTCTTCCTCCCCCTCCCTGGCGCGCGGCCTCGCCCCCTCTCCGCTGCCGCTTCCCCTCCACAGCTCAAACAAGACGAATGCCCGCCTCGGCGTCGGAGCAGCCCTCCTGCCCCCGCACTCCCCGGCCCGGGCCCCGCCCCAACCCCCGGGCCCCGGCCCCCGACTGCACTCCCCAGGGTGCCCTCCCTCTTGCTTTACCGCACGGGGTGGATGCGGAATTGTTTTATATGGACCTCCCCGCTACGCCCTTGGACGCCGCCCGCGCCACCCCTCCCCCGCCTCCCCTTCCGGTCCCCTCCCCCGCCCCCTCCCCCACGCGCAGGTCCGCGGAGGGATATCTTTAATATTCAAGATCTGCCGGAGTTCTTTATAGGCGCCTGTACGGGTGCGCGCTGTCCCTCCGTCATATCGCGGCTATATCTTGCTTAGAGCTGGCGTGAGCAGGGGGGTGGGTGGCGGTTGTAAATCGAGGGTCTTGTTCGACAGCGGTCGCGGCGCGGATGCGGGGAGGTGCGAGGAGGGGAGGGGGCGGGGCGGGGCACGGGCGCGTGCGGCGTGGGTGGCCTGGGTGGGTGACGGAGCAGCCGCGGACAAAGTGTTGGACACACCTGCAGTGCCCTTCGTTCGATACGGCGGGGCGTCGCGGAAGGCCGCAACTGGAATTCTTTCGCTCTTCTAATGCTTTCGTCTGGAATTTTTCACATACCATCATTTCGGTGTAATGCAGAAGGTAGAATATGTGTAGGAGATGTAACGTTCAATGGAGACTTGTGCGACCCATGAAAATGCATAATCCATGAAATACGACGAGAAGAAAAATATTTTTTTTCTACTGATCTCGAGTTTGTTAGTTTTTTATAGTTTTATTCATATTCCGTCGTTATTACCATTCTTCACACAATAATGTTAGCACTTTTGTATTATGTATTGCTTTTGTTTTGTATCATATTATTTCCTTTTCATATTCTAATTTATTTTCGTTACTACAATGATTTGAAATTCCTGTATTTTCAGTTTCATTACAATAACATAAGCTTACTTTCACGAAGTCGAAGGGACTATAAAGGAATTCCAAGTGGTGGTAAGACGCAAGGAAAATAGATTGCAGCACAATGACGTTGTCTGGATGAGGATGATAATGATGATGATGATATGTCTTCGATTTAAATTTGGCTCATTTATTGCTGACACTATTTTTATTGTCTATAACAAGGATCAGAAAATCATATTAGTGTTTCTCATTTAATTGCTAGCTTCTTAATTTAGTGAGAGTTTATTGTAAAAACTTCTTCCATCGTGCAATAATTCCCTCTCATCTTCACGAGTGGAACTTGCGTGAGTAAATTACATTTAGAATCTGTCTTTTTTAATTTTATAAAATACAAATATTTCTACTGTGAAATATGATTATTATTAACAATAATTCATTAATATGTTATTTGTTTTCAGTTCCTCCGCGTTAAGTGTCTTATTTTTTGTCACTAATATAAAACATTATTAAAAATATTTTTAAAAAGGGACACCTTTAATCGTATAAATATCAGGTATAGAGTTTCAAAAACACGAAATGAAAGAAAATTATTACAATCCCTGCCCACAATGAACAATTCCAGTTTCTTTTGAGTTATTTTTCTCTGAGAACGTGATAAATGAGTGTACGTTTAAAACCAAGAGAATACGAAATCAATACACGTCCGTTCATCGTGAAGGAAAATACCTTTGGTTGTGTTGTGTTGTGGATGATCAATAGCTGTTGCCCCAAGAAATACACATATAACATTCTGAAATAAATTGAATGACCTAGTTTATCACCTAGTTTCGTAGTGAATTGACATTCAATGAAATATGATAATCATATTTATGAAACATATTTCGAAACTTTCTTAAAATGACTGCCAAGGAATGTCTTTCTCACATTTAGAATATAGTAATAATAAGATATAAAACTGCAGTCATTGATCCTCATAAAAAGAGGACTTTCCCCCCAAACCGCTCCTTACGAAGATATAGTACACTGTGTCTCACACCTGTTTATCCGAATGTCTCTGGAGACCCCGAGTTTCTGTAGTCGTAATAAATTGAAATATTTTCTGTGCGTCTGCCGCCTTCAATTTATTGGTTTACAAGTTTTGACGTTGATAATAACGATCGTAGAAGCCTCAGTGGAGGAAGAAGCTTCCTGTGCTGTGACGTATATTGATTTATGGCCGTTGCTGGGGAACCGTGGGAACTTTCTACTCGTTTAAAAAAAATCATTTAGGGGAAGTTTTCTGGCCAGGAGAAACCGTATCATTCCAAGAAATCTTTTAAATACATTGTACACGAATTATAATATTTCGGTATGTATCACAAGATTTTGTATTTTTTTTCATTTAGCTACTTTTATTACCCAGAGGTTGACTTATTTGTAATATAATATGTCTGTAATATTTGATAGCTGACCAAGGCAGTATTACACGATGGCCGTTACTCTCCTTCAGGAGATGCTCACCGGCTTAGGCCTCCAATATTTCCATTGGAATATTTCCATGTGAAGTTAAGGAAACGCTGAAAAATCACAATCACCAATGAATTTAATTTTTTAAATGTTTTATTTACTTTGTTTAAAACGAAACTATTCAGAAAACTTCGAAATAATAATCTCTCTGATATCTAATTTGAGTATATGGTACTTTCTTATCTTTAATAAGTATTGTAATGAGATTCTGGTTCAATGACTCTCATTTCGATGTGTTTTTGTCGTTTCCTTTGATTCATAGAGCAAATATTGAGATGGTCTCTTGCTCTGATTTTGGGTGGTGCGAGAGTAGGGGAGATCTATTATTTCGTCAGCAGTATCTTCAAATTAAATCAGAAACTCGTTTTTCAAATAAACTTTATTGCAAGAAGCCTACATGTCTTGTGCACATGCGTACCTGCCAACAACTCTTCTAGCTATCTTTATTCTTATTTCAAACTGTGTAGTGAAGAGAGGGTATCGAATTCGGAGCTCACGAAAGGTGCTTTGATTATTTATTCCTCTCTCCATATGCCATACCCAAAGTTTTACTGTTTCTTTGAAACCAAATAAATTAAATGAATAATAAAAGCGTTTTTTACATCATGCTCATAATCATCATGACGCAAATCTATATCCTGTATATAACCTAGAAGTAAAGTAAATAATGATTTTAAATTTGTCTTCATTCGTCGCAATTGCCCAAATTGGTTTTCGTTTATTGAGATGATAATAGTTATTGTTATTTAATAATTTCTACTGTGTTATTGTACTCTTTTTCAATAATGAGTTAAAGCTGTGTTAATAATGATTTCATTGCCAAAAAATGTTTGATTTGTAAAAACGGATTCACATTTTTGGAAAGCAGTAACGATATTCCTACCCAAGTAAAATAGTCGTTTTTAAAATGTTGATATTTCATTCTGTTGAAGTTTTATCAACAAATTTTTTTGATATTTATTTTCTATACTCATTTGGAATCCACTTCATGCCGATCAAGAACATCTAGGGATAAAAAAATTAAATGTTGGTTTATCAAGTGTCAGAATTGTTTGGGTGTTAAATTGGTTAAATTACATTGTCACATCAATGCTATCACAGTGTATGCCGAGATTTATTGCAATATGTAATAATAGTTCAGAACTTTTCCTTTCAATGAAGCACTTTAATTCAAAATATTTTGCCTTCGCCTCCAAACCATTATCATACAAATAAATTTTTGGCATAATTATCACAGTATATTAATTTTCATTATGAATATGTATTTCCGCAGACTCCGTTCCTTTGCATAATACTTAAGAAAGTTAACTCACGGAAAGGCCAAGAAGTAATAACGTAGCTCAGCCGGACATAAGCTTGGGACAAGCCGTTGGAAATGTCTCGTAATGAAACTGCCGTATGAGACGTGGGCACCGCTACTAGTACAGCGAATAAAACGCGGACCCGTTTCTGCCAGGGTTCTCTGTTGCTTCGGAGACCTGTCAAGCAGTAGAATTATGACCCGCTCGTAGCCCAGTCACCACGCGAAATACGGTCCAAGTCATTAACCCCTTCCTTATATTCTAGGTCCCTTCCCTCTCTCCTCGCCTCTCTTTCTAGCGCGCTCTTCCTCTCGCTCGCACTCGCCCGCACTTGCGGCTTCCGCAGCTCCTCCCTTCCCTCGCCGACGCCCCGCCCACTTTCCTCTCCTTTCCTGGAGCACATGCATACTCGCGCACTCACACGGACGCACACGTACACACAAATTCCGTTTTGAAACGTTCATAACTTAAACGCTTAACGATAACGACCATCAGCACAGTCTGGCGGTGCTATTTCGAACTAAACACACACCCGTACTTTGTCCCGTCTCCCCGCGCCTCGTACACGCGCGCACCCTCATATACATGCAACGAAACCGGGCCCCGAGCACTATTTCGAAAATCGAGCGCTCGCCCCGGAGGGAGAGAGAGAGAGAGAGAGAGAGACAGACGGACAGACGTCACGTTCTTGTTAATTCTGTCGACGCCCGGCAACGGTGGCGGAAAGAGGACTACGCGACCTTCGCATTCAGAAGCCTACCGTTCTGCATCCCCTCAAAACTCCTCACTCCGCCACGCCGCCTTCCCCCTCTATCCAGCCACTCCGTCTCACTATCGCGAGCTCTGCCTGCACCGAGCACCCCGTCACATCTCACCTTCACATCCAGTCTCAACGCTTTATTCAAATATCCCTCACTCACAGCCTCCCTGCAACATCCAATCACTCTTGGATATCCATCACCCCGCCATACGCGATCACCCGGCCACAAACAATTACCCCGCTACTACCGATCACCCCGCCAAACCTAATTATTCCGCCACACCCAATCACCCCGCCGCCACCTAATATCCCGCCACATTCAATCACCCCGTCACCCCGATCATCCGGCTAACTCCGACCGCCCTTCATCACGCCGTCTTATCCGAAATCATCCTATCACCACCCGGAAGCTAATCATCCCGCTATTTCCAACATTCCGCCACATTTGATTATTTACAAACAATGGATCTCCCCTCCAAGCTGAAACACCCCTATCATCTAATTACGCTGCAAAACTCGTTGCGCTCCACACACATTATTTACTAGTCAATCACCCCAACACATCAATGCGTGCCTCTGCTTACATAGCCCACCACATCAAATCACCCCTCCAATTTCTGTGCTACAGCCACTCGTCCGTCACTCGCAGTCTACCCACCATAGCCATTACACTCGGATACCTAGTCACCCCTCCATGCTTCTTCGCCATGCCACTCTGAAATATCGCGTATCCTCATTACATCACCACCGTATCGCCCCGCCACACAAATCGTCGCAGTGTCCATATTATGGTTCATTGTCACCCCATTTTCAGGTTTACCAAAATCACTTTCTTTCCACATTCTTCTCTGTGAGGACGTACAATAACTTCTACGCTACCCAGCCAACTCAATTTGGCAATGCCAATCCTTAGGACCATCATCAGACATTTCTCACTGAAGCGCCATTTTCATTAACGATTTCCACTCAGATTGTTTCTGACTTCTTTCGTTCATTTGCACAATAATCTAATCGATCTACTTTTTTTCTTCTACTGCCATTTCTCCGGCCTGACCTCAATAATTTTGTCCTCATAGTCTTCCACACGATCCTCTTACACCCTATCTTTACGTCCCCGTTGATGCTCGCCACCTCTACACCCTTTCTTGCTTCTCAATTCCTCCGTCGCCGTCGCTAGTCTGAATACGAGGTTTAGCTCCAACTCACGTCACCCAGCGATGACGCCACTCGACATCATCGGTCACCAACCCCCGACAAGTCATGGGCGAGGATCACCAAACCATCACACCCCCCGCTCCTCTCACGCCTTTCCGCCCACGCCTCTCCTCCCGCTCCGCCTCTGTCCCCGCTTCTACCCCGCCTCCGCCCCCGGTTCGGCATCGCGACTGCACCGCTCGGCGCCGCTCTCGGTTGGTTGTCTCGTAAATTTCCTCCTGATTGAGTCGTAAAATCCCGCGACCAGGTTGGCGCCGCTGTTTCATTAGGGCGGCCCACCGCGTCCCGACGCCCGGCGGCGGCGGCGGCGGCGGCGGCCGCGGCGGCGGCGGCGGCAGCAGCGGGCGGTGGCCCACCCGACGCCGCCGACGCCGTCGCCCACGCCACCGCCGGCGTCGGCGGCGTCGGCGGTGGTGGCGGCGCCGCGCTGATTTTAGTTGATTTAGGACTCGCGAGGGGCGCACAGGTGCGGCCCGGGGCGCGTTTCGCGCGCTTGCGAATTGCGCCCCCCTCTCCACCTCCGACCGCCACGCCCCCCCTGCGATCCCCGCCCCCCCTATCGCGCCCCGCCCGCGTCGATGTCTAATTGCTTCCCCGCCGCGCTGCGCGCCAAGCAAGCCAGGAGGGGCTGGAGGCGGCGGGGGTGGGTGTGCACGAGCGAGCGGGTGGATATCGACGGGCTGAGACGCCTGGAGGAGACGAAAGACGTCTACGTCAAGCCTTCCAACTGTCTTCTAGTCTGTTTCCATTTCCTGCTAGGTTATTTCAACGCGCAATTTTCATTACTTGTCGATAGGTACAAAATATTTCTTCCATCTTTCCATTCCTTCTTTTTTCTCGGATACAATTCCCGATACGAATTTTTCGATAATTTTTCATTTTTAACATTTCACGAATTTGTGTTTTTGGGTACTTTTATTTCATTGGAAACTGTTGATTCCGAAATGGATTTTTTTTTAGAATATTGTTTTGAGGATTCACATTCTTCACTCTCCATATTCAATTGGAAGTAAATTGCAAGGTTTCGATAAATTATTTTCTGCGAAACGTGGGAAAATATGCTACTTATATGATAGATTAGAAAGAAATCGTTCACAATCACAAATATTGTATGATTTGATGTTTAGCGCAAATTGATATAATCACTCCCTCTGTCACATTCATCAAGGTTTTCACATGTAGATACCCTTCAATTCCTCCCCCTCCACGTCTTCATAAAACACCAATTCCTTGGGTCTCACTCAGTTCCTCAATCTTGGAGTCCTGATGGACACGCTACTAATCTGGAAAGAGCACATTTGTCCAAGTTGAGAGACCACTAACCGATTCGTCTAGGCATGTCAGGGGCAAGGTAACTAGCTCACTTGAGTTCGCGGGCAGTGCGTCCAGAGCAACTGGCACAAGATTTAAACGTAAGGGTTGTACAAATAACTCCGGATGGCGGTACATCACTGGATACATGGTTCATAAGTCTTTTGGAGAAGTCAGTAGACAGATATTGCCCCAAATTTAGGAATATTAATTCTCATTTCCTACACTAAGGCAAAGAAATGATCCAATAAAATATAATAATACATCAGTTAGGTTTTAAATTGCCCTTTGCGGTAAAACCAAACATTTTGAATCGAAAGTATCTAGGTTATAATTACGTTTAATTAGGGAAGCCATAATTGCAAAACTTTCTACGTTCAAATTAAAACGTATAACAGACAACAATTATTGTCTGTTAAAAGAGTTTCTCAGCCCATAAGTGAGAATTGTTAACTTGTAGAATTATTAATTTACTTCACGTTAATCATGAAATAGTATAAATAGTAAATAATATAAACATAATTCAAATCTCGGTTGTTTGTTGGAACAAATTTAGCAAACATATTTTCGTTATGCCGCTATTTCCCCTATCCACCTCGCGCTGCTTCAGCTTGCGCGTGTACAGCCAAATCTGGATTTGGAGGGGAAATGAGAGTAGAGTCAGATAAAGTTGCTCGCACTCACAGAAGCGCTGGATTTCCCAATTAAAAAGACTTTCTCAGAAACGTACTCAAATATTTACTTAATATTTTTTTCTGGAATAGAGCAAAGTACGCTTATAAAAATGTCACAGACCACATTTCGTTGTCTTCTCTATATTTTAGAAAATACCAAAGTTAAAATTTTTTTCGGAGTCGTCCTAAAACTACTATATAGAAAATGTTTTTAATGAAATCTGTTCTTCAAAATTAAATATTTGAATATTATGATGCACTTTTTTTGAAAATGTGAGTAGTTTGATGTAATTTTGAGTAATCCAAAAAATTATGTGCTATTGTAGCATCAAGAATTCAATCTTACAGCCAGGAAAACCAATTCTAATTAAAAAATCATTTAACTTACCTCTGATAAGGATTCTGCTAATTGTACAATAAAAATACATTAACATGTTTTATTAAGTTGGCTGTCCGGGTGACGCCGCGTCCATGGCAAAGGTGCCGACGTTTCGGTCGCCATTCTGCGACCTTCCTCAGGGCGTAATGCCTGATGAGGAAGGTCGCAGAATGGCGAACGAAACGTCGGCACCTTTGCCATGGACGCGGCGTCACCCGGACAGCCAACTTAATATTGACTCCGGCCGCGGAAGCCTACGCTCTCACATTAACATGTTAATTAAAGTAGCTGTCTGCTTGAAAAATCAGAATATTGTATTTATTTTTATTTTCTTTGTACATTTGATTTCTATGTGCTCGTAGGGAACAAATAATTAAAAAATAGTTATCCATTTGTTAGCAACATTTCTCTATTTGGCCAAAATGTAGGCTTTTACTTCTGACATTCTATCTCCGTAAGTTGATGTATTTTGACAATCCTTTATATATTTTAATAACAAATGTATGTTCTAGGAAAAGAACTATAGTGATGAAGATACTGTGAAAAATAGTCAGAATTTGATTATTTGAGAAAAATAATTGTTTACAAGATTATTCCCCACATTTCAGTTCAATTAACTGAAACTTAAAGTGGCAAATTAACTATTCTAGTTCATTCCCTAAAACGAATCATGGGTTGCAAGATGCAAAAATAATTATATTATTATCTTGTGTGGTTTATGATTTATGATGTTTGACATGCGTTAATGTGTTGAAAATTCCCAATACAGAAACAAATGCATCTGAAGTTCACTCACTAAGAGCTTGACAGTTGACACTCACTTCGAAAAAATTTGTTTGCTCAAAAACTAAGAAACGTAGAATAAAATGGTTTGAAGCATTGAAAAGAGAATAACACGATACAATAAAAGTTGAAAAAGAAGAAATTTCACTATTTTTTGTCATTTTGAAATAGACAGCCCCCTTAAAGCATGTTTTATTTATTTATTTGTCATTTAATACAACTCTTGTTTTCACCTCAGAGGTCAGCTTCAACGATGCTGAACCCCTCGCCTCGCCTGGTATTCCATCCGCTCCTTATCATCGCTAATTAGAGTCTTGGGAGGGGGCGTTTCCCACTCCCTCACCATTCTCCCCCTCTCTCTAGTTCACCAGGCCGGAACCCTACCTAACTGTAACCCGCTGAGGAATGCACGGCCGTTCTCAGCTAGTTCCTCGGTTATCGCCTAGACGCCGCTGTGGTCCTTGGATCCTTCGTGGAATGCCGGTTAATGATAGAATTGTGTAGATAACGATTAATGGAGCATACCGGTGGAAGGGAAACGGGAGTACCTCGAAAAAATCCGCCGCAAACCCGCTTTGTTGGCCAGCCAAATAATCCACATGAAACCACATGGGATTGAACCCGTGCATCAGCGGAGGAAGGTGTGCTTCGTGAACGCGAACCACTACGCCATGGGCCGCCCCAATTTGTTTATTTGCTATGTATTTACTTATCGACAATGAAAGTAAGAACTGGTTATGTCAAATGAACGAGAGGAATAGAATCTGCGCAAATTTTGAGTCCCGTAGACCTCATCCTCTTTACTGTACGTTGTTAAATAGTGAATAAAGGTAGCAAGGAGCATTGTGGATAATATTTGATTACTAAAAATGCTTCCTACTGCGTAATACAAACGATTTCCATCTTCCAAAGAACTATATATTTGATTTGAATGTACTGAGAATAAAATAGTAACTAACACACTAACATATCGCATCTAAAAAAAACTGGTATGTGAAGAAAATGTGCAGAGATTCAGGAAGATACATTACTGTCCAGACGCAAGCAATATACTATCTCAGTGAATATAAGTGGTACATTGTAGCTGAGCCCCGAATAGAGCAAGGAACCAAGTCCGGATTGAAGGGTAGGCTGAGTGGCCCGCAGGCCAAATGCCCCTTCTCCAATCAGTGATTCCTGCAAAATTATTTGAGAAGTTACTCTTTTCATATTAGTGTAACTTAACAATTTTCCATCTAAAACAAAATTTTACACATAAAGGTATAGAAAGTTATTAAATATGTTTTATTACTTTTATAATTTGGCAATTTTATTTTAAGCTACTTGAACTGTTTATCAATAAATTAAAGAAAGCAATGTTACAATAGCAATTTGAAATATTTAAAAATTTAATACAAAAAATAATACATCAAAGATAATAAATTATCAACAGTAGGAATAAAACTGAGATATAAAATTAATAATAAATCAATCAAGGAGAAAATGAAGAGTATAATCAACTTACAGGGTAATTGAGGCAGTTAATATTTAATTATTTTATGTTCACGTACTGCATTAATATAATATTGCAGATAATGTGTTTTATAAATTTGTTGACTAGTACAGTGAAACGAAGTCTACAATAAGAGAAATCCGACCCTGCAAAAAACGATACTTTCTGCTTCTAACGATTGGTGACTCTCTCGGTGACTTCCATCGGACGGTGCGACACTGGAAGGGTTTGCTTAGCAGTGCGAGCCTTCGGAAACCGCAGCGTGGGTGTAGAGCGCGCAACGTGGATGTAGAGCGTGCAACGCTGGATTGCTGCCCGCGTTGCGTGGCGCGTGGCCGCCAGGGCTCGTTTATTTCCATGACCTGTCAACCGAGAGGCTACAGGTGCCACTGACTCCATTTCGTGTTCAAATTACGAACGATCGCAACAAATTAACGACTGCGGTGCTACTTGATTAAAATCTGTGTCAACCAAGTCGTCAGCGCAAGTATATGATTATTCGAATAAAATATAGTATTCAAGGCTGCTTCCCCTTACAATTACTGCTGCTTAGGTTAATAAAATCAAAATTTGTTAATTAGCCCGCATCGTATACAAACTATTATATTGAACAAGACTCTTCTACTTTCACGAAAGTTCTCATGGCACTCATATTTTTTTTTATCATTTTCGTTTGCAAATTCGTTTCACGAATTTTCCTCTAAAAAGGCATAATGAGTAGGAATCGGATTTCAATGCAAAATAATATTTTTTCTTTGTAGTCAGAAAGTATGTTTACTGAGTATGCACATAAGAAACCAAATTTGCTACAGAGAGATTTTCTATACTTTATAGCCATTCAGTAAATATTTTACTAGTCGATGGACTTGTACTGTAGTCGAATGTTGTCTAAATCCAAATTGATGATGAATTATTTTCTTTTCTATAAGTGCAGCTAACGTAACTGAAAAGTTCGAAATCTTTAGATAATGGCGGTAGAAAGCTAACTGGCCTGTCTTATCCAACTTTATGCATTGTTTGCTAGGTTTTCGGATGCTATTTGAGATATTTTCTGTTGCAAGATGAAATGTCTTAGTAGTAATATGGGTCCAAATAACGAAATGATTTGAAGGAAGTAGAGTTAGAAACAAATAAAAATTAACTTGAGCATTTCGATTCGTCTCCAGCGTTTTCTTTTTCTTTCATTCAAACTAAATATCCAATACCTTGAAACCGATGTTCAAATGTTCAGACCTATATGTATTCAAAGTGTGTAACTATGGTTATCGTTGCAAAACTCTTCACCATGCGTTTTAGTAGCAGTTCATGTTGTTATTCCTTTCCCTTCGTAACATCTGCTCGTCACTTCCCTTGCTACAACGGTCTACCCGTCGCCGCCAGGGTTGTATGGAATTTCCTTGATTGAACGTACTATATTGTGGGGAAACCTCTACAATATATGGAGAATGTTTAACGGCCAAAATGTATGTGGTGTCAGGCAAAGGGGGCTTGGACAGTAGGAGCAAAATTAATTAAACCATGATTGTTTGCCAACGTTTCGGAAAATATATTTCCATCTTCAGGGCCTTCAACCACCAAATGAGTGTACACGTAATTAATTAATCTGCTACGTAATGTGGATACTAAGGTACCTCACAGGCAGTGAGGAACTTTCATACATCTTCACCACAAGCATACACCGTACAAACCATTCCACTGAACAGACCCCACAAACATACCACTGCTTATCCCACAACTATCACTACTCATTCTACCAGTTGCAGTCAAAATGTGGGGAGAAATCATTCACATACTCGACGAAGTCAATAGAGAAACTAGTGATGCTACCAAAGCACATATTTTCACGCACGGGTTCTACATGGTCCTAAATGCTACTACACTGCCACATAAATCGGCAAAAGTGTCTTCTACCAGCAAATTCATTTCCCGTTCCGCGACCCAAACTCTGATCCTCAGAGGCAACGTGCCGGCACTCATATCACTACGACAATCAAGTGCCGTATGGGTCGAACTCGGGCAGATGCATAAAAGGGTACATGCCAAATTCATGTAATAAAATAATTTGGGACATAGTATAAAAAGTTCCAGCATAGATATATTTTTTGCTTCTCATTGAAATTCAAATTCAACTAGTGATTCTACGAAAGCACATTGCATTGTTTCGAAATCCCCCGCAATATTATACTTCTACATAAAACAGCAAAAGTGTTTTCAACCAGCAAATTTGTCCGTTCCGGGACCCGAAATCAGATCCTCAAAGTTGACGTGCCGGCACTTATACCAGTACTAGCACCGTATAGGTCGAACAGAGCCTTAAAATGAATCGAACAGATCCATACAATAGTAAATGCATGATATGAAAACAATTGATATGATGTGAATACGTTTTATAAATCCAAGGTGAGATGTGAAAAATTGTTAAAAAGTTGAAAATTTGAAATTACATGCAGACACTTCCAGTTTATTTATCGTAATTATCAATATTGGTGATTCGAAAAGTTTCAAATGGTTTTCAATAAAATTTCTAGAATCTCAATTATTTCCTGCGACAACAGAGAATTGTAACAAATAATAGGACAGGGACAAATCCTGGACTCGAGCCAGCGAAGCTTCCCTCAGAAGAGCTGAGTCCGTGCTCGCTACTTATCGACTGCGGCCACCTTGGCTATAAATGGCGTTTACACTTATATAATAGTAATAGTGTAATGGTGGTTTCATTTCTAAAAAATCCAGAGAATACAGCTCAAAAAATCCAGAGAATGTGAAAAAAATGCCCTTTGGGCGTCCAAAGAAGGTATCTGGAAGACGATCATTCTTAACAGGAAAACTAGTTCAGACTATAAAGATTAGAAAACTAAGTTCTGCGAGAAAGTCTGTGCCATTCTATAGCACCACTAGTTTATTTATTTATTTGCCGTCTCTTATTACTCATGTGAAGAATATTTAAAGAAAAAATTTGGAGCGGTTTTTGAGAATTTTTTTCGCAATTTCGCAAAAACTTCTCATTTTCAGAAAATTGTACATGGCATTTTTTAAAAAACTAATTTTGTACAGCAGACTGTGTCTGTGGTAAAAGTCTCTATCTAAAATTTTGTAGTTTTAAAAATATTTTTTGGAAATATTCAAAACACCAAGCAATACCCAGAAATAGATTAAGACCAATATTTTTTACCGTCTTTTATTACATAAGTGAAGAAAATTAAAGAAAAAAATTGGAGCAGATTTTGAGAAACCAAATTTTGCTAAATTGCAAATAAAAAACTACTCTTTTTTCCAAAAAATTGTACATGACCTTATTTAAAGTGCTAATTTTTTACAACCGACTTTGCCTGAGGCAAGAATCTCTATCGTCAATTTTGTAATTTTGAAATAGTTTTTTGCAATTTTCGAAAATTGGAGATATTAACGAAAATGATACCTGCATCATTCTCTTAAACGTCCTTCGCACTATTCAACAACAAAATTGAATAAAAAAATGTTCAGCCATTTTTTAAAAACCTTGAAACTGTCCAACGGCTTCATGTAAAGTACCCCCCTAAGTTAAAATATCGATTTCAAGTTACAGGAGCATCGACATCAACCAAATCGTGTGGGGAATATCTTTCGCTACACCTCGAGTTAGAGGATTTTTTTAAAATTTAGCAACAACTTTATCCACTTTTTCGTTACCAGACTCCAGCTACAAAAGTTTTCCTGGCGAAAATTCACCGTTTTCCAGCGCACGATTATATAACTTTCTCTTCTTACGAAGTATTCGTAAGGCTAAATGTAAAAACAGAACACAAAATAAACAGCATCAGAGACACACATATACAGAGCAAAATTAAAGCGACCTGGAAGTGAAGTGATAATTAGGCTCGAACAAAGAGACGGGACCAGTGAGAAGTGAACTAGGTTAAAATAGTGTGAAGTGAATAAGGTTAAAATAGTAACTAACATCGTGTCTAGCTTATTTAAACCCTTATAATGTAAGAGGCCTTTGCCCTACTAAGGGATATGTACAGGCTAATAATAATAATAATAATAATAATAATAATAATAATAATAATAATAATAATAATAATAATAATAATTGTATGTGTAATACCCGTGAAAGAAAACAAAACATTAGGATAAGTTTCGACATGACAATGTTGGTTGATTGATTAGTGCTTGCAAGCGCGTCAACTGCTAGTCATTAGACCGTATTTGTAGTGAAGTTGGTAGTGATCTTCCCCCGCTGGCCGGCGCCAATCATGTCGGCTTGTGGGGATTTTCACCAACTAAATACCTCCCACTATCATGGCACCGCCCAGCCGGGACAAGCTCTAAGCGCCTGTCTGGCCTGACACGAGTGGTTGTGTAATATAAGTGAATGTGTCTGAACGTAAGGGGTGAGGATAGGACAAGGAAGAGAAAGGAAAAATCGCGCGTGGTCAATGGCCCGTTTTCAGGTTACCTCTCCGGCTTTCGCGTGGTGTTGATCAAAGAGACCACGGAAAACTACCGGACGCTAGAATTCTCCTCCAGACAGCGGCTGAATTTGACCTAGCTATGTAGCTAGTGTCAAAAATTCTGCCACCGTCGAGACTTGAACCCCTTGGCCTCTCGGTAAGAGCCACTGCAGTGACATCAATTGATGCTCTGAGTCATCTTTGACTCATATTCATGACAATTAAAGCATTACTTGTGGGACATGACTATACATGGCACATGAATTACAATTTCAATCGGTCAAAGAGTATAACATAGTGTTACAATTTTTATACCAATATTCAATAAGTCGGTAAGTTTCAAGTATTAATTTCAAATTAATTTTTATTTGATGTTGATTTACCGTCACTGAACGCAGGTATTCGAAACATCAATCCCGTATTACAATATCACTGTTATGGGTAATACGTTCGTAAGTTTATCTCATGTTCCCAGCGTTAATGGCAGAATTAGAGCTTTACGGCGCGAACACTGGCTCTTAAAAATCTCGGCTGTGTCGGAGCGGAAATCGAACGGGAAGCGGCGCCATGTCCGAACCCCGTAACCGGAACCCGGAAATGACGAAACGGCCCTCCTATCAGATCGAGGGTGAAAGATTTACGCGAGTTCGATTCCGAACCTTGAAGGTGTGTGGAGGCCAGAGCGTGTGGCGAAGGGGAAAGCTTACGACTTTCTAAAGAGAACCTCTCCGTCAACAGAGCGCTTTAAGCCAGATTCCATTGCGTCACGTTTTTCAGCAATTCTGCAGTGTGAAATGTATGATTAACATGACAACATATTCCTTTTTATATGTTCAGTTTTAAAACGTTGGACAATGCTTTCGTACATGTGTACTCAAAGCTTGGTTATATGACAAGGTCAATATATCCAAATGAGGTCTTGGTGTCGGTATTTAAGCTAAGGTTCTTTTTACATTTGGGTAGTTATCGTTTAATATATTCAAATCACATACTACCAACTGTTAAAGTCTATTCCACTGCATCCCGGGAGTACCCCAATGTACTCTTCCGACACAAGTCGCACTTTTTCCTACACCCGTTTCCCGTAGTTATTTGCGGCAGAACCACTGCCGTCTGTCCGTCTGGCTGTGAACAACGCTAGCGACTAAACAGTCTGTACGTGCAGGCAGGATTCTCAACAAAATGATAATCCTCTATCCAACGGGCTGATGTCGCGTCCTTGTGAATTCGAAACATATATTAGATTTGGGGATATTTTGAACTTTACAAGAAAACCTAAGTACATTTTCAAAATTTTCTCAAAATGGCTCATACTTTTGTCTTTAAATTTGTCTTAGATAGGGTGTGGTACAATAATAAAAATGCCGTTGGCCCACTTTTCTTTTGTTACTGTAAAGTTTGGAAAGTTTCAAAAGTTTATTTTTTGTGTTTTGGCTGTAAGTGCCGCATGATGAAATCTGTATATCAAAATTAAATCTATAAATAAGTTGATTTACCATATTTTAAAATATGAGTAGTTTCGCGTTATTTTGAGTGAAGTGCAATTTTTAAAACACGATTTTCTCAAAAATGGCTCCAAATTTATGACAAACGTTTTTAGATCTAATCTCTTAATTTTTCAAAGATTATACAAATTAATTTTTATTTGATGTTGATTTACAAGTACTATTATAATTAAGCTGCGGATTTATAGGCACAAACAATGGAGAAATAGGCATTTAAAAGGCACTATATTTTTTCTGATCTGTGTTTTATATATTTGTGCAGAACTTTTTTGTAGCAAACAATATAGTTACCTTCATAGATGTTTGCTTGCATTATTGTTCTGGCAAATACTCGTTCTGAGAAATCCTTTCTATCATTGCTGAGCATTTTGGACAAAATGGCTGAATTGCAATAGCTCTTTTGGCTTTTTATTAAATTCAAGCTGATACTCTAATGCTACAAAAAATTGAAAACATTCCTTGATTTGCTTTAATTGCCATGCATAACCCACATGTTGTAATTAATGGTGCTTCAACAGCATTACGTTCTTGCATTACATCTAAAAAAATATTCAAAATTTGTAATTTTCAAGAAAATTAAGATAGTTCAGCAGAAAGGAGACCTGCGCCATTATTTTAATAATCCCATGTTCTGTCCTTAGAAAAAATTGTAGCAGATTTTTAGATTTTTTTATAATTTGCATTAATTTCAAGCAGAAATTCTGCAATAACAACTTTTTTTAATTATACTGTAATGATTTGTATCTTTATACGATGAAAAACCATCGCAGAGGAAGCCGACTTAGGAGGCGGGAACGGATTTTGTGCGAGAAACGGACGATAGAAGATTCAACAAATGACTGCAGAATGGCGTGCGGACATTTTTTGTGTATGAAATGCCGCGGTAAATAAATATTAGTTTAAGACCATAAATAGCTTACGGAAAAATTAAGAATAATTTTGTACTGGGCATACGTATTTTATAAGGCGGGAAGTGTGTGTATTTCGATTAAACAGGGGTGACTGTATTTCGCCTGTTGTCAAAAGACAATTGACGGAGAATCGCTGGTGCGAGTAAGTTAGAAAATTACAAAATTCGGACTGAATAATGGGAAATTTGGGTGTTTCGGACGAATAAACAGCTAAAACGAGAATTTTGGGAATTTTTGGCAAATACCATTAAGTAAGGGGACGCCGGAGAAGCGCAAATTAGAAATATTAAGTGTTAATAAAGAAGGACAAATGACGGGGAGAACGTGTTTTGTCGAAGAAACGTTGAGATTTTTTCAGCAAAACAATACCTTTCGTGAGAAGATGTCCAGTCCCAGAGTTGAGAGGACCGCATGTTGTGGCTTATGCCTTGAAATGATTTTCGGTCGTCAAGGAACCATATTGTGAGTTTTGTTTAGTAGTGACAGTTGATTTAGTCGCGAAGTCGTGATTAATTACATGGTGTCGGCGCAACTAGTAATTGGGGATGCTGTCTTGGACGTCGAAGAAGACGGGCGCAGTTGCGACCCTCGCCACGAAAAGGGAAGTGATTGCACACGCACATGATAAATGCGACGAGAGTTATTATTTTTAATGTTCAAGGCCTATGCATGTAAACAATTTCTTAAGTTAAACTTATTCCAAAAAATGGCCATCTAGGGAGAATGGACATGTCTCATAGTATGAATAAATTGTAAATATTGTATGAATGACTGTTTATTTATTATTTAAACACATTTTAAATTAGTCTATGTTGCGGTAGAAACAGTTGTTTATGTTTTGTTGCCAGATATGCAGCATCCGGAAGCAAGGAACTAACGAGCAACGAACACTGGGTGTTTGTTGTATTTTGTTTTCAAAATTGGATGTTGAGTTATTATCGAAGTTTAGAAAATACCGGGTAATGTTACAAATGAAAGCAGGTCTTCATCCAGTATTGGAAACTTGCACCGAACCTACGAATTATAAATTTTTTGCAAACGGCCGCATCCAAGGTTAAAGGTAATTATTAATAAATTAATTTATAGATAAAAGATAGGTGATTTAGGAACGCGTCCGCGTGCGAAAGAAATAAATTAAGTAAATAAGAAGTGGGGAAACCGTTGCAATAGCGCGCGAACGTGGTAAAAGTTGGATTTAGATTTTGGATTTAGATTTTGTAATTGTAGGTTTGTGACTTGGATGTAGATAAGGAAGTAAGTGAACCCATTGCAATATATGTTCTTTTTTAAAGATTTGATTTTTTTGAATAGATTTCATTTATGACAAAAATTTCTGTATTGAAATATTTTATTTTTGCTATTTCGAAAATACAGATTTTCGCGAAAAATGAGACCGGCTGCACTTTTTTACCATCCTTTGATAAATAGGAGAAAATATTAAGAACAAATTTGGTGATGTTTTTGATAAGAAAAAGTTTAAAAATTCGAAGTAAAAATAACTCGACTACCACCTGTGATTTTGCATGTTTCATAATACGAAATATCCGCACTGTGGTGTCAGTAAAACGGAATATAAATTTATTGATAGTTGTTGGATTTCTCTGACTCTGCAGAATAAAAACAAAGAACTTACATTAAATTGATTAACGTTAATTGCATTTTGATCAACAAATACCAGAGTAGGCAACATTTAGGCATTTAATTCAAAATAGGCATTTATTAGTGAAATAGGCATTTATAGGCACTATAAAATTCACATACGATACTCCTAATGCCTTAAAACGAATAAGCAACCTAAAATACTGCGTTTTCCATTGAAGGAAAAAATAGGCAAAAAGGCAAAATCCGCAGCTTAATTATAATATTACGTAACTCTTACAAATAATGTAAAAAATACAAGCTATTTTAGCACCACTATTTTATTATAGTATTTCGATTTTAATCAAGAACGAGATTGGAGATGAAATTTTAATTCCGTGAACAAAATAAGATTTACTTACTAGAGGAGGAATGATTTTATACACATTGGCATCTCTTCTGAAGTTAATTTTTCTTTTAAATTGCGAGAATATATTAATTAAATTAATTTGTGATCGTTTATCCGTGCATTGACAGCCTTCTAAAGGTCCTACTTGTAGATATACCAACAGGGTATATCTACAAGTATATAGGGTAATCCTGAGAGTACGAGATATAGTACAATGTTTTGGGTCAGTAATTCTCGTTTTCATCAGATTTTTTCGAGAGTGTCCTCACAAGTTTCATTCAAGTTTAATTTTTCTATTTCCCCTAAAAAAGTAGTCAAATGGTAATAGGCTTCATTTCTTCAGCGGTGAAACTTTGTTTTAAGCCTTTTAGTGTATTCTTGCTTTGAAAGAACAACCGAATAAATGTTTTTTTCATATCCATCCACTTTAAACTAAATAATCAGTAATTCAAATTTGCATAATTCTTCTCTGAGGCTGACCAAATCGACCTCTAGTTGGCTCGAAAGCGACCAGTGGCGTTTTCTAACCTTAATGAACATCACAACACAAAATTTTGTTTTTTTCTTCCGTTACACAGCGAGATTTTCAAATAATACATTCCTTACTGTTTTGCCGGAGAAGCCGTGTATTTCTGGCAAGCAGCCAGCTGCAGGAGAGGGAGTGGGGAAACGGAGCGAGGCGGGGGTGGTTAGGGGGCGGAACGGGAGCAATACAGGTCCGGGGTGCAGGAAGTAACCACCTGACTCCTTGGGGCGGAGCGGTACCAAGTGAATTACTGCGTACCCTACTGCAGGCATGTATGCAAGGCAGTATCAAATAGTTGTATTTTCACGGGGGGTTATGTTGATTATTGCCGTAAATACCTCGCGAGAAACAAATCTGAGCGGAAATGATTTCCAACCTCCGTCGCAGGGGCCAGAAGGCTAGGGGAAGCGAACTACAAATACTAAGATCGTCTACTTCAGGTAGTCAGTTATTTTGCTTGTGTAGGATAATGAAAATGTAGCATGGAACGTTGTGAGAAATCCATAATTTAATCCAAAATACGTGAAAGACGTGTTCGTCATATATTGTTGCGATTATTTAATTTTCCTGTCAATGTTGTTTTATATTGGAAATAGATAAATAACTGAACTGACAAGTGTCATTTCTGTTGGTTGGGTCTTAATCTTTATTTTAAATAAGGACTTTAATAAAGCAGAATTTCTGTCTCCTTTTACAATCTGACTGAATTTCAGTAAACACAACCATATTTTTCAGAATCTATTTTGTTAAAATACAAGATTATACGTTAAAGTTTAGCATTAAAATACGTCATAATGAAAAACAATTTCTCGTTTTCTAGGAAAACTTGCTCCCTTCTGGACATTGCCACTACTTATATATTACTAAACCAGTGATTAGTATCCATTTGAAATAATTCCGCATTCAAAATTATTTTGGCAGACGTAAAATTATTTTCTGGATTATTCATTTCCTCCCAGATCAAATTTTTCTACATTTCAGAATAATATATTGGGAGTTGACTCGTAAATTGTGATTAGATCTTTATGAAACAAGCGTAATGAACAAAAGCTTACGATCAAAATCATAGTTTAAAAGGTAGGACGTTTAATTATAGTTCTGATACGATAGTGACAGAGGCAGCGGCAGTAGAAATATCAATGGCAGTGGCAGTGGCATTGGTGGCAGTGATGGTGGTGATGATGGTGATGGTGGTGGTACGCCTCTAAGCAACGCTTCCGAATGGTGGGTCTGCTGACAAAGCAGTGGTTTAAATTCACGCGAAGTGCAGTCACGCAGCTGTGGCGACTGGTTGCGTACTGTCCCCACCATCAGTGCAGCGCCCTTTCGTGCCACTGTCAGCTGAATGCTGTTTTAAATAGCAGCCTTTACACGACACCTCGATATCAACATAACTGCACTTCAACGTCACGAGCTAGAAAGAGAGGGAAACATTGTCATCCAACCAGGAGCTTCGTTAGTACTTTAATTTTGATATTGGAGCTCCCGATTGAATAACAATATCCCCTTCTCCTTTCAGCTCGTGATCTTGAAGTGTAGCTAGGTTTAAATCTGAGTACAGGTTACTCGGACGCTCTAATGAGCTTCGCTGTTTACATGAGACTGCCACGCGGCCGCCAGCACCGAAAGCTCTCTGACTCCTTCGAATACTTTCTTTCCCATGTATAGTGGCGGTGGAGGGTGGATGCGTGTGAAGGGACCCGATAGTTCTCGGTAGCGCCACCCAGTGGCTTCGTGCTAAGGCGGCCTAAGACGGAAGATTAGAAGTTCGAAGATTAACAAAAACGGTCCACAGTACTACAAATACATTAAAATCGTGCATAAATAGGAAAATATGCAACCTAGACCTTTAAAACCAGGTTTTCGTGGTTCTAAAGTAATACGAGATTTTGTGAGGACACGCGTTTTGTGGGTACATGTGGGATCAGGTGAGGACAGGTAGAGGAATGTCCGGGACCAGGGGGGATAAGTGGGACCCAAATTATGTTTCTTAAGCTTCTACAAAATGAATCCTTTTTGCGTCATATATATTTTCGGATATTTAGCTCTTCTGAGCACCATTCCCAAGAACTGTGACTACTCTTTAGCGTGGATGGTCTGACACGAGCAGTAACCCCAAATCTACGTAAAATTAAATCCAAGAATTAGGAATAGAGATGAAAATAATATTCCACGAAGTCGACCCCGTGGCTAAGATCGCTAGGGAAGTAGTGCCGTAGTGATCTTGGACCCGTGGGGTCGCGGGTACGAGTCCCGCCTCGGGCATGGTTGTGTTCGTCCTTTCATCCCCCATCATCATCACATCGTTTCATCCTCATACCATAACGTTACATCCCAATAGTGGTCGCTAATGACCGAGTAGTTAATGCGACCTTAAATAAACAAAAAGAAAATCCACGAAAAAATTAGTGTACTTGACTTTTTGTCAAAGTTAATCTCTACGCTTAACAATGTTAGAATTTTTTAAAACGCCCAATATCGGGAGGATGGTGTAAGGTACAACTTAGCGGCTGGCCATTCCAAATTAAAATTCCGAATGAAGCTCCGTATTTTCCTTTTACATGATATACACTCATCGTCATAAAAAAAGCTGCACCCCGAAGTACCCTACTGATCCGCTGCAAACTCGGTGGGTATTTTGCACACCATTCGCCAAGCCAATGATTTCGTTTTCACGGTCGGCCGCGCACTGGTTGATCGGGGTAGGGGCGTGATATCGAGTCCACCGGGAGAGATAAGAGGGCCTCAAAGGACCGCACCGGCCATTGGACATTGGGTAATATCGGGTAATTCATTTTACCAATTTTGTCTTCATCCTACCACTTTGTCACATAATAGATTGATCTTTGTTGATCTGAATCTTGTCCATTCTTTTTAAATATTGTTTATGCTTGTCTCTCAACGATTTCTTTAATATTTTAACTTCTTACAATTTCATGTCAAGTGTCATTATCAGTTCATTGTCTTTGTTATTCTGCTTGTCTTGCTTATTTTTCCTCCTCTTATAATAACAATAATAGTAATAATAATAATTGCTTTTATTATTGTTTTTATTGTCGTCGTCGTTAGTGTCATCGCCATTTGTTGTGGTGTTTTATGGAAATATTTCGGCCTCACAGCAAATTTTGGTTTCAATCAGTGCCTACCTCGCTTTCTGCGTCGCCATAAACAATCGAATCAAAACACAAAAAGCGAATACGGAGCATGCCAGCAATTCTCTTGCTTCTGAGGCGGTCGGTGATAATTTCTTTCCACCGTTTGCCGACCCAAACGTTTCCTCAGCAACAATCACACTCCCCTAGCACATCTCCCCTCCCTGCTCGGTTCTGGAGTCACAGCGCTCGCCTCCGTCACAACCACCACTACCGCCACCATCGTCCTTTCCCGCACAAGCTCCACAGCCACTACCCGCTAATTCCACAGCTTTTGCCACCGCTCCCTAACCGCCTACGCCCCCTCTATTACTGTTCATGCAACCGCGACTTCTGCCGCTCCTTCGCCCCCGTTGTTGCCACCACTATCACCACCACTACCACCACCACCACCACCAACAACAACAACAACAACAACAACAACATCACCGCCAATACCGCTAAGAATAACAATAAGAACAAAACCACGACTACTACCGATAGTCTCAGAACAACCACTACCACTACCACCACCACCACCACCACCACAACCGGCACCAGCACCCGCACTAGCACCACCAGCACCAACACCAGCACCAGCACCAGCACCAGCACCAGCACCACACCAGCACCAGCACCAGCACCAACACCACCACCACCACCAACACCAACACCACCACCAACACCACCTCCACCACACCACCACCACCATCACCATCACCGCCACCACTGCCACCAAAACCATCACTACCAAATCTCCCAACGCCACTGATTGCATCATTAACACCATCAAAACCAGCGCTAACGTTCACCAAAACTACCGCAAACACCACCAAAATCACGGTTGTAGCAATCAAAACCACCATTTCCCCCACCCACATCGTCTCTTTCGCCTCCAGCAGCGCCGTCGCCGCCACCAACTTTCGCGCCTCCTGTTGGGCCTCTTTGGGCGCCGTATCACGGCCCCACCCTTCGCGCGCGCAGTTAACAAATGAACTCGTTGAAGCGAGCGTCTCAGCCCCTCGCCGCCCCAACGCCCACCGCCGCCGCCGCCACCCCATCGGCGGTGGCGCACCGCCGCCACCACTGTGGCGGGGGTGTAGGCGCCGAGGCGAGCGTCGACAATGGAATTAGGAAGATTAAGATTTCGGTGCGTTGGAATCCCTTCAGACGCTCCTTCCCGCCTCCTCCTTTTCCTCCTCCTCCTCCTCCTCCCCCTTTTCGTGCTGCTGCTGTTGCTTCTTGCAGCCGCCGCGCCGCACGCGTCTGCGACAAAAAAGAAGCTCCTGGCAGAGTAGTAACGAGCGTAATACGGCCGAAATAATTTTTGTGTGAAAATGTTTTAAGCAAAGAGGTAGTTTGATGTCTATTTGTACTCTTCCAGGTAAGAAGAGTTGGGTTCTATTGTTTTCTTACTAATTCGTAGAAATGCGTATTTGTTAGAAAGGACAAAAGCACTTCTGTTCTTCTATGTTTGTTTCTGAGGCTTGATTGAAAGCAATCCGGAAATGCTGTCAAAACAAAATCATCTTTTATTGTTTGCAAATTTCTTTCACGGAACTGCAAGTTTTAAAAAAGGTGGGATTTTCTTTGGCCCCAAGAAAAGAGGATGTAACACCATTCGTTTAGTATCAGATTCAGAGCACACTTTCTTATTTGAGATGTTAGTATTATCCGCGATATTCTTACGCATTGTTATTTTGCGTAAGTTCCAGGTAATATTAATCTAAAAATCTTGCACATGTTTGTTATTCTGTTACGGATTCATTATCTTGTCAACTCTCTTGCTGCCTCTCCTGATGCTCCATAAAGTTAGCACAGCAAAGACTGCGAAAGGACTCAAACATTTCTAAAAAAATAACTTTAATTAAAAAATTAATTTCTAGTTGCTAATATGTTGCGAAAAAAAGAAAAATTGTCCCTCTGAATCTATTATCGGAAATCCGAAATTTTGCTAAATTTATAGAACGCTATTCTACCACAACTAAGAAATTGCAGAGATAAAATTAAAAAATGTTTAAAATTAAATGAAAAATTTCAATTACAATTAAAAAGTAGGTTTATGTTTGCGGTCAGTATCTCGTCTAGGTGAAGGCAGCGTGTACTAAATTAATTTAAGCGGTTGCGCTCAGAGAAAAGCAGCGCACGTGTCCTCAATGTATTCGCGAGAACCGTCGTTGTTTTATTTGTTAATTTTTTTAATTTAATTAATTCGAAAATTGTAATATAAAAATTGTTTTGAAAATTGTTTCAAATGGTTAAAAATATGAGAATATAGTATAAAATTCGGTTCGGTGGACTGGCTGTGTCAGGGCTTCAACTGATGTCATTGCAGTGCCTCTGACCAGGAGGTCCTAGTGCTTGAGTCCTGACGGTGGTGGCCGGATTTTCAACACTCGCTGAATTGCTAGCCGGAGTTCAGCTGCTGACTAGAGACCGGCTACTCTGATCAGTAGTTTTCTGTGATTTCTCCGGTCAAAACCAGGCGAACGCCGGAGCAGTACCCCTAAGAAACGGGTCACGGACCGCGCGCTACTTTCCTTCCTCTTCCTTGTCATATCCTCACCCTCACATACATACACTTACACTTACAAGCACTCCACTACATCAAACGTCGGGAGACAAGTCGTATACGTAGAGGCTTGTCCCGGCCGGGCGCGGCGTTACCACGCTAGTGTGAGTTACCTGAATGGGGAAATCCTTGCAAGCTGACGTGTAGGTCGGCACCGAATATCAACATACTGAGAGGAACAACACCGGCATCTCCAGTGATAAAACATGTACTAAATTACGAGAAATGATCATAGAATCCGGAATCACTAATCAATCAATGAATCGATTCAGTGGCACGTTAGACAACCCATTCACGAGAGAGTGGCTCGTAAGACAATTCCCTTTGGTTGTAAATCACATGATGTCCTTTAACACAGTCACTAAATGCGTAAATAAAAACATATTTAAATTGGAAGGAAGCAAAGGACGCTTGACAATTACACAGGGCAACAAAGGTGAGTAGTAAGGTCAAGAGTAATCGCGGAGAAAAGTGCGCGAGGAAAATCAGTGAGGAAAAGGGAGAAAAGTAAAGAGAATGAAGAGATATGAGAGGAGGATAATGAAAGAAAGGACATGGGGCAAAATAAAGAGATGAAAAGGGAGAGAAGGGGAGAAAGCTTATATTAGTAAAGATGAAAATAAGAGCAAAACAGGAAGAGCATTAGTTGCAGGGAAATTAAGAGGTAATAAATGCTTATGAGAGAATTGAAGGCGAGTTAACTCAACAAAAAACACCAAAGAGAAATATCAAAATCCTAGTCCGAGAAACGAACAGCATTTTTTACAAGAAGAAAAGGAAAAAATATTTTGCAGGAAAAAAGTAAATTATAATTAATATGTATCTCCAGCAAATGATATCATCTTCTTCTTCATTATCATCATCATCTTCTTCTTCTCCTCCTTTTTCTAATAATAATAATAATAATAATAATAATAATAATAATAATTATTATTATTATTATTATTAATTAATATTAATATTAATAATTATTATTATAATATAATAGTAGATATTTTTAGAATTATATGATTTATAATTATAAAAATATCTGTTTTTATAATTATATTATCATTAGAGTCATTACGAGTTGACCAACCCTATCGAGTGAGTCTTTGTCGTAAATGATGTAACATTATTACATTGAATTGCGTCCGTGACCGCCTATTAAATTGAATGTCAGCCTTCTCCCCTGTTTCGGATGATTCAAGATCCCCTTTGGGCAGGCTTCGCATCCCGGCGCTCGGAAGCTCGCGTTCCCCTCGCCCCTGCTTTCCAAGCGCGCCCCTGACTTCCCACCAGCCGCGCCAGCCGGGAGTTTTTAAATGAGTGATTAAGTGAAGCCGGCTGCCGACGCGGCGGCGCGCGTTCCCCTCGGCCGCGGCATCACACGCATCTCCCCGTCCCCGCCCCCACTCGCTCCCTGCCACCGCCCCGCTCCGCCACCACCCCGCTCCGCCACCACCCCGCTCCGCCACACACTGCTTCCTCTCGGCCCCATTCCATCCCACCTCGCCCCATCTCGCTCCACCTCGCCCCACCTTGCCCCCCTCGCCCCCCTCACCACACCTTGCCCCCCTCACTCTACCTTGCCGCCCTCGCCCCTCCTCGCCTCACCTCGCCACGCCTTGCTCAGCCTGTCCCCGCTCCACTCTGCCTCACCCCTCCTCGTCTTGTCTCGCCCCGCCTCACCTTACCTCGCCCCATATCACCCCACATCGACCTACATCGGCCCGCACCGCCCCGCACCGCCCCGCATCGCCTCTCATCGCCCCACATCGCCCGCATCTCCCCGCATTGCCCTGCATCGCTCACATTGCCCCGTATCGCCCCACAACGCCCCACAACGCTCCGCGCATCGCCCCGCTTTGCCCCGCTTCCTGCCAGCTCCATCCCCGCATCGCCCCCGCCCAGCCTCTCCTGCTTCGCGCGCCTCCGGTCGCGCGCTGATTTTCATTTGCCGGGCCCGCAGGGGCGTGGTGGCACCCCTGACGTTCGTTTGGCGGCGAGCAGGGGTACCGACTGTGCTTAGTACCTCTTCATTTTCGTTCCTTTCTTCTCGGCGCCTACTCCGCCCCCGCGGCTCCCCGCGGCACCCGGCCCGCCTCGCCGCCCGGGCTATTATACTTGACGGGCAGCGTGCATTCTTCTGTTGAGTTTCTATTGTCTCCAGCGGCAGCGCGGCCGCTCTGAAGATTCTGTTGTTTGTTCCTGCGGAAGCGCCTGCGGCCACGGTTGGCCGGTTGATTCCGCGAGCGCTCGCCAGGAGTGTGCGTGTTCCGCGCTGTGTTTACCCGAAGATGCAGAATTTTGGCCAGGTGTTGGCCTTTTTCGTGGACTCATTACTCATAATGCGTTTCTTAAACGATGTCATCACAATGATGTTCTCAAGATTATAACTTTAGACGTTGACTAGTTTGTGAATAGTTTGATTAGAAAATATGGAAAAATCATCACGACTAATAATTTACTTCTTTAAATAAAAAAACTGTGTGTGAGGTATGGGACAGAAGTAGGCCTATAATTTGCACTCTTTCTTGTGCTCCACAGTCCCTGCTTTCTCTTTTTTGCTATGATGTATGTGCAATACTTACAATGACCGAAATGGTGGCACTCAAAAATATGAAATGGGCAAAATAAGGTAACAATGTATAGTATTGTGATTTATGAATGATAAGTTTGTGCTTTAAATTGTTGACGACACTGTAAAAGAGTTGTACGTTCTGCACCTTCTCTGAGGGGGCTTTATTCCAGAAAAAAGACGGAACGTTGCGATTTTGTCTGGCTTCACTTCATTGTGGAAAGCTGTAACCATACTATTGAGATTGAAATATGTCAGGCATTAAGAATTCTATTTTGTTTTGTATTTACAGTCTTTGTATGTGAGTATGTGACAACAGAAGTATTTTTAAATAATTAATATAGCTTATGTAGCAAAAAAGGTTATTTCCACTCGAATTCACGTTGATGTACTAATACCTATCAATAATGACAGACTTTGGTACAGTTCATAAATATTTTGGAAGGACAAGATATTATTAAATATTATTTCAGGGACAGTGTTTAAGTGAATATCAGGAATTTTAATACATATTATTCAACCAATAAGTACCAAGGAGGTTTTGACTTACATAATCTATACTAATTTCGACGCCGAGGCTAACATATTTGAATTTGAAACAAAGTGTATACAAATCCTAGCATTATTTAAAGTGGGGGCTATTAAAGGAATTATTTTTTAATTTAATTTCTGTTAAGTAAGAAGAATAGCTTGCTAGTTTGAATCAGTTAGTTGTAAAGACTTAACTGTGACCAAAGAAAGATGATGTACTGTGTAATAGTATAAAAGACGAATTTGAAAATGTAGAAACTCGAGACATGACAAAAAAGAGATATTTTTGGTTAAGAACATATCAAAATATCTTGTAAAATCAAGGTAGCGTTAAATGTAAATTAATCCATATGCTTACATTTATCGTTTATTTACTTCTGTTGAGAATGCTGTCCAAGATAAATATTCCTCGTATTAACGTAATCGTGAAAATAAGTTACCACACTAAAATTGGCTCAGTGTCTTTGAATTTTAATTTACTGATGTCATCTGAAGTGTCGATCTATACTCCTGAACAATTTTTGTACAGAAAGAAGCAATATTAGACTTTCAGACTTTTGTAATTATATTATGTAGGTAAATCCTGAAGTGTCTGCTTTTGTGTCAGCTCTCACTATAATGTGTCAGCTTTTGGAGAAGTCTGATTTTTACTTTCCTTTGTTTTTACTCTGTATATACATATGTATGTACAGAGTAATATACGTAGTATAGGGAAAGTTATGCAATGCTGCGCGAAAAAACGGCGGATTTTCGGCAGAGAAAAATTCATTGCCGGGCACTGATAACGAAAAGTTGGATGAAACAAGTTGCTAAATAAACAAAATCTTCTAACACATGGTGTAGCCAGAACCCCTCTCTTGCGAGTCTTTGATACCGAAAAACCAATTGAAAGCAAAACGTCCGTCTATGAACACTACTAGCGCCTAACCCATACGTAGGACCTGTTTCAAATTGAAGAAACCCCTGTAGACGTGGCTAGAGTCAAAGCTTTGAGATTTTGAAAAAGATACTATAAAATTTGGGGGTACTTTACATGAAGCTCCCCGGACATTTTCAAAACGTTCTCAAAAACGGCTCCAAATTTTTCTTTAAATTTCTTGTAAGAATAGAGTAAAATACACGTATAAAAGTGGCATAGGTCCTAATTTCATGCTTAACTCTGAATTTCCGAAATTAGCAAAAGTTTGAATTTTTTCAGCCTCTTCCAACAACTACAAAATTAAGTTTTTCCTTCAAATCAATTTTTTTCTTCATGAGTTCTTTCATAAAAGTCAGGTTCATTTTTTTGAAAATTTTAATACTTTTCGCGCAATATTGCATGCAATATCTGCAATTTAAAAAAATACAAAAAACAAGATTTTCTCAAAAACCGCTCCACATTTTTCCTTTAAACTGTTAGTAAGGACAGTGCCTGGTGTACTCTATGAGATGACATAAACGCCGGTACTGCTCTATTATTTTGTTCTTTCAAAAATTACAAAAATGAATTTTTTTACTTGTTTCTCACGTCGTTAATGTTTAAATTATCAGCAATTTGTTCACATTATTGTATTTATGAGTACATGTGCTTTAAATACTGTCAAATAAATTTTCTTGAAAACTTGACCGTTTTCTCTGAAAACTGTCTCAAATTTCCGCATTTTCGGAAATGCTCAAATACTATTTTCACATAAATGGCTCGAAATTTTTTTCTTCAAACTTTTCGAACGGATAATGCACTCTTTAGTATGTCGTAAAGTTCATTTTGGGGTATTTTTTTCTTTTTCAAAAATTACACAAATATAATTTTTTTTAAAGATCGTTAATATGCACATTACCAGCAATTTGTAAACACTATTGTATTTGTGAGTTGAAGTACTTAAAATGACTTCTAATGATGTTTTTCAAACATTTTCTGTGAAAAAGCTTCAAATTTCGCATTCATAATAGCGCTTAAACGCCATTTTCTTAAAAAATTTTCAAAGAAAATTGCCATTAGGACGAGATTTTACTGTTCTTTAATATTCTTAAAATAATATTTCTGTTCTACTATTAGGAAACTGAAAAATTAAGAAAATGTCAACAAATTGTTGTTTGGGCGGCGATAGATGGTAGCTGGCAACAGAATGTGGCAAGTCCGAATAGCTAACCGAGACCAACGAAATAGAAAACTAATACGGGAAATCTGTGCCATTCTGTAGAACCACTAGTTTAAGTTTTAGCTAACGGTGCAGCTTACATGTCATATTCGAAATTAATAAAAATATATTTATACTTTATATTTGTAAATTTAAAAAAAAAGTCGTGCATCAACGTTTGCACAACGGTCATTAAGATGAGGTTTCTTGAAATGTGCTCGTAGAATATGAAGTTTCGTAAGCTCAGTTAACTGATGCCAGTATTGGAACTCTTACGAATACGAAAAATCTTTGAAGCCTGCGATGCAGAAAGAATTGCAATGTGTGACGCAGAAAGTAGCCTGTGATACAGGAAGTCGCTCTAGTTCACTTATCAAACATATAAAATTTATATTATAATCAATTTTATCTCTCTAATAATTATTGTGTTAATATTTAAACTGATTGATACACACACTTTCGCGTAAAATTTATAACAAATTCGTAAAAATATCATACTAATTGAAACCTTTGCGAATTTTTTGCTTATTTCATGAGATTGCCTCATGGATCAAACACATGTCTCTGCGAGTATTTTATCTTGCAAAAAATGTGAGCTTGTTGATTTCCGCATTCAACGAACTCTCTTATCAATTATTTTATCGCAGTGATTGGATATTTCATCCCCCTCCGATAAAGCCAAAATTAAATGTTTAACTTAAAACTTATAACATTTAACTGCACATCCTTGGACAATCTTTAATCAGACGAGTACCTTTCTTTATGGGTTCTTGACACAAACAGAACGCTACCTTTACTGGACTGAATTAAGCTCTGTAGTGCCTTCATTATTCAGTAAACCCTCTTTAACACGAATGGGGGACCTAAAATATCGGGTTTCGTGTGTATACAAATTCCTGTTATCCGAGTATTATAAATGTCCGTATTACCGTAATTCCTTGCCGGGACCGAAGTTTTGTTCGTGTTACGGCGAAATTCGTGTTAAGCATGTTCGTTCTCACGAGGGTTTACTGCAGTGGTATCAAGGTGTTATACTGGTGGCAGTGGCACGCGTCGTGGCACCGTAGCATGCCATGAGCTCCTCTGCGCAACTAGCGTCGGGAAAGGAAACTATTACGAGTAGTAGTAACCCCGGCGTTTTGCGATAGGGATGGCGTTGTCTCTGGTGTCGGGCTAATGAACTGCGTGGAGGGTCGATTTCGTCGTGGCACTCGTGCCATGAACTCCCGCTCCTGGCATCGACCTTGACAACACTGGTGTACTGTAAAAGGTTTTATCTAGTTCCCGCGACCAGTTATTATCAGCGCGAAGCAGGCTGACGAGGGTCGGTGACCTCGATGCACCGGACGGGAGACGGCAGCGGCAAAGATAAAGACGGCGGGAACCGGTCGTCAGATTCTTTCCGCATCGTACACCATGGAGACCGTACGGCAGAATACATACCTTCCAGTGGCTGGGATTTGTTTTTAAAATGCTGATGAATCGAATATTCAGTACTAGAACGGCCTCACCTAGTCACAGACTGCGAGTTGCTGGCACCTCCTCCTACCTGAGTGCTTTTGAGAAAATCTTAGGTAGATTTTTCACAAATTAACTCAAATTGGCGCAAAAACACCAATATTTTTGGAAAGTTTCCCGTGACATTACCTATTATTTAATTCTGAATATATTACATCAAGAATGAAATATCTATCTGCGGTAATGATCAGCAATTTTGAAAAAAGTGGAACTTTTCAGACATAAATTTGCGCCATTACGTAATCTATTCTATACTATTTCGAGACTAATGGAGGGCATTTGTTCAAACGTGATGCTTGTCTAAAGGTACACAGATTGCTTTAATATTTTTCAAGTGTATGTAGTGAGTATTGATTTCCTAGTTATGCTTTCCCCAAATTTTCGAATGTGAATTTTAGAAATGATAGCTATTTGCTGGACAGTAACGTGCCGAACAATTTGATTTTGCATGTGCAGACAAAATCGAGTATTCATTGAGATGCATTTTCAATGAGAATCAGTTTGTTTCAAGTAGCACATATCACTAACGAGTAATAAAACGATTTTTTATCAGCATCCCCAAAAACTGTACTACTGTTAACACTTCAAATAAACTTTACTAATTTGAATTTTTGCACCTGTGTACATGTACCTTTTTTGTTTGATTAAAGTAACGGACGATATTGACTGATTTGTCATACAAATTAACGTATCTATAATTCATTGCTCTTAGAATGAACAACCCAGCTTTTGTTATTTACATCCATTCAAGCACCTCTTGTAGCCTCTTATAGCGGCAGTCACGCCTTTTAGCGTCTCCACCCTTCACTATCTGCAACCTCTTTTGAGGATATTTTCAGTGATTAGAATCTGTACTTTGTAGACAACGAGTTATACTACAAAAAACATGATTTAACCAGATTAATAACGCAAAGACACTACAAATGTTTAGCCACATTGTTAAGAGATTGACTGGGGACATTTTTCTTAATAAATTATGAGGGCCGACTTCAAATATTTTGAGCAAGGAGATTCATAATAGTAAATTGTCAGGAATGTAATATGCCATTATAACTAAGTATTTAAACTTCAGTATGGTCAGAACAATTGATGCTTTTGGGTGTACATAATCATAACTGGCATTCCGCATTTCACTGAGAAGTACAATGAAATGCCGCAGTTGCACACGTGACGAAAGAAGAATTATCACAGCTATTTGTTGATAAAAATCACTTAGAGTAGCGACAGAGCTACTCCCTATTCTTCATAAAGAACAATCTATATTACTAATTTCCACTGCGCGCAGAAATTGGAAGAAAACTACGAAGCCTCCCGTCATGTGAAAGTTGTTGATTGTTTCCTTTGATACCCAGGAACTCATAAAAATCACATACACAATGAGACAGTTTCGATTTTGACTAAAAAATTCAAGTGTTTGGTTGGGTCATTCCACCTATTCGTACACTGCGAGTACCGACTGGGTACTCACACTCCTTGCGTCACCGCCACTCATTGTCATTCACTCCCCTACTGAGGCCGTGGGAGAGTGGTTAGCCTACTTGCCTCTGAGTCCCCAGTGGGAGGGTTCGATCCCAGTGTGATGAGGTGCGTAGATTTTGGGATGGCGGATAATCCCAGTTGTGGCGTATAAAAGAACAGCAGCAGAGGCATAAAGAATGAAATCCCTCCGGCAAATCGACCGTAACGAAATCTCCCGTTCTCCCGTTCGGACAGTTTGAATATAGTTAAATGAGATCGGACTTCTGACAGAGAAAATCCAGGTGTATGACGGACGCTCATGGCCTAAAAAGATCACGTAGACCCGCGCGGGGTGGGGTTTCTAAGGAACACTGGGTCAAATTACGGGTGTGGTACGACGACCAATGGCCGTCTCCCCGCTAATAACCCCCATACAATAAATACATAGTACAATTTTCATATCTTCCAAATAAATATTACTCCCGGCACTGCTCTCATGTGACAGCAAGTCTCCAGGGAAGTGGCTACCCGCAATTAATGTTTACGTATTGCGTTAGGAAACATTACATTTTTTTTAAAAAATTTCTTTGTAAAGAAATGTACTGTATATAAAATATACTATGTTATTGTGGTTTTCGGGAAGACTGTTTTTGTTAAATAATTTGATTTATTGCAGTGGTATACGAACTATTTTTTGTTCTTGAGCAGTATGCATACTGCTGTATTGTGTGACCATTGTGTGTGAATTTATTCAGCAAGATTTGGTGCTGTAGGCCACTAGCAATTTCTATTTTGCTATATATGTCGAATAGCTCACCATTGTATACACCCGAACGCCTCATTGGAGGCAGAATGTGATTTCATCTTTGCCAACCGTTGCGTCGGTCCGGTCCTCTAATTTTTGAAACTAATTTCGTTGTGCGTCCAGTAGTGTGTTCAAATGATATTTACACGAACCTTCGCCCGAAGAGAAATTTCTCTTCCACAATGGAAGGTAGCAAAAGTGAGAATATTCAGAAAAAATAATGTAAATAAATGAATGACGAATAGTGAACAAATAAGAAAAGGAAAATGTATGGAATGAAGAGGAGAAGGTTGGGAAGAATTGGAGGATAAGAATGAGGAGAAGCATCAAGGGATAGACAGGTGTGAAGATCAGGAATAGGAGAGGAAAAATCACCATTAAGGAGAACAGAATGTTGGGAACAATAGTAAGAGGATGGGGAAGAATAAGGAGGGGTCGGAAAGAAGTACAAGAAAGAATGAACGCATAAAAGGAGAAAAAGGAAGAGGCATGGGAGGGAGAAGAGGGGACATAAGGTAGATAAAAGAAGAGGAGAGGGTGGAGGGTAATCGAAGAAGGAGAATGCGGAGGGGTCGGATGGATGAATAAGATGTTGGCAAAAATAATGTGAATGAAGTGGTGGTACTGGAATGCATGATGCATGATGCAGGCATGATAAGGAAGCCTGCGCCGTTGCACGGCCAGCGCCCTCCGCCGGCGTAAATTCGCCAGCGCGCCTCCGCCGCCCGCTGCGCTCACGCACTCCATACAAAGAACGTGCGAAAGGAAGGGCCCTCCGCGGCTACGCGGCGGCCGCGAAGCAGGCTGCCACCGCCAACGCCGCCGCCGCCAACGCCGCCGCCGCCGCCCGCCGCCACCGCCAACGCCGCCGCCAACGCCGCCGCCGCCAACGCCGCCGCCGCCACCGCCGCCGCCCCCACCGCCGCCGCCACCGCCGCCCCCGCCGCCAACGTCGCCAACGCCGCCGCCGCCGCCGCCGCCGCCGCCGCCGGCGCCAACGCCAACGCCGCCGCCGCCGCCGCTGCTCCGGCGGGGGTGGCGCTGCTGGGCGACCGCGTGAGGTGGAGGCGGCGGCGGCGGCGGCGACGGAGGCTGGGGCTGGAGCGGCTCCGCGGAGAGGGGCGCGGGCCCGGGGCGGTGGGGGATGATCTACTGAGCTTTTAGCAGATTGAACGAGCAGCGGAGCGCCGGGAGCGGCGCGTAAGACCCCCCAGGTATGAGAGCGCAGGTAGCAGCACTTCCCAGCAGCGCCAGGCGCCACCGCCGCCGCCTTCGCCTCGGAGCTGGAGCAGGCCCGGGGCCCGGCGCCTGGGCCCGGAGGCGGCCCGGCGCTGGAGAGGCCGTGGAAGTGCTGCGGAGGGGACGGCCGCGCCTAGCCAGTTGGGAGCACGCGCTGTGCGAAGCAGTACACCGGCTTTGTTGCTCAGTGGCAGCTTTTCCGGTATTTTTGCCGCCTTGCTGAGCCGGGAGGTTCAAGAGTTTAAGTCGCGAAGCGGGACGGATTTTTGGCAGTAGCTACGTACCTGGGTCTACTTCAACCACTGGCTGGAGGGGAATTCTAGCGGTCGGCTGCTCTGATCGGAAGTTTTCCGTGGTTTCTTCGTTCAAAACCAGGTGAATGCCAGAGCAGTTTCCTGTGACAAGAGCCACGGACAGCGCGCAATCGTTCCTTCCTCATCCTTTTTTCTCCTCTCCCCGTTAACAAAATCGCGCGCGCCCGAGCATTACACTAAAGCACATGTCGGGAGACTAATCGGGAACTTTGAGCTGGTTCCGGCTGGGGTGGTGCATCACTCGGGGAGATAAGCGCAGGAGTGAAACCGGCAAGTCATCATGCAGGCCGGTGACGGATCTCACGTTTCAGCCCACCTGCCCACTGCCGGTATATAACACTGCACTTTCCGGGCTAGTGACCATAACAGTTGACGTGCCCGGAGGCATTAAATAATCAATTAATCGAGGCAATATCTATGTATCTATATACAGGTGTCCGGTGAGGAAACGTCGAAACTTCGAAAATAAGCCGTTAAAACAATTTTAAGCATATTTTGTCTAAAAAACTACATGGATATTTCGAATGGCTGAGCCGCAATTAGCACTAAAAATTGGTTTGAAAATATGCTTTCTAGGCAAAAATGTGCGTTGTAGAAGCGTATAAACGCTCCAGAAACATGTACATTGTTTATTATTTACAAAAGAAATGAATACATTTGTTCAGAAAGAAAAATTAACCGGGAAATAAACAAGCAGTCGAATTGTGTAAATTGGGTGCTTTTTTTATTTCCGGGTTAATTTTTCTTTGCGGTCAAATATATTCATTTCTTTTGTTAATAATAAATAATTCACATAATTTTGCAGTGTTTCTATGCTTCTACAATGCAAATTTTTCCCTAGAAAGCATATTTTCAAACCAACTTTTGAGTGCTTATTGCGCCTCAGCTATTCGAAATATCCATGTAGTTTATTAGACAAAATATGCTTAAAATTGTCTTAAGAGACTATTATCGAAGTTTCGACGTTTCCTCCCCGGACACTCTGTATGTATGTATGTGTATATATATTATATATTTATAAACACATACACTGATTATGCTTGGAAACCAGTGCGATAAGTTTTCAGATTTGAGTAACAAGGTTCGATCTTGTTTCTGTGCACAAGGAATTTGAGATGGACAAACGAATCCAACGCGCTGTTTCTCGGTTTTTCTTATTAATCCGCCGTTCTACAACAACAATTTCTTAACCACCGTTGACATTGCCACTACAATCGTCACCATATCCTTGTTATTTCTTCCCGCTGATGTCAGCGCCAGTAGGAATCCATTCTTTCTTCTCTTCCCACAACGAATAATCTAAGTGAAAATTTAAGTGGCATTCCGATATGGAGAATCCAACGAAAAGGTTGTTTGTTTCATCTTTAGTTTCTCTTGTAAGTAATACAGAAAAGATTATGTAATATTTCAAAAATCTACCTCCAGATTTTTACGCAAATACTCGTTTTGTGATTCCCTGGTACCGAAAGTGTTTTACACAAGCGTCGTTCTGTCAGTATGTGAACAACACTCGTTTAAATCGTGCTTCGGAGTTTATTCCAAAATAAATGTTTTCCAACCAGTATGTCTCAACTTTTGGTGCAATGAATTTGAAAATAATATTTTAATCTTAAGACATTTTACAGGAAACTCGTTTAATATTTTTAAATCTTTTACACAAACTGTTCCAAATTCTTTTAATTTCTTAGCCGAATAGAAGCAAAGAAGCTTAAAAATACAGTAAGATTTTCTTTAAATAACAGATTTCTTCTTTTCAGTATTACGACTAAGTTATTTATTTAATTTTTATAGCATGAAATATGGACAAATGTAACAAACATTTGTATATGGAAAATGAGTTGAAATATGATGTTTGAAACGATCAATAAAATAGTAAAAAATAATGACGAACACATATAAAATTGACGCATTGGTGTGTGAATGTTTTTATTTCAAGGACACAAAATCAATTTTAAGAAAATGTTTTGGAAACTTCGATCCATCTCACAGTACCCTTGAAACTTCTGACCCACTGAAGCACCTTCGCTACAGTGCAAAAGTTTTTCTAGAGAACTTTGTTTGACTCACTTTGTAAAAAGAATGTTCTCATCGGATTCTCTAGAAGAATATTTTACTTCATACGAAAGTGCATGTTCTACATAAATCCTACAAATCGTCACGAATGATCATGGACACCATTGTATATGTACATTCAAATTTGATTTACCTTTTTATTATTGGTCACACATTCAATTCTTTGCTCTTCTGTTTAATAACATGCCCATGGTAAAAACAGAACACCTTTTTACTACGGAGTAAAGAGAAAGTCATGTAATGCTGAGCAGAAAAACGGCGAATTTTCGTTAGGAAAACTAATTACAGGGCCCAGGTAACGAAAAAGTAGATAAATCAAGTTGCCAAATTTAGGGGGAAATCCTCTAACACGTGATGTAGCCAGATTCCATGTTCTGTGGCTCCTTGATACAGAAAAATCGAATGACGGAAAAAGGTCCCTGTCCGTTTATCTGTCCGTCCATCTCTGAACAACTCTAGCGGCTAAGCCGTTCAGCCGATTTTTTCCAAAGTTTATATCTCCTATCGATCTGGCATGTTTCGCGAACCCTTGAATTTGAAATCGATATTTTAATTTTAAGGGGTACTTTACATGAAACCTTTGGGACTTTTCCAAATTTTCAAAAAATGGCTCTATCGTTTTTGATTACATTTTATTGTTGGATAGTATGAAGGGAGTTTAAAAGTATGGTGCAGGTCTCATGTTTGTTAAAAACACTTATTTTTCAAAAATTGCGAAAGTTCAAAATTTTCCGACGTTTTCGTACAACTAAATATTGAAGATAAAGATTTCTTCTTTGATAAAATCTGTACCTTAAAGATAGATTTTGAAATAAGTTCCCGTACAATTTATCGAAAATTTTAGTACTTTTCCCGTAATTTTGCGTGAAAATACGGACAGAAAGTATGTGCTATTTTAGCACCACTAGTTTAACACAAGTTTGTGGCATGTGATGGCTCTGAAAATACTCTTTCTGATAAAGTAAATGCCGTAGAGAAAATGACCAGACATTTCCTATGTCACATATTGCATATGATATTTTTATTTAATTTTTTTCAGTATGGAATCTTGTTGCGAAAGAACTTGCTATTTAAGTCTGAAATTTTCTAATGCAATTTGTACTATCGTTTTTTATTATCCTTTCTTCCCAGATTGCACAAACACCTCACGCACATTGTTCTTATTGTAAAAAATAATGTAATGTATATTGGAAGCTAGTAATTCATCTCCTGATGGAAAAGTGTAATCCTCTATGGAGTGTTTTCTTTAGGAAGCGAAACTTCAGACGTATTGTAATAAAAAGTACTTGAAATAAATGTACACGATCATTTACGTTTAATATTTGAATATTATTTTAAAAAGCAATGTAAAATGTACAACATGCTGATGGATTTGTGATTGATTTTCATGCAATTGATTATGTATTTCGTTTCCTAGCGCACAGGACGTCAGATTCTCTTTCCTCTCAAATGAGTTATTGATCACTCTGCAAAAACCTGCCCCAAATATTCTTTAAATTGTGGGAATTTTGATACGGTTTTGTTGACGTAATTACATGAAGAAATAATGGAAGTCATCTCCGTCAACTTAATATATTTATTTAGAGAACCGGCTTTCGACGGCTTTGCCGTCGTCGTCAGTCTTATTGTGTGTGGCAAATGTCGGGACTGTCTCCCGAAATTTCCTTTCCCGAATATCCTTTACCACGAAATACTTAGATAACGAAGTAATGTCCAAACTTTCGACCAAACCGCCTAAAGGTAAGGTCAGGGAGAGTGTGACGCGCTTTGATAGCGTGATTCAATGGGTCATCACGCCGCGTTTCTAAAGAATTCAACAAAAGAATCGTTCACGGAACTCTTCAAAATACTAGTCATCACAGTAAGAATGATGCAATCCGTTTACAGGCAATAGCCGTAACGGAGCCAACTCATATTTTGGAAGGGTCATTATTCATATTTCCAAGAAGAATGAGATCAGCTGCCAAAATGAAGTGTGAGAAACATTATATCAGTACGGCTTTCCTACGTGTTAAAGTGTATCTAGAAAGGTTTCGACGTAAATACTTCACGAACGCCATTAACGTTCAGTTTCTTGGATATCTACATAGTAATTACGAATGGGTAGAATGCAAAAGAACACCCCAAAGAGACAAGACTATGTTTATAATAACGTAATTCAAAAGTGGAATACCATGGCTCCTCGCACCTAAGTATTGTTCAAAACTCCCCTTGAATTTGTATCGATCCCAGGTTAAGAACCACTGACCTAGAAGTAAGTGTTCACGATTGGCATGATACTTCTAGTACGAATCGGCCGTATGACATTATGTTTATAATTATTGATAGTGTAGACAAGAGGAGTATCACTGGCGAATTGCAATTTCATCATTATTTAAGCAGTTATTTACTGCTAACTAATGAACTAATTCTAAGGCTTTTATTTAAGTGTCAGATGTAAATTCACAGGTATACAGAGATAATTAGAATGTTGCACTCTCCTTTTGGTAGTTTAGAGAAAAGCAAGCACTCATTATTATTTAACGTACATTTACCATATAGAAAACACTTTCAGGCATACTCTACTTTCAAACGTGTGGAGTATGCTATGCTAGCATTTTTCAAGTAAATGAAATAAACCAGTAAATGTGTAAAAACTGCAACATGAAATAAAGTACCAAATACACGTATACTTCTTTAATATACTATTGTCATATTTGCATTTATAATTACAATTACAAAATAACATTTTCACGCGAGCAGCTTTCTTGTTTGCAAAGAAGCTGATCACCTCAATATAGCCCTAAAACTCCAATAATTCTAACCTAATGTCGAGCACCGAAAATGGATTTAGCATTTGTTGTGTTACCCTTGTTGTATCAAGCCCTAATAAAGGTCACACTCACAGTGTTTCTATATAAAATATCAAAATATGTAGTTATTTTGTTTTATTTTACAAATTCAGTATTCATTTCATGTTATGATTGTCAATGTGAAATTTCTCCTGGCCTTGCGGCAAACTTCACTAGTTCCCCTGAAGCGGGAACTTCCTAGACAAAGCTTGGCAGCTGATGACGTATAGTTGGAATTTATTTATTTCATATGACGTTTTTAGTAATTTACTTAAGAAATTGTTTTCATAAATGCTCTGGAGGTGGAAATACCTTAAAATTTACTTCTCTTTTCAAATAACATTTTCATGAAACACGGGAGAGTAGAGAATATCTATTCCTAATTTCCGTTGCGCGCTGAAATTGAAAGAAAACTAAGAATCCTCCGCCTAAGAGGGAGGTGTCTATGATTTTGTTAGATAGCCAGAAACCCGGGGAAAATTCAAATACAATGAAGCCATTTCAATTTTGGCTAAAAATGCAATTATTTGGTTGTGCATGGCACTTATTCGCATACTGCGCGTACTCACCGAATTCAATGCGTCGCACGTTGGGGATTAGGCAATGTGTCATAAAAAGTTTGCCGACCCCTGGTATACAATATTATTCGTAAAGACGGACTTGGTTAAAATATTTAATTATTAGATATAGTGTTACACGAGAGTATATTATTTGTTGTTCTTGCGAGCTACATTCTGCTTTTTGGAAAACCATTTTGTGTGCTTTTGTTCTGCAGCTCTTTTGCATCTGTAGACAACTGGCTTTTACCGTTATTTCTCTACGTTATCCTACACGCCACATACGGCTTTTAACTTTTTTTATTGTAAATAAAACCGTTTCGCGATGGAGAAGAAAAAATATCCAATCATTCAGAACATATCCAGTAAAAAAATATCAGTACATCAGTAAATATCAGTACAGCTCACGAAACGCCTCGGTAGAGTTACGCTCCACCACAGCCTATATTGACCAAGAAAGCGGATGCATTGCCGCCCACGAGCCAACACGGCGGAACTCTTCCAGGACAGAATGAGTCAAAACGGATTCTTCATTCACAAAACACAAGAAAGCAGTACAATTACAAAGGAGTTTTCCGACCCAAATATATTTTATTAAGCAAAGATGTTTCTAATCCCGTTTTTATAAATAGAACCATTCATGGAATGACTACATAATAATGTTTTTATAGGTTTCAATGTAATAGAATTTCTGAGAAAGACAATTCTGACCGAAATGACGTTTTTTTCGTTTATATTCTTCTCAAGAAAAAACTATATTCTAAATATAAAAATATAAAAAGTATTGTTGAATTTTTTTTATTTTTATGTTTTTAAAGAATATGTTTATAAGATTTTATTTCTTAATAAAAATAATATCAATAATGACGTTATTAATTATTTCAAAGCACCAAGTTAACACATTGTATTTTCACATTATATTCATAAATATGTTTTCACATAAAAAAACAATACATTTCTTGTGAACTCTTTAATACTTTTCCCTTTAACCACTTCTCAAGCAGTGTTTTGAAAGTGATTCTGCATTAGATCTTAGATATATCACTAAAATATCTAGAAAAACACTAATGCGGATTTACAAGTAATTAACTTATAGCAATGCTTTAATATGCATCTTTTCAAACAGAAATCGATTATCTATCTTAGGGAAGAGAAGCCTGAAATGCAGTACGTGATTACTCTGTAAGTAAGCGGAGTGTGAAACTGTTCACCTGTGTAGAATGCCGTTCATTCTTTATTTAACGCCAAAAACAGTTAAACATTGCATGTGCTATGGAGAGAATTGCTATCTGTGCACGATGTTTTGAGCTCTGAGATCCCTACATTAACTCTTTTATACATTAAGTTGAATCGTGAATAGAAGTGACCACGAGTGTTCTTTAGAAAACATGAAAAGAACATGTTAATTCCCGTGCAATAAAAACTATTTGCAAAGGCAAATCAGCTACGGATTTTGGGTATTATTCCTCATTGTGCCCTTCGTGAAGGAATCACCTTACTACAGCGAGAACATGACGTACCATGATTTGAATAAATATATATCCACTTAAGTCTAGAAAATGTGTACATATACTGAAATCTCAGAAATCGTTCAAAGGATCGGGGAAACTGGACAAAAACCTTATCATTCATTGACCCAGAATCTGAAGCACAATAGTTGCTACAGGCCTATTTAGTCTTCTAGCGTTATACATCCAAAAGGGCAAATAATTCTTTAAGTATCATTGTTAACATCAATATTACATTCCTTTTTGATGCTAGGAATGTCTCTAATTGTTTAGAAGAAGCTAGGTTACAGACAAGATTTCACTTGGCAGCCTCACTTGTGTATCGATTTTAATCGTTTAATCTCCTCTGGCAATTTGCCTTAAAATAATATGCATGTATTTTATTTTTCTGTAATCTACTACTCTGGGACAATTAATTTGTTATTACGAAAGCAGTTTAAAAATCTGATATTGTACTATTTACTGCTTCTTTATGGCAAAGAATATTCGTATCATCAACTAAGACAACGATTTAAAATCTATGTTTTACGTGGTTGTTTATTCGATACCTTCTATTACATATTTTCAGAAGAGAATAGAGCCTAAAATCGAACCCTGCGAGACTTTATGCTCAATTAGCAAAGAATTGGAGATGAGTTAATAATGTTCTTTCATGCCAGTACAGTATTTGAACTCTTTTCTACTACTGTTTACTGTTCGAGAATATCCAATCTAGCTCAATTCCACGAATTCCATGAAGGTAATTATGAAAGCAACATTTTATAATGAAGCTCCCAAAAGCTTTTGGGGGATCTAAAACAATGCCAATATAGGCTTCCAATACGGATGTATAATTGCAGACGCTTGTGTCATTGACTAACAATTCTCAAATGCATCTAAATTGGTGTATTGAGGGTGAACAGAAATTGCTATTGGGAATGTGAGAATCGCGAATATGTTTAGAGGAGAAGCTAAAAGGGTTCGAGACAAGGGGTGTAGGGCGAAGAAATTAAGAAAAGTGAAAGGTACGGACTTGGGAAATAATATAGCTTTACAGTCGAATTCATGATTTGTGATGTCAGATCATTACTGATGTTGTGTACGTTTTTCATTAAGGTCCATGAGGAGATCATGCCGAGTGAAGTGCTTCGCTGAAAGGAAATTTAGTTCAAAAAGTGTGGTATTTGATTCTTTCAGATGCGGTTTTATTCGTTGATTTGCGTAATTAATCTCGCTGCGTAGTGTTGTACTGTGGTATCAGAAGGGCAAAGTCGAGATTACAATGTTAGTGTTTTGGGGGGCACATTATTGTTGATTTACATGTTGTTCAAGTGCAAAAAGACCGTCCACATTAATGTAATTCTGTTTCCTATGATCATGTCTGTATCCCAATTGAGATAGATCATTGTCTTCATGCCGGTATTTAATTCTGCAGTCACCTCCGCAAACCTCCCGTTATGTTTAAAAACAAATGACACATATTAGATGAAGGATAACTTCGTATTGAGAATGGCGGAAAGATGGTGGTAAGCGCTGCCTGCTGAAATTAGTACCTATTTTTTAGGCTCAGTGTGTGTTTCCAGGTGAACTAGGATGCGCAGCTCTACGTATTTCTGTTTCGGCGTGCTTCCTAACAGATTCTTGTTGGTTTGTACGCAAATTGGTCGATGGGAGAGATGATTTGTGGGTATCAGAAGGTAAGGGTGGGTATGCGAGAAAAATATTTTTCGTAATCGAAAACACTAAATTTCTTTTGCGATGTGACTGAATGTGGGGCCTGTATCTTTTGGGCAGAAATGCGTGCTCTGTTTGGACTTTTGTTCTGTCGGAGCGTTGCCATCTGCACAGTTGTTTATATGTGAGAAGGCTTTCAGAAGGTTGGGTTAGAGTATGTAGAGAGTAAGAAGTGTAGAACGAGCAGAAGCCATGTCACGAATGCGTTTTAACGTACGTCATAAAATTAGAAATAAATTTAATAGAGAAAACAACAAGGACCTAACGTAATTATTTTGAAACTTTAAGACTGGTGTATATTCAATAAATTTTTTACTGTCTCCAGATGGGAGTCAATCCATGACATTTTGAACCAAGGGAGTTAGAGCAATCCTACCTCAGCGATTTCAGCCAGCTAGCTGTGATCATCACTCATGTCTTATTATGGTCTTCATAAAGTAAAAACCTTTCCTGTAAATCGATCATTTAAACCAAGACGTGGGCGACTTTTTTGAATTTTGTTCAGAGGCGTCATTTAGGTTTGGGATTATTTTCCATGCCGCAAGTCTGAGACGTGGAGCAAACCCGGCTTGCCGATTCACTTGCGAGGGGAGGGTACGAACGATTTTCTCACCTTTAAAAATCGACGACTTTGACAGAGTTCGAACAGGTGAACATTGGAACATTTTATACGCTATTAGAACAATTAAAGACAATTCTCATATTGTTATAAATAAAATCAATAAGTTGTTTAAATCAGTTTTTAAAATTATATTTAATTTTCTGTATGGAAAAATAGTTTTCAGAGTAAAAAAATTTTGTAGATATTTGCCTGCTCACAGAAGTGCTTTATCACCGTGTTCAAAGGAGCGTACCTGTACTCGTACATCTTCCTCTATAGCTACGACAGCTACCCTGGCTCTCCGTGGAGCAGCTGGCGGGTATCAGGCAAAGCGGTCTCCGGCGGAACACTGGAGGACGAGAAGGCTCTTTGGGAGGCTGCGGGAGCCGCGGGAACCCTCAGTGCCAGCGCGGGGCGACGTCGCACACTGGCCGGAATGGGCGGAAACGCGCCCACGAGGAGTGGAAAACCCTTTTCCTCACAAGGGAAAACAACACCGTCTTTAAAAGTAAATAGGTTCGAAAAAAATAAATTTTACAGGAAACAAGAAAATTGAATTTAAACTGAAACTATTTTCAGGAATTGTATCAGTATTACACATTTTTTTATTATGAATATTATTATTATTATTACTATAGGAAAAAGACAGAATTATTAACAATTAGTACTAAATACCATAAACTTTTTTGAACATACAATTTTCCTATATTACCTGGGCGAGACAGTGTTTGGTGATAAAATTTCAGAATCTTTAAACTTATTTATCGTACTATTCATTGTATTACATAAAAACAGAAGAATCTTCCGTATTGTAGAATTAAATGTGTTGAAAAATAAATTCGAGTTTTTCAACTTTCGGCAAATGAAAAAGTCCGTACCACAAACCAAGTCTTGAATCATACACGGAACAATGTTAATTCGTTTCATCCCCTCTTTACTTTTTTCGATTAAAATGTTCTCTTGTAAATTACACAGAATATCCTTTGCTCTAGAAGTGGTTGATTATTACATTGTCACTGAAACAGAAATGCTAAAATTTCTTATTACCTCTATTAATAATTTCGAATATACGCATAAAGTGGCAGAAAATGGTAATGTCAGAAAGACCAACAGTTTTATTAGATACCTCGGAAGTCTGGAAAACTTTAATGCGAGTGAAGCACTTCGATTTTGACTGAACATTGCAAATATTTGATAATGTCAATAAGCAATTTCTCCTATCTGATGTTACAACTATATTCTCATAGAGTGCGTCACTGGTTTCGGCCCATCTGATGTCACGCGACGAGGAAGAAGGGAGCTTCAGTATTGTAGTAAGCCAACCATTTTTGCTGCTACAGGACCACATTTTCTTCACAATCGACAGCAGCATTTTTGCTGCTGCAGACCACTATCTCTTATTACTCTGTAAAAACGTAGTGTCTCTTTCTCTACGGATTTATACATTGATTTATATTTTTTTATTTCAACTGAAACATTAGGACTGTTATAGAAGCTACATTTAATCAGTTGTTTGATTGAAAATCAAAAATACAATTGTTTTTCTTGTGGTTGTGGTTATTTAATGTCCGGGATCTGGAAAATCATTAGTGCACCCTCGACTCTAGCTGTGTTGTTGGAAATTTTCTCTTTGGCGTCATAGTACTAATTTCTAACCCTTAAATCACAGCGACCGGCCTGCAAATAATTTTTAATCAATATCAGGGTCAATAATTTTTATCACGATGAGGTTTTCTTACTTTCTCTTGTCTCTTTCGCAAACAGTAAGATGATCCTATGGCTTTCTCCTGGGCAATAAAATGTAGAGTTTTCTCAACATCAGTTCCAGATAACACTGATTTTTACTGTTTAAAACACTAAATAAAATAAAGACGCGCGCTTTCGGTGTTATTCCGGTCAACTGTGCGCGGCCGGCACGGGGAGGGGGAGGGAGGCTTCGATGGGCACCGAACACAAAGCGCGCGGGGTAAGCGCCCTCGCGGCGCACGCCCCCGCCCCCTGCCCCTCCCCTCCCCCGCCAAATCCATATTCTAAATAAATAAGAAGGCGGCGTGCGGTGCGCCGCGGCGGCGGAGCCTCGGCGCCTGGGCCTGCATGTGCGCGCGTCTAAACCCCTCGGGCTAAGCTGCGCCTTCAATCCTGGAAGCGCACCTACGGGGCCTCCCGGCGGGGACGTTTGTCCTATCATAGCGCGTGGTGCGGGGTGCGCGGCGGAGCGGGGACGCGGGGGTGGCACGCGGGGAGGGGAAGGAGGGGGGGCACCGCGCGCCGGCCCCCCGGGAGCGCGCTGGCCGGGGGGGGAAGGGGGCTCGCGAATCGGCCGATATTTCACATCGAGCGGAGGGGTACGGCCGCAGGGGACGCCGCGGCCGTGGCGGGAGGGGCGCGGGAGGGGAGGGGTTCGCCATTTGGGGGACCTTGCGAGGGCCCTGCGGCGGAAGAGGACCTTAGCGCGGCAAAGGAGGGCCCGCCCCGCCCCCACCCCCACCCCCACGTCTACTAGCCCAGCGCACTCGAAGCCCGGGAGGACTCGTTTCTAAGCGATTAAATGGGCATAGTATCGCGCAAAGTGTTACGTAGATTAAAAAAAGAACATTTTAAGCATTTAAAAAATATTCAGGACTTTTCCCCTACTTTTCTTTTTGACAGTAGGGAAAGGCAGACCACCACAAATCACCTGTAACCCTGTTATACTATGATTTTGCTTATGGAATATAAAATACTCCGACATTGACATATTGGCATGTATATTATTTCATGGACAATTTTTACTATTTTCAAAAATTTTTCTCTTTTAATATATGCAAGTTGTTCGACTTATGACATATCGAATTGAAAATTATTGGAACATTCGTCTCAGCTTGAGAGTTTTTCAACCGACTTTGCATATCACTGTCACAAATATAGCATCTTGCGTACTTTGCATACGAAGTGGCATATTATTCATAAAGCTAGGGATACAATACAATTCCTAGCATTTGATTACGTGATTTACAGCATAAAATGAAGTCAAAAAGGGCATGTTACACTTATGATGCAATAACATAAGATATAAACACACATTTTGGTTCCTAGGTAAAACAATAACATGAGTTGTCTTTTCGAAAGCTGGACAATACCTGACCGATTGTGGTTCTGGATATTACACTCAGAACCAGACGCAAACAAAAAAATGCTTGCCTGCTATTTTGTTCCAGCGCTGTGCAGTTAAGTACGCTCAGATAACAGGCATGAAGTTTGATAAACAACCGGATTTTGAGGTCAACAACTCCGTCGGGGAATCACTGTTTCCGCGGACTCCAAACATGAACACCGGAACTGGCAATGTGGCTATCCTCAATTGGCGGGGGGGGGGGGCAATTTACTTTTGTGGAAAAATAATGAGTTATATAATAGATCGTTATCAGTAATTTAATTTTCCTTAAGGCTGATACCTCGATTTTTTTGGGCCGAGCACCGATTCCTTCCGTAGACGTACCTCAGCAATTGATAACTTAAGTGGTCTGATAGTGCCCGTTTTTAGGGATAATTTTTTCACGTATTATCAGCGGCACTCAGGCCCTAGATTTTTTACAGACGTAATATTCGTCGTCTCACCCAGAACAAATCCGCGGACCTGTGAACTTAGGTTACTGAGGCAGGCATGTGTACTTGAGACCATCAGAGGTTTCAACGCGTTATATAAAGTCACTATAAGCTGTTTTATCACAGTTTTGTTTGTTAAAATTTTTTCTTGGCGTGTTAATAGTTTTTTGTCGTAAGCTAATATTTAACTAGAGGTGATAAACAGCACATACTTTCTTACCCATATTTCCACGCAAACTTACATGAAAAGTAGTGAAATTTTCGAAAAATTGCATATGACCTTACTTGAAAATCTGTCTTTAAGGAACAGATTTCATTAAGAGAAAAATCTCTATTTTTAATATTTTAGCTGTAGGAAGAATCAGAAAACATTTCAACTTTTGCAATTTTCGAAAAGTTTTGAACGAGATTTCAACGAAGATGTGAACTGCACCATTCTCTTAATGTGGACCCGTGCTACCGCAGGGGTCCGAAGGGCCCGATGTAGAGCCCTCAATGTTTAAGGGCTCCCGATAGTTCTTAAATAATATTTAGTATTAATTTTTTCAAAAAATAAAATAAAAAACTATAAAAGTCTTGCATGATTAACTTATACTACGCAAAAAAATTGGCATAACGGAGTGATGTGTCGCGCATCATTGGATATTTATGATACGGAATGTTACTGGTTGATGAGTTTCAATTTTATATTGTACAATTCAATAAAAATTGAAACTATTTAATTAATAGTATTTTCCAATGTAATTATAAATCTTTCTTACTTATACATATGTGTTTAAAATATTTGTTAAAATACTTTTAAATTGAATCACTAAGAAATACTTTCAAAATATTTTTAAATAATCCGAAATACCTTGTGTATTGATAGGATTTTCTTTTTATTCGATATCGATATTGGAGGCGGGAGAAGATCGTACGAATACCGGGCCCAAAATTAACCTAGGCTCAAGGGCCTCCAATGCTGTTAACACAACCCTGTTTGGCAGAATCCTCACAGAATTACCCTTTATATTTTCTTTAATATTTTCTTTCGTTTGATTGTATAATTCTTTAATACACTTTGTTGAATATTCAATGTTGTTTAAATATATTATTGAAACAACATCGGGACACTCCTGTACATAAAAAGATAAATATGAACACTGCATTTTTCTGCATTAGCACAACATACAAATGTTAATTTTATTAACTTTTAAAAATTTTGTTACTTTTTTATCATTTGAAAATATAGTTTGAAGATAACAATTAATAAAAAGCGTATTCCTGATTTTATATCCTAAGCATTGAAGGTTGAATGTGTATTATAGACAAATGATCTGCACATCTAACAGGTTTTAGAATCAGTTTTCTTTATTAGATAATGACTAAGGTGAAAATGTTTTTCCTAAAATAATTTCCACTACATGCTTATTTGTTTCAAGTACGAACGTTCGATATACAGCCTTACACCGTGCGATCAGGTTAGGGATGTAAGGTTTCCGCGTGACGGTTGCAAGTAAATGACTAGGCATAAAAAGCCCTAGAAGACCTCTCATTTAAAGTTTTTTTGTGACGCTACCTAATGTCCCATAAGTACTTTGTCATTGAGTGTGGCAGCCTGCGTAGTAACATGCTAGTAAAGTTTCAAAACCAGGACATCCTCTTACATCACGGAGACGGAAGTCTCATGGACTCTAGCCAGGATAACCAAAATGGGCCTGCCCCATTTGCCGAATCATTGTTTATGTGTTTATGTGTCACGTATGAGATATTTCCATGTCGAATGAATCAATGATACAAAAAATAGCGTGTATAATTTTTTTTATATGAAGACCTCGGGGTAATAACATGTTATGCCATAATACGTAAGTTTTGAGAAAAAGGCAACTAAAAGTTTAGAAATTGCCTTCTACACATTGAGATAAGGAACATTCATTTATTGTTATTACATTTTATTATTTTTATTACATTGTCATCTTGAGGCGAATCTTTAAAACAAAAACCCAAAATCTAGATACATCGATGGAGTGTCGAAGTACACTAATAACTCAATTTAATCAGAAATGTGGCATAGCATGTTATTACTCCAAGTTCTTCATATATTCACGTGTTCTGTCGATTCGGCGTCCTTGAGACATTAATTTAAAATAATATTTATGCTTTATATCTTCTTTGCAAATCCGTTTGAACACCCATCAGAATTAATTATACCCAAAATACTAATAAAAATTCTAAAACTTCTAAAATGCGATGATGTCTCTGCGATATAATGTATCTAAACCCACAGAAACACTCTTCTCCAAGAGTATATATCACTAAATTCAAATGAGCGCAGGAACTGAAGGAAAACTATGCAGCCTCCGGCCATGTGATAAGCGTCTATGGTTTTGCTAGATAACCAGTAGATCGGAAAAATCTAAAAACAATTAAACAGTATGTAAAATGCAAGTATTTATTTAATATTCCAACTATGCTTCGCGTACAGACTGAATTCTCATACTGAGTGTGTCACTACTTACTACGCAGCTGATGTCATGTGGCAGCGAGGCTCCAAGGAAGAGGCCGTTTGATAATAAATATTTGCTAATCACGTTATAGAAGAGCAACTTTTCGTTGTTCTTAAACAGTTAAACAGTGTGCCTGTTACTTTTTTGAAAACAGTTTGCGAGATTCTGTTCAGTAGCATTCTTGCTGCTGCAGGTCACTGGTCTATATTACTGATTTCTAATGCGCGCAGAAATTGAAACAAATCTACGCAGCATCCGGTCACGTGAGGAGTGCCAACGGTTTCGTTAGCTCGCGCGCTTCTTTTGCTGAAGTGTTTTGCAAACAATGGCTGATGAATTTGTAGGATACAAATTGCAATATTGTATTACACAGCCGTTTGCAAATAATAAGAGAATATATGTGTTGATGTAACACTATTATTTTTCTTTATGTGTATTTTATGCAAGTTCAAAACATGCATATGGATCAACAAATAGACTTCGAAATAATTAGAGCGCATAACTGAATTTGCAGATATAAGAAATGTAGCTATTTTTCAAGCGAAGCAAACAAAAAAATGTTTTGGTCTAAATGATTGACTGTAAAATGCCTGGATTCCTCATTCAAATGTGGGAGTTTAAATGAAACATTCATCTGTCACCAAAGCATTCCTTTCAGTTGACCCAGATTTGCCAAAGCATTTTATGTAATGGTTCTGAAGGTATGGGACGTTGGATACGACTAAAGGACTGCCAATAGCTAATGAAAACAGTTTTTAACTGTCCTCCTTTTTGAAATACAAGGTGTTATAAAATACAACTGTGATAAATATTTATATTGAATTTCCTAAAAATCTGAATCATGTAACGTATCTCGTACTTCTCTGCACAAGGCTATGTTATCCATTTCTTTATAAATGCAGTGTTCGAGAACAAGTGCAGTGAAAAAATGGGCGTACATTTTTTGGACAATGTATACCGCCTAAGAGCGACCATCAAGTAACGCCCACTATCGAGCTCATGTGACAGTTTCATATGCAACCTCGTATAAGGAATGTTACGTCTCACAAATAAAAAATACTTTATGGGGGAAAGGTAAAACAACGGGTACAGGTCAACACATCGACCCCTATGGCTACAGTTTCTTTGGTCCCACTTCTCATCATCTTATCATTTTTAAATAGTTTCCTCACCCCTTTCCGTTTACCAGGTCTTCTCCCCCTCATCATCTTTGTCCTATTCGTCACCAAAGTCCCTATATCACCCGCATTCGTTTGTCACGTACACTATATCTGTTGTCGTCCGAGCGCCCCCTCCCCCGCAGCATTAAACATTTCTGTCCCCACTGTTCTACCAGCCTGCTAGGGGAAGGCTGCTCTCCCAGGCGGCCACTGGGGTCTCCGCAACGTCGTGGTCAGCGCCACCCCGCCACCCCCACCACCGCCACCGCCGCTCTCGACCGGCAAAGGAATTGTATCCAATTGCGCCCCAGCCAGCACGGCGCCCCCCTTCGCCACCTCAATTTGCCACCCTCGCGCCCGCACCACCCCCGCCACCCGCTGGCCACGACTTTAGCCGCCCCTCTGCGAAAGACGTCTTCGTCACCGCGACCGCTGGCCCTACCACCACCGCAACGATGGGGATGTCGCTGCATTATTGACCCTCAGATCTGCCTTTTCAGCCAGACCTCGGATGAAGGGATTGAATGGATGGATGATGGGTAATGTTATGATTTCTTTGACAAGCATTGGTAGAATGATGGGTAGAGGAAACGGGAGACTCACTAGAAAACGACGAACTACAAATGAATTACTCTAACTTTTAACTCAAGTACTGAGAGATGGGAGATTAATGGATACTATAGTTGACCCAGTGTGGCTGTCTGTGCTGTCGAAACCCAATGCCTCCTACCTCACGACGGTCATCTGGTAATCGCAATCTTCGTGCTCTCTCTTCGCCCATGGCTTGAATTTTTCCTCTGGCTTAGCCACCGCTTGCGACGTCCTTTTCGTAGTCTTCGCCTTCCCCATAGGCACTGGCTCCATTTTCCTTATTTTCACGCGTATTTTCATCTGCCTCCTCTCCTAATGTCGCACCTTAGAACGCCACTGTCAGGTCACATCCACCGTGAGATGCTTGTCAGCACCCAAGATGCGCTCTTGCTCGCCCCGCGCTCACCACGTCATCGCGGACTCGCCTCGTCTCCTCCGCTAGGTCCGCCAGTCCCGGTCAGTGCTGCCACTACCGCTGTCGACACTCCCATCGGCACCAAATTTGAGTCACTTTTGCTCGGTGATCGACGTTGCATTCACCCACTCCATCTTCCTATAGTATCTGTCCCCGCAAACGTCACTCTTCGTGTCCGTCTCCACCTATAACAACGCCTACACCGCCCATGTTGTCGCTACGTCCTCCACACCCGCCATCTCCGCCTCCCTCCCCAGAGCACGCGCCATCGCCTCCACCGCCGCGATCGCCTTCGCCAATCCTGCCACAGCCACGAGCGCTCCTTGGCCATCTCGACCGTCTCGATCGCCACCTCCGCCGTCGTCACAAAGAGTCGCACCTCACCCCACGTCTCCTTCATTACCGCGATCACCTCCGCCATCACCACCACCCACCATTGCCGCCACCATTGCCGCCACCATTGCCGCCACCATTGCCGCCACCATTGCCGCCACCATTGCCGCCACCATTGACGCCACCATTGCCGCCACCATTACCGCCACCATTGCCGCCACCGCCGTCACCGCCGCCGCCGCCGCCACCGCCGCCGCCACCGCCTCCACCACCGCCACCGCTGCCACCGCTGCCAGTACCGCCTCCACGCCTTCGCTTCCGCGTCCTGCACCGCTGCGGCAGCCCGCGTGCCTCGTCAGCGCCCCTTCTGCAATCACCTCGTCGAAGCCGGCCGAATCCTCAAGCCGGCGCGCTTATAGATTCCTCTCATTTCGCCGCAGGCAGGGTCGCTCCAACAACCAACAGCGGCCGCCCCTCCATCCTTGGGGTGCACCTTCGCGGCGCCCCTCCCTCGCCCCTTTCCCCGCCCCCCGCCGCCGTCCCTTGCGGCCGCCCCTTTCCCGGCCCTGCCCTTCCCCGCGCGATGTGAAATATGGGTCGATTCCTCGCGCCCCGCACCCACTGCCGACGCCACCGCCCACGCCACCGCCCCCGTCGCCGCCGCCGCTGACGCCGCCGTCGCTCGCGCTTCAGACACGCCTCGTCCCCCGCAGACTGCCTAGGCGCCGTCACGTGCCCTTTGACGAGACCACATCGTCCTGGACTTGCACAGCAGATTGTCGCTGGATGTCGCAAGGCGGTACGATCCTCCAAATAAAAATTGTCTTGTAGTATATGGTGAATGTTAGTTCTATCGTGAAAATAGTTCGTTGAGTCGTTCCGAATCTATTTGAAGGCCTTATCGGCGACTTTGTGTTCAGTAATTTATGATGCAATTTTAAACTCTATCGTGAAGTTTTCATTTAACATATTCTATTTTTTTTTACATATTTTTGAAAAAATGAATACACGTACATGTACATATTTGGCTTTTTCATTAGAGTAGATTCAGTTCCCTTCTTTCCTCTACTTAAATTTCATCCTTCACTGGAAGACTGAAACGAAGAGCAAGTCGCGCTAACATGAGAATCAGTTTTGCAATTTTTCTAGGTGCATAACGACTACTGTAACGAATGGCCAAACGTTTTAACTAATTGGAGAAAATCCCCGCAAGATGACGTAGGTCGGCGCCGGATCTTGCCAGCCAGCAAAAAAATCACCCCCACCTCCCGCGATAAAACATGCACTGCACGTACGGGACAAATGGCCTTAGCAGTTGACGCGCCCGCAATCACTAATCAAGTAATCAAGCGGCGATGGCTAGTCAACGAGCGCCGCCTGGAGGTGATATGGCCGGACGAGGAAGCGAGCGTTAAGGTCAAGAAGGGGGGAGGACGCCCCGCGGGGGACGCTGCGAATGAGACGGGGGAGTGCACGGGCCCCAGCGTGCAGCTCGGGCGGCGGTGACACACGTCAGTTCGCCGCAGACGGCAATGAGGTCGCGGGGATACGGGCACGGACGAGTGGACCGGTGGGCGGCGGTGTGAACGGCAAGATTGTCGTTCGGTGTGTTTGTTTTGATCTTCAGCGCACAGTACCTTCATCATTCTATTTTTCCATGCGTTTAAGTTACGGATCAGGGAAATGTCTGTACAACTTTTACGCTTTATTTTCAAATCAATAAATTCAAATAACATCTATTAATGTATTTTTTCTCTATCCAGTCCATATTTTCGCCACGTTTCCATGGTTTCAACGAATGTATTGTTGCAATTAGAAACATTTCAAACTACTAGTTAGCTCTTTCTTAAAATGTGGTGTATTACAATAGTCTGAAATGCAGCATGTTAATAATTTCTCTAGTTATCAATCATAACTTGAAGAACAGCTTGCGCGTGTAGCTGGGGTGCAATTTGACCTCGCTAGCGTACTAATTCGAATTCAGCCGATGTCCGAAGGAGAATTCTAGCGGTCGGCTGCTCTGATTGGTTGTTTTGCTTAGTTTCTCTTATCAATACCAGGCGAATGCCGGAATAATCGGAAGAGAAGAATTAAGTGAGAGCATAGGAAGAATTAACCGTTTTTATCAGGAAATAATTATTCTGAAGAAAAGGTGGCCAACCTTTGGTGTAATCTCTCTCAAAGCGCCTGAAGGGGTCAACCCCGCAAGCTGATGGCACCGGACCTCTCCTACCAACGGGGGAGGAAAAACACCATCTCTTAGGATACTACATGCAATACATTTCCAGGTCTAATGACAATAGTTGACATGCTTGTAGACGCAAATAATCCATCTCTTACATAATATGTAATCGGAAGAGAAGAATTGATCGTTTTGACCAGTAAATATTTAGGTGTTGGGTGGCCAACCTTTGGTGTAATCTGGCTCAAAGCTCTCACATCCATAACATCAAGGATTTATGGTCAAGAGATGTTCTTAATATACGCGGTCCTCTGTTGGGAGTCTCCATAAGCGGAACCTTCGATAGCGTTCACCCTACAACCATCTCTCATTATTTTAGTTTGGTGCTCCAATAACGAGTGCAATTTGAAATGACGTACATTTATTTAGTAGAATGATCGGAAGTTTTCTCCCTTGTGCGAAGCAGATTATACCCGCACCCCCTATTTACCAACCCTTATAATGAACGTATGAAGGTCGAAAATATGGTTAGTATTTTAAGTGCTGATGCGTCTTAAGTCGTATGTGAAAATAAATTGGCGCATGGTATGGGCACCCCTTTCCTAAAATGGTAAGACCTACTGGGGTGGTGCAGTAGAATTTGAACCACCACAGCCGCACGAATGTCATTGATAACGTTGTCTATATAACGACCAAGGTAACAAACTTTGTTGAAAAATCTCAGGTTCCGATGCTCTTGTCTTTTCTCACATTTTTCTCCTTGCAGATTCCGTCAAATGTCTTTTTGTGGGTTCACGAACCTTTCCTATAGCGGTTGCTACGTTTAGGTTCACGTCAACTACGTTCGAACATATTATTGCTCATGTAATACAACGTGGTTACCGTCTGTATATTGTTTGTACCGTATATACCTGTTCACTATTTTTCCCTCTGGAGATTTGATGACTGTAATGTTCAATGTTGTATAATGGCAGATTGTCTTAGAGGTCTCTTATTTCTCCTTCATGTCATTATAACTGTGCTTCATTATCGTACATTCCATCTTCATCAGAAACATCTGCCCATCAGGACAAAGTGAAAGTTTTGGTTTAAGTAATTTTTACAATACCCCATCGCCATCAATGCAGCCAAATTCGTTTTCAAGGGTGTCCCGTAGTTTTGCTGCCAGACGGCTGATTGATTGATTGATTGATTTGTTAGTGTTTCTTGGTGCGTCAACTGCTAAGGCAATTATTCTCGTAAGTGTAGTGCATGTTCTCGTCGTGGGAGGTCGCGGTGATCTTCCCCGCTGGATGGCGAAGTCTGGGGCTGACCTACCGGCTTGTGTGTTAGTGTAGTGCAGGTGCGTGTGTGTGGAAGTAAGGAGTGAGAATAGAACACGGAAGAGGAAGAAAAGATTGCGAGCGTTCCATGGTCCGTATGTTAGGGTACTGCTCCGGCGTTTGCCTAGTGTTGATCGGATAAACCATGGCAAACTACTGATCTGAGCAGCTGGTCGCCATAAATCTCCTCCAGAACGGCTAAACTCGACGTAGCTGTTTAGCCAGTGTGGAAAATCCTATCATTGTCGGGACTCAAACCCAGGACCACCTGGTCAGAGGCACTGCAGTGGCATCAGTTGATGCCTTGAGACCAGGCCAGATTCGGCCCAGACGTCTCGGCTTCCTGCACTGGGGCTGGGGTACGATCACTGTCCGATTCATGTGGAATTGGTGGTGAACAAAGGGGACTCCCTGGCAGATTTTCTCGAGAGTTTCGTGTTTCCCTTGCCTCTCCTTACCCCACCTTTTGCATCTCCATGCCCATTACATCAGCATCATAATCATAATCATCAACTTAACACAAATGTCTTACATCGATGACACGGCGATTACCGTAATAATCTCGAAAACGCGTGTCATACGACAAAAAATAAATATAAAAATATCACATACACAACGTTTCAATCTTTCAGTCTTTACTTCAGCACACCATAGATCTCTTTTCATTTCCCTTCATTGAAATACACGATCCAACGTGCGTCGATCGTCGGCTCCAAGCGTCCGCTTCCTGGAGCCGCGGGAGCCCGCTCCGGGCCGGGCATTTTCCCAGCGGTGGCGGCGCGGCGCGGGGCGGGCACGAGGGCGAAGGGCGAGGGCGGGGGCGGGGCGCGTGGCGTGAGAGCGCGCAGTTGGGGGCGGCGCAGGTGCGGCGTGGGAGGCGCACACGTGCGGCCCGCGCGCGCGCACGCCCGCGCATCGACGCCGCCCGCGATGCCCGGATGCCGGGGACAGGGACGCGTTCGTGTGGGCCAGCCCACGCGCCGGAATTGGCGAAGGTGCGCGGACCGCGCTAGTCTTTGTTATTCGTGTATTGGCCATCGAATAATTAATTAAACGAATGAATGAAATAATGGAAACAGAGAGGAGACATGACTTAAATTTAATAGGACAACGAATGACCTAATACATCTTTAAGGATGCATGTTGTGGACCATGAAAAAAAAAGATTTTACTAGAATTCACACGTCTGAGATGGGATTCTTTAGACAAGGCAAATGCTGCGCTGTATTAGACAAATAAAAAGTGGGATAATCAGACGAGAATTATAAATACTCCCATTAATAAATAAAGTGCAAGTACACAGGACCCGATGGTCCCAACATCAAAATACAATTAGTAGTGACCGCATTTGAAGACAAATATATCACTACCGACCTTGAAGTAAAAGAGATGTTGGCCACCTAAAATTAAGATGGCATGCTGAAGACGAAACCCTGAAGAGATAATGAAGGTGATGATAATTAATGAACACTTCAGGGGGCAAAGACTGGAAGGGGTATGCGTGATTTTCGCGCCAGGAAGTAAATAAAATCCCGGGTCCAGATATTGGATCATATCTTTTTCTTTCTTCTTATATATTTTAGAGTTCCAACTACATTCAACATCATCGCCATATACTTTTTGAATATGTGAACAGAATTTTAATTTATATTCCTTGTCTAATGAAATATTCTTCTTGGCTTTTCCGATTGTTATAGTTTTATTTTCTCGTTACGGAGTGGGGAGAAAATTATGTAATACTGCACGAAAAAACGACGAATTTTCACCAGAAAATCTCTTATTACAGGGCATTGGTAACGAAAAAGTGGATAAATCCCGTGGCTGAATGTAGAAAAAGAAACCCTTTAGCACGTGATTTAGTCAGAAACCAAATTTTGTAGGTCCTTGATGCCGAAATATCGAATGACAGCAAAACGTCTGTCTGTTCGTCTGTGAACAACACTAGCGGCTAAACCGTTCAGCCGATTTTCTTCAAAATTGATATTCCTCAATCGGTCTGATGTCGCATCCCCTAGAATTAAAAATCGATATTGAAAGCTACTTTACATGAAGCCCCTGGGATATTTCCTAAATTTTGAAAAAAAATGACTATTGTTTTTATTAAATATTGTTTGGTAGAGTGAAGAACGTTTAAGAGAATAGTACAGGTCTCATGTTTGCTGAAAGCTCTTAAACTTTTCGAAAATTGCAAAAGTTCAAAATATTTTTAGTCTTTGTGCAACTAAAATATTAAAGATAGAGATTTTTTCACCAAATGAAATCTGGTCCTTAAGGATGCATTTTTAAATAATGTTGTGTACAATTTTTTTGAAATTTGAGTACTTTTCGCGTCTCTTTGCGTGAAAACACGGACAAGAAAATACGTGTTGTTTTAACATCACAAGTTTGTTTGGGCTGCCCATCATTAAAACATCCCTTAATGGTTTTTCGCATTTCTCTCCTCTAGCGTATATCTCAGACGCTTTAGGAAGTGGGAATAATTTGGCAATCTTCTTCGGCCATTTAGATGTCCAATGACCGATTTAATGAAGGAATACTCGGGGATGCAATTTTGTTATCTCGTCCAAATATTGAAACAGACAACGCTGCACAAATATATAACTTCAATCTACAATTTTTGAATGTTAATGGGAAATATTTGTAACTGTGTAGCATAGAAGTTGTATAATGTACCCCCTTTACACCCAGTGGCTTACGGTACTCTGCACAAATATTAAGACACGCTAGGAGAATAAAAATAACACTAATCTTGCTTGCTAAAATGACTGCTGCTATTCACTGACTTTTGACTAACAATTCCACAGTAGAGCTGCCAAACATTAGCCCTAACTTATATGATCCACAATGCTTTTATATTATGAAATATGCTTGTGTTTAATTTAGACAACGATCGTAATTTGACATTCTCCGAATATATCATAATCTGGTGATGCGGTGGACAATTTTCAGTAATCGTCGTAGGCGGCACCGTCATAGGCAATCGTCATAGGCGGACGAGGTGATAGAAAACGTAAACATTTGTCGTTGTCGTTGTTGTCAATCTCCAGGGAAAAGCACCTATGCGGTTTTTCGAATTTGTTACTTATTGTTAGCGATTAACACGATTAACTATTTCTTGAACTCTTGTACTTGCTCTTTCTCTACAATTAGAGATTATAATTACGATACAAAAATTATGGTATATGTATTAGTGCATTAGTTTACATTTGTATTATATAATTTAAAAAAAACTTAATACACTTGTTACAAATAATGTACTTCAGCTTCTGGGTCTATGACCCCATCTTGATCATGTTTTCGTCAAGTTTCCCTGACTCATTGAATAAATGCTCACGTGACCAATTGTTTCTCTTCTGGATGTAAATGTAGCTTCCCTATGCGCACATTTTGTTCAGCTCTCCTTCCGCTAATTATGTTGGGAGTAGAACCCGAAGGGCGGGTTAAATTTTTTTTTCTTAGAAATGCTGAGAACTCAAATATGAAGTTCTTCTACGACGTGAATAAGTTTCTATAACTCGGGAGCGAAATGTCTATTTTCAAATATTACCATTATCGTATTATTGGTACTTTTATTCATCATTCTGCTATTTATGGTTAAAAGGTGGGGAAGACATTTCAGAACTCAAGAAAACGTGCGCAAATTGTATTTCTCCCCCATACCTCACGTACAGTTTTTTACTGTTAATTGATAAAATAAATCAAATCAAATTGATAGTACCGTCATGCAGACTACCGATGTAGCAGAGTCTGTCACTCCGATCGTCTCCGATTTATTATTACTGGATTATTATTATTATTATTATTCCACTACATCACGACTAAAGATGTTATGAGTTGGCTGGATATAAAATCAACTCCTGGTTGCAACCAGCTACCTAAGGAGTAGAGGACCTAGGGACTATCTACCTAGGTCTATCTACCTAGGGACCAGCTACCTAGGGACTATCGGTGCCTCTACAATACTTTGCGCAAAATGTGGGCTGTTCCAAATAAAGCTATTTCTTGCACTTCTCATCTTCCTTTGAATTACCTGGGAGTTTAGACAAGTTCTTACACAAATTTTACGGAACAAATCCCAGAGCCCCGATAACTATCTGGACGACCTGTGCTTTTACGTCCCACATTCGGCTGATCTCGATTTCCAAACTCTTGTATTTAAGACGTTTCTCTGCCTCCTTGGTAATGACGTTTTGATCGCTAAGATACAGCAACATCGACAAGTAAACACAATTTGTTCTCCAAATCCCGGATGACTATATCCGGTTTGTTTGCCGCTATCGTGCGATCAGTTTTGAATTTGTTGGTCGTAAAATATCGTACACAATCCAACAGACGTCACCGGTTTCGGTGAGTGTTCGTACCACTGGGGGCACGTGTGTGGAACTTCGAGGGCGATACAGATCTGCCAGTGAAGGTAACTACACACCCTTTCATGTCTTTTCAAGTATTCGGTCTTTGATAGGATTGGACAAGCTGAAACAATATGATCAATGGTTTCTACGTGTTCCTGAAAAATGCGACATTTATCATCTTGGGAAATTTTGAGAATAGCTCTATCATAATGTGTTCTCAACGCCTGATTTTGGGCAGCTATTACAAGTACTTCCGATTCTGGCTTCATTCTTCCCCTTTTAAGCCACATAAATGATTAATCTTTTTTGATCTGTGCACTGTCCATTCGTTTCAAATATTGTCCGTGGAGTGGTTTGTCTCTCCACGATTTCTTTAACCTTTTTTTTTGTGTCTCACATTTCATGTTAAGTATCATCAGAAATTCAGTGTCTCTGTCGTTCTGTGTGTCTTGCAGAATCTTGTCCGCAATGCTTCTTGCTACACTGCCTCTACTACAATGCCTCTGTATCCCATTCTTAGGTCCTATTTCCTGACCTGCCTCATTAGAGGGTCATCTTGATGGCTGACTACATACTTTCCCATCCCGACTATTGCGTTGTGCCAGGAGGCCTCAATTTGTCTGAGACCTCTTTCTCCTTCCTTACGTGACACATTAAGTCTATGTACATCAGTTCGAGGGTGGAACTCATGATGCATTGTTAGCAGTTTTCTGGTTTTTCGATCCATGGTGCAAATTTCCTGCTAAGTCTAGTCCACTAGTCCGAAACTGTATTCGGCTACAGGCACTGTCAAACTACCAATTGCTGATATTTTATTCCTGGAATTCAGAGCGGACTGCACGACCAGTCTCACTCTTCTGTAATACTCCCTGCGAATTCTCTCTTTCATTGTGTCGTTCGAGATGGTCTCACATTCTTCAATTCCCAGATATCTGTAAGTTTTACCTGGCTCAAGATCTTGAATCACAGTGTGCGTATCAACTTCAACGCTCTCTGACGTTGTGAGTTTCCCTCTTTTTAAATTGATTTTTGCACACTTGTCAAGACCAAACTTCATGTAGATGTCATTGCTAAAGTCATTCACGACAGACAGCTTTTTGGGAGAGAAGCGCTTCATTCATAGCAAACACTTTAAAATCATCCATGTAAAACAAATGTGATACTGGCCTTTCATCACCATGGAGCTTGTAATCAAAATCAGCTTGCGACAACTGTCTAGATAGTGGGATCAAACTGATGCAGAACAGCAGAGGGGATAGTGAATCTCCTTGAAAAATAACCCTGTTAATCTGAATACTTCTGGTTTCTACTCCTTCCTTTCTGCTTTGTATTAATAACCTGGTACTTCACGACTTCATACTAGCCTTGCAAAATTCAATAAGTCTAGGATGAAATCGATGGATCTCCAGGGTCTTCAAAATCCAGTCGTGTGGTACACTATTAAAGGCCTTTTGGTAGTCAATCCAAGCCATGCTCAAATTACGTTTGCGTTTCTTTACATTTTCAAGATGACTTTATTCAGTAGCAAGATTTCCTTACAGCCATAAGAGCCTTTACGACATCCTTTTTGTTCAGCTGGCATCAGATGATTCTTCTCTAGATGTCGGTACATTTTGTCAGCTATGGCTGCAATCATAACTTTGTACAGTACTGGCAGACACGTGATTGGCCTGTAGTTCTTCGTTAAAAAGTCTGTCTCTCGCTTTGGGTAGCAAGTACGTGATGCCGCGTGTGAGCCATTCCGAGAGTTCCTTTGGGTTTTCTAAAATGTTTTTAACAGCCTTTGCTAGACGAGAATGTATTGCTGTTATATTCTTAATCCAACAAATCTGAATCTTATCAACCAAGGAGGATTTCCAGTTTCTCATGTTCTTAATTGCTTGTAAGAGGTCCTCTTCCGAGAATTGGTGAACATCTCCCACTGTTTCCACAAGTTCATCTGCAGCATCAACTTCAGATTCAATCCAAGATGCGTCTTTGTTGTAGGATCTGCTCTCCTCTTAGATTCCTGCCCAAAATTCTTCGGCGTCATCTTTTGAAGGAGCGGCAGCATTACCATTCGGTTTTTGAGTCAGATTGCAATATAATCTCTTCGCGTCGGTTTCAAACAACCGGTTATGTACACGGAAACTATTCTGCGTTTTTAACGTCTATTTCGTTGAGCTCATGCTTGAATTATTCTCTTTAAGCTTCTTAACTACGATTAGCCTTCTTGTGTCATTTTCAGTTCGGTATTTTTGTTTAACATTGAATATCTTTCGTTGAACTTTAGAGGTGTGAGTTGATGTAGAAGATGCCTCAGCTAAGAGTGATATTTCGCACCGAGTGTCAGCTATCCATTTCATAATTCTCTTCATCGATGGGGGGGGGTACTGGGCTGTTTACTCTCTTTTCCTGTCGGCCGTCGGTGTTCTTGGCTGGCCCCAGAATTATCTGATATACCAGATATCCTGTTACATTCACGATGTGATTGATATCAGTGATACCTAGATCTCTACCTGGGGTCTGTACCACCTCATTTAAGAGAGAATTTGCTGTTTCTATCACTCTCTTAGCTTTGACATTTTCGTGTATTCTCCTCAACGGTGCACGAGATTCAAAGGTAAGTTGATGAACTCTTTCTATCTTGCTTCGGAGGAGATTTCGCATCATGTCCTTATCGTGTAATTCATTGCCAGATGGATTTTCCCCACTGACGTGTGTATCATTGGAAAGAGATGAACTTTCAACAGGACCATCGTTTTCAAGTTTTATATGTTCTTCATGTGGGTAGTTCGATCAAAGAACATACTCCGCATTTCTCTGAATGTCAGCAAGTTGTGCTGCTGTAAATTTTCCACTGCTGAGTATATATCGTCGTTGACTGACAAACTTCTTTCAGTGTAGGGTAGATCTCATATCTGGGTTCCGCTCTCTCCATACCTTGAAAACATCTACTTCTGAGCCCCCATTTTTCGCTTTTGCATAATAAAAGCACCACGTCACCTCCTTCAATTCATCCCGCGTCTACCTCTGACGATGGCTTCGAGCTACTTCCGGCTCTGGGTCCCTGGGACTAACATCCTTGGGTTGGCCAGACGTCGACAAGGATACATTAGCTCGGTTTCAGAGCCTGTATGGGACATTGTAGAACAAGACACGTTAAGATTCATTGCATTGCTTGTTCTATCCATTTTGCTCATTGGTTTTAACTGAAGATTCGGAGGACGCACGTTCAAGTTAACAGATCACACTTAAACCTTGGGTTGGTTCCTGCCATCCGTTACTGCGACCCACAGTGGCCTCGGGGCATCCCCCCGTAGGGAATTGTGAAAGGGAATTGTGAAAGGGAAATATGAAAGGGAATTATGGGAGGGAAATATGAAACGACAATGCGAGACAAGTTAACATTTACTTAATTAGTGAAAAAGTAAATCTGAATCAATAAAGTTAGCCAAAAAATAAAATTATGGGCATTAATTTGTTTTAATGATGTCGGGCCATCACACCAAAAAATATGTTTATTCATACATTCTTAAAGTAATCCTTATGGTATTTTTGGTTTGGAGTTTACCAATATATCGCCTTGATAATAAAAGTGTTGCGAACTTTGAACCTTTTAGTATATCATTGGGGTTTCAATTTTGAAGTACGAATGTTTTAAAGGATTGCTTATGCTTTTCAACAAAATCAAATAAAAGTAATTAAATGGAAAAGACAAAGTCTTCAAACTGTTGCCAACTTTTCTATTACATGAAAATTAATTATAATTTACAAAAAAGTTATCTTCCTCTCGACTGCACAGCTCTTCCACCTTCATAGCACTTTTACAAACACAGTCCGGACCTACAACTAGTGCAGAAACAAACTGCCCGTTATAGTTTACATATTCTGCTCCCTTAATTCTAGACGTCTTAATTTTATTTTTTTCCACTCACTTTCATTTTTTCTCTCCCAACATGAAACCTGTTCTTCTTCCATACTATTACTTTTGAAATGGATTAACTTCAACTTGATTGCGAACTGAAATTTCAAAAATATCCACTTTAAACCCAACCTGCTTTACAACGAAAGGAGACAATGAAAGTGACCCAACAATTAAGTGAACCATTAAGTGAACAACAATGAAATGAAGGCAGAGAGAGAAAAAGGAAATTGAACGTCAAAGATAATATCAGAACGTTGTTATCTGCGAAAACTCCACCAACCGAACAAACAAAAAGGTTCTATGTCCCGTACATCCAACATTCTTGCTTGCCACTAAGAGTAGGTCTCCTTTCAGACATCACAGAGGCCCAGATAGCGAATATGTATGCATGAAATGATGTATTTATGTATTAAGAATCGTTTCCCGCCATTAACTCAAAACCTTAAAAAATGTGACAATGAACCTGTTTGTTTGCTCCAATTCAACTATTATTGTCCTTTTCTTCATATTCTGTAACCATCATAATCATCAAACATCAACACCTCCAGCAACAGCGCCATCACTATCATCGTGCTGGCAGTGCCACCATAAGCAACGTCCGGGGGCGACGTGAGGTGACCGCCCGTTTAATTTGAGGGCGACTCACCTTCCGCTCCTCTGGCGGCCGGGCTGCGTGCGAAAGACGGGCTGCAGCGGGCCCCTCTTCAGCGGTGAAGCAATTAGTTCAAGGACGCTCAACAACGCCCGCCTGAATAACGGCTGTAATTGCTAATTACCTCGAGAGTATCGATATGCATATGAATGCCAGAAGAACTCTGCCGCGGAATGGAAGGAAGAGCCCAACGCTTCTATTCAGTGCGCGCAATTCGGTTTCGCAGTTTTAACTTGCATTTTTCCCCTTGTTTTCTATGACTCCCTATGTTTAAAAACTTTTCGTAATTTCTTGAGACAATGCTCTAAATAATATTCATTTAACGATTCAGTGATAAGAAAAGTCGTTTAATTATATTTACCTTTTATAATGTAATTTCACTTCTGAGAATTGTAAAAAAATTTGTATTCAAATACCACATACACAACTTAGTTTTTAAAGAATAGAAGTCGTTCTCGCTGACGACCTTCTATTCTCTTTCCACAATACAGCAGAAAACTCAAAAACTCATCAAATTTCTTTTATTTTACTTTCGTGCCTCTGCGCAGACCAACATTTCTATTCTCCAGTATAAAACAACATGTCCCAGATGTAACGTAGAATAAATACATCTTAACCCCCACCAGGGCACCCCAACGATGTTCATTCCTTTTCAGAACAACGCGATCTTCTTTTTTATAGTCTGTAATATCCATAAAAGTCTTGTACTTGAGGGTGTTATCGTAGCTTATCCCCGTTTGCCTGATACGGGGAACTCTTTCCTATCGATCTCTTGAAAGGTCTCGTCGGATGCGCAGGGAGGGAGCGGTAATGTGAGAAGTAACTCGCGGTCGTCCGTCCACCGGTGGGGGAACCCCGACCTCAGTCCCACGTATGTTAAGTATGTATGTATGTATGACTGATTGATTAGTGAATTCGGGATAAATTCATTACTACCGTAACTGTAGTGCATGATTTATCGCGGAAGATGGCAGTTATCTTCCCCTGCTGAATACCAAGATCCGGCGCCAACCTACGTCAGCTTCAAAGTATTTTCCCCAACCAGTTATCTCCCACCAACGGAGCACCTCCCCAGCCGCGACAAGCTCTAAGCTACCCACTGGTCTTCCTACAAGTGTGGTAGTGTTGTGCAAGGGTGAGGATAGGACAAGGAAGGAAGGAAAGACAGATCGCGCGCGATCCGTGGCCCGTTTTTTAAGGATACTGCTCCGGTATTCGTCTGGTGTTGATCGGAGAAACCACGGAAACCTACTTATCAGATCACCGGCAGCTAGAATTCTTCCTCAGAGCGGCTGAATTTGACCTGAATGTGTAGCTGGTGTCGAAAATCCTACCACAGTCAGGACTGGAACCCTAAGGCCCGCAGGTCAGAGGCACTGCAGTGACATCAGTTGATGCCCTGAGCCGCCTTTGCCGATAAGTGTATGTATGTATATAGTTATGTATGCATGTTTGTTTCTATATGTCTACGTGTATATATTTTGGCAGGTGGTTGTGCATGTGTGTTTGAATGTAAGTGCATATGTATGTGTGGATTCGTGAAGTGGGTGTAGATGCCTAAAGAGCGTGTGATGCGTGAAGCAATGAATATGTTTCTGACTGTGAACGCGTGAACTATTCTCGTTTTTGGGTGTGTGGAATTCAAAAGTGCATATGCGAGATGGGAGTCAGGAGAGCATGTGCGAGTGTGGAAGTGCATGTGCAAGTGGGGGAATCAATCAGGAGTGCATATGTGAGTGTGGGAGTCAGAAATACATGTGCACGGGAGTGAGAACTGCAAATGCGAATATGGGAGTCAGAATGGAAGTGCAAGTGAAGGAGTAAAAAGTAAAAGTGTGAGTGTGGGAGTCGGTAGTGATGAGTCAATTTGAAAAAGAAAGCACTTATTTATTTTGTACATTTTAGTGTCAAAACCAATAGCTTGTATCATCCACGTGTAATATAAAAGTTTCTAATTTTCAATCAGGTACTAATAAAATAGTTCATAGTAATTTAGTAATAATTGTCAACAGAGAGAAGAACTGAGAAATGTGCATATTATTTTATTGCATCTGCTTTATTTTCTGATCACGATGGTTATGATAATATTAATCATAAGTACTGTAAATTTTGTCACGTGGTTGATTCTTGACCTCATTAATTCTTGTAAGGAACTGTTAAATGTTATAATTGCTGTGTACCCCTTGGATGCATAATGGACGACGTGCAAGTGCTTTCCGTAGTGCGATACCGGGTTCGATTCCCGGTCGGGGCAAAAGTAGAGTTGTAGCTTAAATCGACTCATTTTCTGCAGCTGTGTATCGAAAGAAAAGGCTCATGAAGGCCAAGTACGCTATATGCTGTGAAGGGAATACGCCATGCTCGCCTCGTCTCTCTCTTACTCCCAGGTGTGGATAATAAATAAAATCAGGACTTAAGCCTGGGAACACCGCTAGCTGGCGCAAGTCGGATTAATCCGACCCCCAAATACCAATTACACACATACGCAACGAATGTTCAGATCAAAGGAACTTTGCGATTTCTTTTTCATACGGTACGTATGCGTATTTTTTGTTTCAATTGAGTAACAAGTAAATCTGTAACAAGTTTGAAGGTAATCAGATGTGAAATTAGAATGAGTCTTGTTTTTATCATATATGTTTATTAATATTTTTTAACAATTTACTTATATTTTAGTGTCCCTAAAATATTTGAATATTTTTTTTATTTTCAAATAAAACTCTTAGATTAAATAAAGTTATCCACCTCTAATATTGTGGATGGGTAGTCAGACACCAATAGATGTAGAGGATAGCTGTATTATGCCTATTACTCACAGGTATTGGTATGGTACAATTCCAGCGAAAATGAATATAAAATTACTCTGTGTGTTTAAATAGTTTAAAATGAATAAGAAGGAAGTTTTAAAGAAAACTGACAACGTCGTCTTTCCACTTTTTCATAGAAGTGATTTCTCCCTTCGTAATGATTCTCATTATCTCAAGGCACTTTTCTGATGTAATTGTATCAATGTAATACTGAAGTGTCAATACAGAAACAAAAAATTGGTGAATAAATATGTACCTACGTTTTCTTATCTTTATTACTAAAATATCGACACTTCAATGAAGCGTGGTAATATTATGTTAATTCTCTAATTGTCGGAAATAAAAGTGTTGTAATGAGTGGGAGGGAAATAACATATTAAATGAATTTCATGAATTACATCTTAATAACTTCAAATATCAATAAGATGCTAAATTCATACCAATATACAAACTACTTATATTGCAATATATCTTCGTAAGTTGAAGGTAACAAAAAATTAAATATTTCTTTCTACTTATATTACGAAATACGAATACGAATACTTATAAAAATAACGAAATTCACCCGATTCTGAACATTCTCCTATTATTATATTATTATTATTATTATTATTATTATCGTGGTTGTTGAGTGGTTAACTTATTTCTTAAAATGTCTTAATGCATTTGAACAATTACAATGAGTCTCATTCTACAGTTATATTATCTGTCATAAACTCATATATGTCATCAGAATAGGGACAGCTAATTTCGATTACGGAATATGCGTACACATAGGAATATGTTACAAGACTTTACGTGTTACATTTCAGGTGAAGGAAGAGCGTATTTTTTTTATTGAACTTATAGATAAAAAACATTGAAATCCTTCTCTCCCTTGGGGTACATTAAATAACCCTAAAAGACCAGACAGTTAATTCATAATCTATACATATCATAAAACGCCACCCTACCTTGCTTCACTCCAGCGTTACTACCCTCACAGTGTCCCGCTTGCTTCTTATAAAATTACGAAAGGCACCTTATGTCTTGCAGTGTCCCTATCTCCAATATCCATAAAAGTCTCGTATCTTTGGATCTTAGTTCTATTTTATATAGATACCACCACGTCGGTCTGGCAGGGGATACTTCGGAAGAATCAATTTCTTTAGGAACTGTCACTTCGTGCGTGTGTGTGCGCGTGGGGTGTGCGTTGTGTTTTTTCGTACCGCATTGCAGGCAGAACCAAGGAAGAGACGGAACTCCCAAGGAAAACGTCCTGGATATCTGTGAGTGGGTCGGCGGTGGGGGAGAGGAAGGAGGGGGTAAGGGCGGCGCCCAGGAGAGGGTTAACGTCCTACCGCGGAGAAGAAGGAGCGGGAGGACGAGGATGAGGAGGTGGAGGAGGAGAAGAAGAAGAAGCTGAAAGGAAGAAAAAAGTTGAAGGCAGTCGTGCGCAAGCAAAGGGAAAGCGCATGCCCAGCATGTGCTGTGTTCTTATTGGCGGAGAAGGGACGTTAACCCTTCCAGTTCAGCGAGAGGCCAAGGGAAGGAAAAGGGGAGGTTCGTGCATCTTTTTACGTTGTTTTTTTTCCTGAGGGGAAGCGGCCTTCTTATGTTGCTTTTTTTTTTACTCCGTCGCGGATACGGGATTGCATGGAAAAAGTTTGATAGGTTTACAAGGCGAAATAGGCATTTCCTTTATAAACAAATTAGGACGGTCGATATGTTAAATAAAAGCCAGGGGAGGCGGGAGCTTGTGCACCGGTAGAAGCAATCGCCTGCTTGTTACTTTATGATACGTTTACGGTAACACTTATTTGGCTGCGAGAACCCCTTCTATAAAATTTCTGTAAAATCGTAAAGTCAGGGAAATTATTAGTGTGGAAAAGGTTACTGTAGCCAGAATCGTGTGCTATCGCCCTGGCCTAAGAACAGGACGGATTGGACAAAAGATAAGAGCGAATTCAAATGAATATTGAACATATTTACTGAGATATGAAGGAATTGAATATAGGATTCTTCATGAAGGGTATGGATTGATTGATGTTTCAAATGTAATGGAGAATTACATCGTCATTATACTTCTTCGAACTAAATTATTCTTTACTTCTCTTAGTCGTTCTTTTCGTTTTATGGCAAGGATCAATGTATGTAGTGGACGTTGCTATTAATCTACATGAAAATTAACATTGCATATAATGAGAGAATGATGTATTTTTTATGCCCGCAGATGTCTCGTTTCTTTAAAAATGCCTGTCTCAAATGAGTTTGTTTAGTACATGCATATGACATACGAAAAGCGGGACCATCCACGTTATAATTTGACTCTATCAATCACATCCGCATTTAGCATTGTGTTCACAATAGGAGAAATGACGATGATCAATGAAGTGCTGAAAGATTAATGGCTGTGAAATTGAAGCATGCTATGATCACCACAGTGGTTTGCACTTGACAGTTGCGGAATGTTCTTAATCGGGATTTAAACATCCATATTCAGAGATCATGGAACTAGCAGAACGGACCTTACGTCTTCTTTCCTCTTTAGAGTGTATTAGATAGTAAATAATGTCAATATCCTTTTTGTAAACGCTATGTTTTCAATGCCACCTGCTGCATTTAATGTATTTAACTCACCAGAAGTTTGATATACTGAGGAAGAAGACAATACAGAACGCAGGAAATCGTTAATTTTCATTTCTTAGATACATGAGTGAATTTGCATAATCACTTCACAAATTAATGTATTACTAAGCTTTGCAGTTACAATAGAAATTTTCTGAATATCCATATTTGAAAGGTAAATATAAGTAATTTCCTTCAAAAATTATTTTTGGATTTTCTGGAATCTTGTTTTACTACGTAATAACTTAGTAATCTGCTGATAAATATATTGTGAATACTAATGGAACTACGTATGCTCAATAGGATAATTCGTCAATATCATTTCTACCGACAAAGTTAATAAATAACACTAATGTATATTTTATGAAGGGAATACTATACTATACTCCCCTAACAAGTACTATACATTTTTATGAGGGCTTATTATAGTATACATATTTATTCACCTATTAGAGATTGACGTTGGTTAGCTATTTGCTAATACTCTGACTCACAAATTAATTATAAAACGAATTTGTGTTTCACTATTGAAAACATTTGTTTATTGAGTAATAAGTTTGAGTAGTACATCTTATATTCTGTCGAACGTTTATTAAATGATGTCATAGGTGGTAGTATTGTTTATGGTGCTAATAGAAACAGAACTATTTTTATTGAAGTGCATTGCTCGATTTGTGTGGATGAGATCGGTCAATTAAATTTTAAATTCATAAATTTGTCTATATTCTGCAATATTTTAATTACCAGAAACTAAAGTAGATTGTACCACTGTTTCTGTGAGTGTTACTATTACCGTTACTATATACATTTGTTGTGTAAATTGTTAATACTAACGTTTGCTAATACTTTGTGAAACTTTATTTTGATCCGCCAGTATATTGCTAAACACTTTCACAAATTTGATACGTCAGTACGTGACTTTGTGCACTTCATAAAAGATCGCGTCACTTAAACCATTTAAGTTTATAAACATGAAAGACCGAGTTGCACTTTCAGAATTTTGTATTTATTGGTAATTTTATTAGTTGCATACCATCAAACCAATTCATATCATTAACCACTAGTTTAAAGGGTGTCTATTTTGACACTCTTGGACACGTCTCAGTAAACACGCTCTTCATTTCTGATCTAAATTCATGAATGTAATTAGTAAGCTGCATTTTTTGCCTATTGCCGATTTTTATCTTTCAATTAAAAAAGCAGTATTTTAGTTTGCTTATTTATTTTGAAGTATTAGATGTATTAAAATATAATACTACTAATGCCTCAAAATGCATAAGTAACCTAAAATACTGCATTTTTAATTGAAGGATAAAAATCGGCAAATAGGCAAAAATCCACTGCTTAGTAATTAGGCATGTCAGCTTCCCGAATCACTAGAGTCTTTGCAAAAACGCTTATATGCTTTTAAGATTTTTCGCTGAAAAGTTAAAGCGAAGGGCTACTTTTAGGTTAAAACATTAAATTTTTCCTTTCTGTTTTCTCCTTTACACGTAAGATTTATGGCGAGAATGATATAGGTTATTGAATTTACAAAAAACGATATTTCGCAAACAATGTGTGAATATAAAGATGTCAGAATTTTACACAGCTAAGTCACATACTAAATGTAAAGAACCCTTTTTTCGAGTGATATTAACACTATGAGCTACAATTACGATATAATAACGAATAAATAGGATACGCATGTTTAGGAGCACCCGTCAAAGATACACAGATTTCTTATGCGTAAATTACGTATGTTAATAACGCGATGATAACTTAACTACAAACACAGTGTGAAAATGTCTAACAATAGATGTTTAGCCTATTATGTGGGACTTGGATAGGGATCATCCTTTTTATCTGTTGGTATTGTCTTCAAACAAGAGGTAGGAGAAATGAGACATGACTTCAGACATCCGTGATTTTCCAACCGTGCACCATCACATCCATTAATCGAACTTCCACTAATCATAATCTGTCAGGTCCTGTCACGATATTTCCCTTGAAGCTAAATTCAAGAAATATAACGAAGTCGCATTGATAACCTATTACTTGCCTCCTCTCCAAGTTACTTTGGAAACATTACAAAAACAATGAAACGTAACACCCCCATTATTTCGCTTCTGAATCTTACGACTTTCTCTCGTCACCAATCGTCACAAATTCTTCGAGATATGTCTACATCATAAATGGATGAAATATTTTTTGTTGAGTCAAGTATTTAGTTCAATAAAATACTTCTCGTTTTTATCGAACATTGGCCATTAACGAAATATACCCGCATGTGAATGTTTCAATAACGAACATGATTACCTAACCCCTTTCAGCGTAAAAATTATGCCAGTAAAACAGCGACATCGAAAATATACGGATCTCTGTAACAGATTTCAATGAATACTTTCATTCATTACTTTTCCATGTTTATCGTTCTTGTTAGTTGCATTATTACAACAGTTTATTATTTACATGGCATACTACCGTGTCTCTCCATGGCAAGAACTGTAAAATTACACAAAGAGCTGCAGAGAAACACCAATCACATCGCTAACATTTCGGGATACACGAGTAAAAACCGCATTAAAAGTTTATTTGTGCATTCGTAGCGGAATCACAAAACGTAACCTATGCCATACATTGAAATACAGCGAAACCATGGGGACGTGGAGGTGTCGCGCATTCACGTTTGGCTTCTTCGGCGACGTTTGGTCGGCCGCCTCCTCCGCCGGCGGCGTCGTGGGCCGTCGGGGCGCAGCCGACGACGCCGACGCCAGGCCCAGCGCGGCAGGGCCTTGCCTCCCCGCGGCGGCGGCGTCTACCTGCAACGCACGCGGGCGCGGGCGGGACGGGGGTGGAGCGGGGAGGCGCACACCTGCGCTGTGGGGCCCCCGCCGAAGCCCCGCCCCGCCGCCACCGCCCCGCCGCCGCCGCGCACGCGCCGCGCCGCGCCCGCCACGGCGCCTGCCCGCCCCGCCCACGCCGCCCGCCGCACCCGCCGGGCCCTCCCCGCCCTCCCGCCCACGGCGCGCGCCTCCACGCTCGCCCGCATTCGTCCACGACGCCGTCCACGAACACGGCGCGGGCTCCACCGGCGGTGGACGCGGCTCGGAGCTGGGAACGGCAGGCAAATCAAAGCCCTTATGGGCACATGGTTCAGGGGTGAACGCAGCATAACGGAGCGTTAGCTTTCCTCCTCTCGATTCAGAGGTACAGGGGTTCCAGACCCCCCACGGAATTGATTAATTGGGTTCATAACAGGTTTCTTCCTGATTCCCCTGTCTCTTATTCCATCATGATTCAATTCCTTCATATACTACCGTCATTATCACTTATCCATCGTTCATCCCACATATGGTCACATACTCCACGCGTCTTACACCTCTGGATATGCGCTACCGGCCCCGCCCGCACTCGCCGACGACGCCCGCGAACACACGATCCGGGCGTGGGTGGATACTGCTGGGAATGGGGATGGCGAGGGTATTAAAAACGACAAGGTCGTTTTATGCAGGGAAGGCCGTAGCCTAGCGATCAGACGGCTAGCTTTCCGCCTCTGGATTAACGGGTTCAGATCAGGAATACTCCGTGTGAAATGCACAAAATGTGGGGTCGTAAACGTTTTTTTTACGGATTTCTCTGCCTATTTCATTCGTATTTTATTTTCGTTTTCATACTTATCACTTATCCATCAAATCGTTTGTACAGCTCAGGTATGCCTATACCTGAGGTATAATCAGGTATACGTGTCATTATAAAGTGTACAGTCTGTTGACGTTTTTTACAAATCAACAACGTCAGTCCAAACGCACCTAACGTATATTTCTGTGTACCGCTCCTCGAATTCAAGTAATTCTCAGCTTGTAGGAATAAGAAATACATTCTCAGTTTTCCGAGTTTCACTCACTACGTCACAACCACTCCGTTCGCATACCACCTACATTCTGATCTTAAATTTATGTTCGTATGAGAAGGGGTGAGATGTAGAAACTGAAAAGTCATTCTTGTAGTGTGCGACATGTAGGCGTAGATATCGGGAATTCTTTAATGCCTGGACAACGCGATTTTTATCCTGATTTCCTTTTGGCTGCGGAGAGGTAAGACAAGTTATTTGACCAGTCCCTTTCGTAGCGAGCAACTTGCCTATATGTTACGCCCAACTTACGGCGGTTCGCTACGGCCAACTTGGTATGTAGGAAAACTGTTCTACTCTGCATTATTATTCGTTATTGCGATAATCGTGAAGGTATTTTCTCACATATTTAATTTGTTGCACTGTTATTCGAAAGTATTTTATTTATTGTTCTTGAGCAGTGGGTTTGCTACTTTCTGGAAAATATTTTCAGTGGTTTTGTTCAGCAGCATTTTCGGTGCTGCAGGCTACTAGTTTCACAATAATCTTCCTTATTCCGGATTATTGCTACATAGCAGAAATAATCGTCACTACCCTAAATTTACTATGGTTTGCAAATAAGAAGGGGTAAAATTCGCATACAAACATGAAGCAATTAGTCCTTTAATATGGGATCTTAATATGATTTTTTAATTTAAAAAAACGCTTACATTTTTAATATTCTTCAGAAACCCGACTACTTTTATCTCTTTTGTTGGTGTCGGTAGTTTATAATTCTTTAAAACACGTGAATATCTATTACTTTTTAACAACATTTCAATGAATCATAACCACAAATTCAGATCAGAATCAATCCATATTGTACATATTATTTCATATAAAATACACCAGTAGTAAAGCTTACATCACATTAATATATTTGATACTTATACCTCCGAATTTCAGAAAGATTTCTCTCGTGTTTCGGCCAGATTCTGTGTGACACGATTTGCGTACTTCAGACTTTGCTATAAAATTTGTTCATTCGTAGAGGGATTCGTTTATGTAGAGTAGCCGTTAATCTACATATATGTAGTTTCATAATAAGAATATTTTATAGTGGCGACGTAGCTTCGTTGAAACATAACCCGCATGTATTGGCGTACCGTACTATGTGACCCTGTATAAACGTCAGGCCATATATTGAATTATTATTTAATTTGTGCGATTACATTGCTTAAGAAGATGACAATTAAGATATTGCTGTTGTATTCATGTACAAAAAGACGTCTTTGCGTGAACATACCAGTATAATGGAATTTATTAATATCAACAATAATTGGATTAGGCAAATCATTTGATTCCACTGAACAAATCGTAATTACATCTTGATTGCCACTTTGGAAGGCGATATTTATGACACCTGTAAAATTATATGATTATATTATTAACACAGTAAGCAATGAAGAATACTGTCATCATATCCCTCATGGTACGGAACAATATTTCTCAATACGCTGATATCATACTGTGAATCGTATTGCATATAAAACCACAAGTGACAAAATTGTAATATGACTATAAAAAATGTTAACTGCTTACTTATTACTTACGTTAGGTTCCATGGCAGTTGTTCAGGAACTGATGTGGCATGATCTAGGTCGTAAAATTCTTTTAAATATAGGAACTTTCTCGACACAATTTTTCTGACTCGATACATTGAAACTCACAGACATATTGCATCAATTTTACTAGTGTATTTCGAATCAATTCTTACTTGATATTGAGTATGAGATATAGACCAGTGAGGGCTAATGCGCTCACATCGGGTTTACATACTACCTCCAATAAGAATCTTACACAGTTTGGATCGCTTTTCATGTACGTTCATTTTTTATATTACAATGCGAGCTAAACCCAGAGCAGATTCTTTTTTATACATTTACTACCGATCTCCAGCAACAAAAGTTGCTGCTCTTGTAAGACAGCAGTGTAGGAAGTATTATTTACGTATTTTTCGTTTGAAGTTAATGGTGGCGAGACGGCCATTGGCCATAGTTTCAAGCCCGTACTTTCAACCAAAGCTTCCCTTAAAGTCTATCCCTCACTGGGGGATTTTTCTCGAGCAGGCGTCCCGCTAGCCGACGGTAGGTTGGCGCCGAATCTCGCCATCCGGAGGAAGATCACCGCCACTTCCCGAGGAAAAAACATGCACAACACTTGCGGGACTAATGATCTCAGTAGTTGATGCGCCCGCGCCCTGATACACCTTGGTGTGATTCTAACTTTATTCGCCAGACGTTAGTCTCAGTTAACTCTTATAATGAATTAAGGTCAAAGAAACCATTACTCAGTTAACTATATTCCAACTGCTCGGCTTCGAGAACTTGAGATCTCGTTAGGTCTGACATTGTAGGACACCTGCCCAAGTTCTTTTACATGCCTTAGGTATGCCATGATCACTGTGGAATTTTCCGCTTTTGGAAAATCCATGCACCTCATTTGGGATCGAACCTGCGCACTAGTGGTTCAGTGACCAGTGAGCTAACCACTCGCTCACCAAAACTTACGCAGTGGTGGCCTGAGTGTGAGGATGGGAATTCAGTTCGTCCGCGCAGTTGGAGAATAGGCGGAATATTACAATCAAAGTTTTGCAAATTCAGTCACGATAGAAACTTGCTGTTTTTACTTTCTCGCTACCGCTTACGCAGGAGAAAGTAATGTTATACCGCGCGAAAAAATTCGGATTTTCCACAGAAAAACGTATTACAGGGCCCTGGTAAAGAAAACTTTAGAAAAGAAGTCCTCTGACAGGTGGGGTAGCCATAATTCATGTTTTGTGGTTCCTTGATACCGAAAAAATCGAATGACGGCAATAGTCTGTCTGTCTGTGTTCGTTCCTTCGTCCGTCCGTCCCTCCGTCCCTCCGTCCCTCCGTCCCTCCGTCCTTCCGTCCCTCCGTCCCTCCGTCCTTCCGTCCCTCCGTCCCTCCGTCCCTCCGTCCCTCCGTCCCTCCGTCCCTCCGTCCCTCCGTCACTCCGTCACTCCGTCACTCACGTCCCTCCGTCCCTCCGTCCCTCCGTCCCTCCGTCCCTCCGTCCCTCCGTCCCTCCGTCCCTCCGTCCCTCCGTCCCTCCGTCCCTCCGTCCCTCCGTCCCTCCGTTCCTCCGTTCCTCCGTTCCTCCGTCCCTCCGTCCCTCCGTCCGCCCGTCCGTCCGTCCGTCCGTCCGTCCGTCCGTCTGTGAACAAAGCTAGCGACTAAACCGTTCACCTGATTTTCTGCAAAATTGATATTCACCAATCGATCTGGCCGATGTCACCCTTGGGACATTTTCAAAATTTCCAAAAAATGGCTTTATCGATTTAATTAAATTTTGTTGTTGCATAGTGTGAGGGACTTTCAAGGAATGGTGCAGTTTTCATTTTCGTTGAAAACTCTGATTTTTGGAAATTGCAAAAATTCAAAATATTTTCGACGTCTTCCTATTATTGCAATTATGAAGGTAGAGATTTTTCTCATAATGAGATCTGCTCATTAAGATAGATTTTGAAATAAGATCTTTACAAATTTTCGAAATTCGTACTTTTAGCTTATTTTCTCGTGAAAATACGGTCGAGTTTTAGCACCACTAGTTTGTAATTTTTTCCGAGTTCTCTGTGTCTAGTATCTAGGAATCTAACATATGACATGGCGGGGAGCTGCATAGTTTCTTTCAATTTCTGCGCGCTTTGGGAAATTACTAATGTATATTGTCACATTTTAAATACCGGCGAATCTCTCAACTTCAGACGTGCATACCATGAACACTATGAAACATAAATTCATTAAGAATATTAGGACTCACATTGTTTTTTACAAATTATATCAATTCCTCGTTTTAAAAATTTTACCAGTCAATGCTGCTTTCTATAAATGGCTGAAATTCTAAAAGTTCACACACTTGGTTCTTAAGGAATAGTAATATTTGCCAGACATGATAATCTCCCTTGCAAAAAAGCAATTTTTAAATAAGTTTTAAGTTTCTTTAGGAGCAACAATATTCATTTAACGCACAGGTTTGGCGAAGCGTCGAAACTAAGAGAAAAAATATACTTCATGAAGACAGTATTCTCGTAGAAGAAATACTGTGTTCTGTAGACCGGTATTGTGGAAAGAATTATCTCTGTCAGGACTTCAAGTTCTTAAATTATAGATAAATCAAGAAAAATCTCTGTAGTAAATATTTTTTCAATATGTCAGACCTGCTCTTCCGTCTGACCATGCAAATTTCGCTGCGCTACATTCACAATCTAGCGGGGAAAGAAGGTCTCACTCAGGCGATGAAGCAGGCGATTTTAATTTAGCTCACAGACACCTGAAGATATTTCACACGCAATAAATCTTGTACGTGTGACTGCCGGCTTTACTGCCCCTGATGGAAGACGCTCGAAAGATTTTTCGCCCTTAAAAATCCTTAGCTCCTATCGAGTTTGAATTCGTTAACTTGGGTTACGTTTCGAATTCGTTAACAGGCCGATACGCTAATCGTTAAACCACCGATGCCACTGCTCTAAAAATGTGTCATGATTAGAGAGTTTTTGCACTTCGTAGCGTGCAGCACTATCGATTTTCTACGCATGCGCATATGCACGAAAGTGACGCGAAACTTCAACTGCGGGTGCGCAGAAGATCGATAGTGCTGTCAACTAGGCGTGCAAAAACTCCCTATTACCATTGCAACCGTTACGTTAATCTCGTTTAGAACTGTAAACTATGACACAAGCAAATGAATATATTTGAATCGCTTCCCATCGTTTCCAAATGTGGAGGGAAGAGATACACAAGGACATACAGCATTTTTAGTGCCGGGCCATCTAAACGCGAACGTAAGAGAATCAAAGGAAAAAAGAAGGGATGCTAGACGGAGAGGTTGGAAAGCAGAAGTTTTTGGTAAGATCCTTCATTTAATGTATTGTAAACAGACCCATTTACTCGTACATATTCATAAATATAACACTTTTCTAATATTTCAATAATTTTGGTCACTTTCAGTTGATATTTGTCATTATCTTACTACTTGGAAAATACGATATCGTCAATGGTCAACACATTATTCTTTACTTCGCACATTCATACAATATTTTATGTATCCAAGAGTGACGACTCAGCTGGCTCCGGCGTCAACTGATGTCACTGCAGTGAACGGAAGATACTATGGTTCAAGTCCCAACAGTGGCTGGATTTTTGACATAGTGCTAGGTCTGATTCCTTCGCTGTCTAGAGGAGAATTCTAGCGGCCGGCAGCTCTGATTGGTAGTTTTCTGTGGTTTCTCTGATCAACCTAAGGCGAATGTCAGACAGGGACAGGACTTCCCCTTCTTATCCTGTTCTCACCCTTACTTACATATACATACACCTACATGCATTACAACACATCGCGAGACCAGTCGGGAGCTTAGAGCTTGTCCCAGCTGGGGTGATGTCCCGCTGAAGGAAGATACCTGGATGAGGAAAATTTCTCAATCCGACTTTTAAGTCGGCGCCTGTTGTCACCTTACAACAGACGAACACCGCCACCTCCCGTGATAAAAATATCGACTACCCTTAGGGGACTAATGACCAGCAGTTGACGCCCCTGGAAACACCAAATAAACAATCAATCCTAAGGGACATCGCAACTTAAATCTGCTCAGCTCTCTTTACGTGTGACATAAAAAATCAATCCCCCATGCCATGTCGGTACAGAATAATCTCTCTCATGGGTAATTACGGTTTGTCACGGAATTTTCATGCAATAAGAAACTGACATGCATGCTTCTGTGATACCGATAGGAGGATTCAGAGCGACATTATCTATGGCATTTATCCTAACCCACGGTTCTTGACCTTTGTAAGGTTTATTGCCCGATTAGAGATTTAGAGTGATGAGAGTGTATTTTATTATTTTCCTGTGTAGAATACACGAAGTGAGTGTTAGCGTATATGACGCTTAAATGCATATATGCTGAATTTGTAAAAGTATGTTAATGGTCTTCTTAAAATCTATCTTGCAAATTCTAGTGTACAAATTTATTCAGAAAATCGGGAACATCTCATAATCTAAATTTCGGAGTGACTTTGTGCATTACGTTCTTTTAGATTTGATTTATTTTAATTATAGGAACAATAATACGTCAATTTGATAGTTCATGAACTGAATTGTAAGGTATTGACAGAGTTTTTCATCTTTCTTGTTTCTGTCCTACCATGCATTGTCAAATTGAGATTTGTTTGTAATGTGAATTCGTTACTTAAAATCTGAAAAAGTATAAAAGCCTTTATTAATATAATAATAAACTCACAGTTGCATTTGTGGTCTCTACGTTTGTTATGATTTATGGCCCTTCAATTTATTGCTTAGGTCATTTTTCATTTTATGCAAAGAATATAGAACATGCACCGCTTTGATTATGAACGTAAAATAGTTGTTAAACTTAACCGGTTTACATACATTATTTGTAGACGAGGTATGGATAATTGTTTGGGATGAGGTTCTAGAATGTCAGTTTCACCAGCAAGACGAAACCCAACATTATTAATTCAGAGATTTTCACAGAGCTTACAGTTCGGAATTAATAGTTCTCTGAAATAAGCGGAAACCTACCCTATTCTTCATCAGATTCGCATTTGTTCCATTTTTACTTATGTAGATTTTGTTTATGAACTACGTGACCCTTATGAACTACTTTTTTCCCACGATAGCGATCATTATTAGCGTTAATTATTCATGCTAGGAACATGAACAATTGCATATAACTCACCTTGCACCTTCAGAATGGAATAAATACATATGCACTATACATACATGTATACTCACTTTGTGTGCTAAATATTTTTTCCAATAAATATTTAGATGTATGGAATAACATGATTGTCGTGCTTACGTATGTCAAATGACAGTTGGTTCCTATTCAAATTTTTCTGACGGATCGGTTTCTCTACGACCTTTCAAAACATGAAAGTGTATGTAATCTGCATCGGGTAAATCCAAATGGTGTTGTGAAATTCCACCATGCTCCGTTTCTTTTTAGTGCTTGCGGTATCAGAAAATCGAGAAACGATTAATGAAAATGAACGGTTTGATTTTAGAGGGAAGTACCCCAACCCGCGCCAATTTCCTAATGCGAACCCCTCGATTTACAGCTCTGTAAAGTGCTGTTGCCTATTAAAAACGTACTAAAATGGTAGTTCTTTGCAAGACCGTAGCTCAGTCAAGCGATAGTGTCTTCCTTTTCACTTGTTGTCGGACAGTCTGCCATTAGTACTTACAGTAAACAGAAAAAGAAAATTCTGAAATTTAAGCAAAAGAAGATTAAAAAACAAAGATTAAAAACAAAGAAAGATTCCACCTTCCGCGAGGAATCAAACGACAAGTCCTGCGGCTCTTCCGAATTGGAAGTTCTACCAGGGATCTCTTGCCTCCCAGGTGAAGAAGATGCAGAGTGCATCTTACTCACTATGGGTGATTAGTGTGTTCACTCTGGGCTCATGTAGAATGTGCGGGGAGGCGGAAAAAGTTGCTTACATATGTGATTTTTTCGCACTGATTATGTGCAAGACATCTAAGTCAATTTCTTATATATAAGATGTTAAACTTGTATTTTTGTAAATTTATACTGAGTTCAATCTATTTGCAGTTTTCACAGTTTAGCATTTAAACGTTTGCAAGGGGCCTCGCATTAGGAAACCGATTTTATAAAGCCACAAAATATGTTTACAAAAAAAATATTTTATTCTTAAAATTACTTGGCCAATACTGTTAAGTAGAAAATTGTGTAACTAAGTTATATATATATATATATATATATGTGTGTGTGTGTGTGTGTGTGTGTGTTTGTGTGTGAAATAATGAATGATTAATCATTTTGATTTAATTTTGCGAAAAATTGAATTTAAAAATGTTCGAAAAGCAAATGGGGACCCGGGTTTGGATACTTCCCTATATTTGTATTCATTGTCTGGGTTCAAAGATACTCGCATCCACGAGTACATATTATTTCTGATTTTTCTGATTAAATTCCATCCGTCATCGAAAATCTATGTGGTCTATGGCGGGTTATATGGTGCTCGGCTAGACATCTGAGGCTAGAAATTAAAATGTTGAATTATTATAAACCGTGTAAACTCTATCTACTGTCTCTTGTAAACAAAAGACTACGATCTGACTTCGACGTAAGGAACAGAACTATTCATTCGTCGAAGAAAACTGGTATTCTTTCTTTATGTATACAGTCCTACTTGTAGGAATACACGATGAAATATCTATATAGATGTCATTTGCAACAAGAAGTAATTAACAGAATAATCTATCGTACACTCGTGCTCAAATTTGTTTTAACTCATGGATGTACGCGTAAGCAGTCAGTGAATAATCTGCAGAGGCAAAAGAACCTGTGTACAGCTTTAAAAATCTCTTCAAGCAATACAGGAGTTATTTTATTTCCTCATTACTACTTTGTTGTGGTATCAGCCATCCTTTAAACAGTTCTAAAAGTATTGTATTTTTAAGTTTAAGATATTCGATTAGATTAGGATTTTAAAAAGTGGCCAGTGCTCCACCAGCTGATCTTTTCGAGTTCCGATGACCGTTTGCTTGCCCCAAAACACAGACCGAAATGGGTATAATAAGTATAACTTTCTTGCCATGCTTCATATTCCCCAGGATTCTCTCTGTGTTCTACCTATTTATTTTTTCTTAAATGTATTATTATTATTATTATTATTATTATTATTATCATCGTAGCGTGTTTTCCTAAAGGTCCCAGATAATTTATATAAATAAAAATGAGTGGGAATGACTGTAGGTGAGCCAGTGATGTTAGTAGCATTTATTTCTTACAATATTTCGTTTATTATCATTATTAAATTCTCAAAGGATACGAAAACAGATTATTTTCTCACCAGCAAAAAAGGACTTGTCACACGACACCATACTTGCCCCAAAATGCACCGGATAGGGTTGAGACTGACGGACACTCACAGGTAACCCCATTGCTATTACTTTGTTATTTCTGTATACGGTATTTGCTTAGTATTCCACATTCGACCAGTGTTTCCAAACGTGAAATGACGAGCGACCAGTCCGGGGCAACGCTCCCAGAGAAACTCGGCGTTGCCGGCCTCCTCCGTCCCCGGTTCCCCGTCCTCTGACGTCCTCGCGCCGCAGCCCTCCGCCCGCGCCCTCGATCGCTCACGTGTCACCCGCACGTCGGGAGCGCACGCTACAATGCACGCAGCCCCGCCCCGCCCCCGCCTTCCGCTCTTTGCTCTGGCCCGCCCCGCCCCGCCCGGCCAAGCCCCGCCCCGTCCCACCCGCTCACTCTCGCTCCGCGCCGCCCTTTACACTGCTCCCAATCGGACCGAAAGGTGTCTCAAGCGAAAACAACAAAATCTTATACGCTTTCGACGTATTCGAAGCAATAAAA
>JAHLJT010008446.1:201608835-201637272 GCA_031308135.1 Acheta domesticus
GCATTATCATTATCCAAAACGAAAAATACTAATACTAGGCCTGTTTTCAGGTCATGTCCTCCACGTGAACGGACGAAATAGCAATGATGGCCGGCCATCAAAATGCCCGTCAGTCCAACTTTTCGTCTGTTCCTCCAACCGTCCATCTGCCCAACCGCCCGTCCCGTCAACAATCCGTCTGTCTGTTCAACCATCAATCCCATCAGACCATCCGTTCGTCTCTCCGTCCATCTGTTCGTCCGTCTGTCCGTTTGTTTGTCCACCCGTCTGTCCGTCTCTTCTGTCCGTTCGTCCGTCCGTCTGTTCGTCCATCTGTCCGTGTGTCCGTCTGTCCGTCTGTGGGCAAGAACAGCGCCAAAACCGTTATGATGCATTTCTCCAAAATTAATATTTTCCGATCGATCTGGTCGAAGTCGACGCCTTGCAAATTTGAAACGGATATTTTGAATTTGAGAACTTCACATGAAGCTTCCACATTTTAAACAAATCTCAAAAATGGATGCGAATATTTTCTGTCCATTTTCTCGAGGATATCAAAGGGCGGTTACAAAAGTGAGTCAGGCCCATTTTCAAGGATCACACTGTTTTTTCGAAAATTGCAAAGGTTTACATTTTTTTCGTCGTCTTCAACTGCAATATGTATGACAGAGACTTTTCCTTAATGGAATCTATTCTGTAAAATTATATCTGTAAATTTCATGTTCAATTTTTGAAATTGTGTGTATTTTCGTATAATTTTGTGTGTAAATTAAAAAAAAGAAGTTTTACGTAAGCAAAGTATCAAAACAAAGAAAAACGGCTCCAATTTGATCTTCGGTTTTTTCTCGAAGAGAGAAAAGTACATTCATAAAAATTGTGCAGATTTAATTGTCATTGAATTCTCTGTATTTCGAAAATTGCAAAAGTTTAAAATAAATAGATGTCTTTTCACAGTTTTAATATTGAAGGGAGAGATTTCGTCTGAAAGAAATCTGTTCTTCAAAATTAAATCTCTAGGAAGTTAACGCAAAATGTGAGATATTTTCGCATAATTTGAGTGACCACTACAAATAATTGGAGAAAGTATATGGCGTTGCACAATGTTTTTCAGAAATGAAAGACATAAAAAGTAACAGAAAACTAGTCACAGAGCACGATCCCCCGAGACTGCCAATAATGAGCGTTAGCGACAATTCCGATCCTTGGTAGAGGACTACGTATAGATGTCACAGGCAGATACGGGGGCGTGCGCGTTCTCTGAGGCTGCGAAAGGAAGCCAGTGAGAATGATCTTTAACAGAATTTTTTTTTCGTTCTGGTAGAAACCATCGTTCATCATCTGTGATATCATTTCTCTTTCATTATTACCCACAAATTTAAAAATTCTATGCTGTGTTCTAAGAACACGAATTTTCCCACAAACGTTAATTTGATACATGGAATTCGTATAATGGTATTTCAAACAGATTCTTAATTTAGTTAGTTTATAGCAAGACAAAAAATATCTCAGCCAGTACTCGTATATTCTAGAAAAACTATTTTCAATTAATGCGAGACCCAAACTATCAGTTTCCTGCTCTTAGGAAGCAGGTGAGATGCAGCCCGCAACACGCACTTCCTTTCACATTTGTGTTGTAAGATATATAATCATTTTATTATTATTTTTGTTTATTCAGCAACGCCGCAAATATCTGCATGAATGTCTTAAATATAAAACACTGTAACGGGAATTTGTTTATTGTTTCATCAGGATAATAAATTGAATGTGGAATGTGAAGCTTCTATTATTCATTGTTCCTTACTTCTGTTTTCTGTATCCGTTAGAAAACAAGAAAAGTCCATTTCTTTGTATATATAAGATACGGTTCCGTACATTTTTGTATATGCTTTGGAAACAAAGTTCAAAACCTTCACTTTATCCGCGTTTCTTTGATGTTCCACTTAGCTACATTCTTCTACATCTCGCAGGAATTCATTTTCCGTTATTATTCTGTTGATGTGTGTCAAAGGTTCGGAATTCACTTTTGTGCAATAGTTTAATAAAATAGTTTCCGTCCAGCAAGATTAGATGGAAGTAAACAAAGAGCAGGTGCCGAAGATATTGATTCTCGAAATAAGACGCTAAAGAGGTGGTAATATTAGGTTCCGGATTTATTAATAGTTCTTTCTGTTCATTTCTTTACAATAAAGGATACTCCACTTCATATATCATTCAGAGTTTATTGGAGTTAATAGTCTGGACGTAATATTGTTTTGTTTAAATCGTATCTCATGGGAGTTACAAATTATTTAAAAAATGTTTCTTGCGGTCAAGCTTTAGAAATACATTCTAATAGAATGTCATCATTATGAAATTCGATTGAATATCTGAGTTTCACACATTATTAATGAATGTATTACAGATAAAATATTTCGACAACTTAAAATTCTATACGTTTTTCGCAATAAGTATTTCCTATTCGTATATATGTATATATGTGAGTGTGAGTGGTGTAAATGTGTCAAATAGAGAATTACGCGCGCGTGTGTGTGTGTATGTGTCAAATATAAATTTACACACCTGGAACCAATATGTTGCCAGAAGTTATCTTATTATGATCACCTGCGAAAGTAACAAATATGCAAAGAATATTAAAAATTCATTATCAAGACGAATTTTATTTATTTTTGGGTATTTTAAATCTAAAACCTCTAAAAGTCTAAAAATTCACATTTGCATATCACACATGTGAGGTAGGTGAAATTTAACGGTATGTTTTCTGTATGCCACTACCGTTAATGTCGGGCTGTGTTACTTGCATAGGAGAGAACACAGATGAGGCGAAGAGTGACATATATTTAGATTTCAGATATTGTTAAACCATAAGTCACACTAACCAATGACAGCACAGTGCAAATAAGTGTAGTCTATAATAGCACGAGATAGTCCACGACAACCAAACATCTCACAGAAACTAAGAAAGAGAAAAGAAAGAGAGATGAGAGAGAGAATGAAGAAAAAACATGCATTGAGACAAAATTAAAATAACGGTCGGAAGAGGTTTAAGAAGCGTGAGTGAGACAAAACAAAGTATCTTCGTATAAAACGAAGAGAATTTAAAAATAGGACAAAAAGGGACGAAAAATTTATTCACGAGTCACGTGGTGAAGTCTGCAGTAAAACTTTGATGAACTACATCAACGGAATGAAGCTATTGACTTCAGGCAATCCACCTATGAAGGGTTACAATATAATGAAAATAGGACACCAAAACAAAGAAGAAAACACGAGTTTGGAGAGTTGGCACCAAGTAAAGTGGATGCGAAAGGACAGAATGTATTACAGCACTCGCAAATGACCAAATATGAACAGAACGATTGATAAGCTACTATTATCTAAGGGATAGATAATAACACTATGTATGATGACAAAACATGAAGTACGAAGAAACAAGGATAAAAACTAATCAATTAATGATTGACGGAGATCGTAAAAAGGAAGAAAAAGAGGGAAATGGCAAAGATCATCAATGAGTAGTTGATAACGGCACCGAATCCTTTGTGTCAAGGCTGGAGCTCAGGTAGAGGCCGAGATGCGTCCACAAGCCAAGGAGCCGCGCATGCTAAGGGCAGGGCAGATGGGGCGAGGCGGACGGCAGCGGCGGCGGCGGCGGCGGCGGCCGCGGCGGCAGCGGCGGCGGCGTCGACGGCCGGAGACGCAACAGCCTCCTTCGCCGCCAGTAAAGCGTCGCGTCAGGGCGGTCGCTGGGGAGTTGCAACAGTTGCTCACTCGACGCGACCCTCTCTGCCTTGGCGCGGCCTGTGGCGACGGGGGCGAGGACGGGACGGGACGGGGTTGTGGGGGGCGAAGGCGGCTGCGGGGGCAGGAGAGAGCCCGTGGCGGCGGCGGCGGCTGCTGCTGAAACATGCAGGGCGGCCGCGCGTGACCGGACTGGAGCTGCCGCGACGGGGGCGGCGGCGGCGGCGGCGGTCGCGGTGACTGCTGGAGAAAAGAAGCGGCGCTGGAATTTGCGAGCAAGTGGTGCGGGTGGGCGTTTTTGGCTATTGTTCCTTGCCTCTGATTCATAAAATATTCTGTCTCACTTTCCTTCCGCCCCTTACACACTCGCACCCATACCCCCCGCACACGCTCACACACACAACACACACAAACACATACACACACGCACATACACATGGACTAATTTATGTGTACAGATATTGACAAAACACACTTAGGCACACGTACTCGTGCGTACTCTTTCTTGTTCACACGCACGCTCGAGTTCGACATTTCTGATATTCGATTTGTCTGTCACACCACACTACCAGAGGTACACATCTTAGATTCAAAGTTTTTCCCATCGGTGAAGACTGTCGTTATATAATTCTCTTTCTTGCTACTCCGACTTCTAAATTTCTGACTTGTCCCTTCAACTGTCATCCCATGTTGTTGCATTTTCTTCTTGTTTAATTTATGGCTAATGTCTTTGTTCTAACATGTGCAGTTTTCTTCGTACATCTCCACTCAATTCACAAACCATGTCTAAACATACCTATCAATAATTCCGATGTCTTGAGAGCAATAGTGATTTTCCACAAGATTATTATTCCCCTTATACTTTTAATTTATCATTATCCATTTACATGTAAAATAAAGCATTTAGAAATTGTGGTTGTTGTAGGAATAGCAATTATTCTTAATGATAATGTTAACGATTATGATAATGACAATAATGACGTAATCGTAATTGCTTACTCTCTTGCCTTTTCATGCTATTCAAATTTTAATGCTAAATTAGTACTCCATATATATTTGTTTGGCAAGATATTTATAACACACTTGTGAGACTCAATGAAGTTATAATATTGTTAAACCTACTCACTCAATTAGTCTATATCAGTGAAAAAATATTTCAGTGGAAAATCTAAATGCAAATTTTTGAACTCTTCATTATCTTTTACAACTGGCACGGACGGGGGAAGGGATCATTATCAGGAAAGAGAAGGAACGTAATGCCATTTCATAAGGTCCCGAAATGTTTCGCCTAAATGGTTTACATTTTGGTCCCATTATATTAGAGAATATTATTCGATTAAATTCGCAATTTTTCTGAGGCAGTTTCCTTGATTGAAAGTACATTTGTGACGATTTTGACCCAAAGGGTCGTAGTTTTAAACTTGTGTTCTTAATTCATATAATGAGCATTTGTCGAATACGTAAAATGAACATTAAAATCTTGTCTATATCACAAAAAAGTTACCAACCTTTGTTTACAATATGACGTACATAATTTATTTCATTACATGTAAAATAAGATTCATTGAATTTCAAATGTTACGAAAATATTGTACAAAATTCGTGTATTTCATAAATGCTTAAAGATTAGGTCACAGTTTTCTAAGAAACCTTGAATTCACATATATCTTAAGGTATGGCATTTTTTATTACATGGAATTAACTTTCTTTATCATATTAAACGTACTATCTTCAAGAAACATATCAGTGAAGATCTAAATCCGTTCCAGCCAGCAAAACTTCCGAAGCTTGGGATCTTTTGTTCTCAAATGCAAGTAATGTTTAGTGGTCTAGAGATGAGCCACGGAGGCTTCTTCAGTTCCCGCCTTTATAATGTTTTTTTAAGTTATTTATTTTTTAGTACTTTATCGTAAAAAAATCAGACACTATGTAACGATTTGGAGGAGGGATTAAATTTAATAAATTAATTTATTTGCTCTCAGCCTTCCAGCTCGGAGGCTTTACAACACTTAGAAGTTTTCGAGTATGATATGGATTAGAGCCCTTCATGTAAAGATTTTGCTCGATCATCGCGGCAGTTCACAGAAAATGCGCTAGACGTCATGCCAGTATGAAAGAGTTTTGCTTGGCCGCGATCCACCGAGCGAAATTCGCTCGGCCTTCAAAGCTGAGCATCTGATGCTCGGTACGAGGAGAACGACTCGAGCTAGACTTGCGCAGGAAGGCAACGGGCAGTGGATCACAATGAGGCGATATGTATATATGAGCTAAAATAAGGACGATGGCTGTACAAGCTAAAATAAGGAGATGTGGGTATGGAAAAACGGGACAGTTTATACTAATGCAGTGAAATAATATGCTTCAAATAATAACAGTAATAATAAATACAGCGATGAAAACATTCACACACGAATATACTATTTCTAATGTTTTGTTTTTGTTTTATCATTCTGGATACAGTATCATAATGACGTGCTGCTGCTCGAACGAAAGGGTAAAAATATTTTTCTGATATAACCTAATTATTATAAAGCTTTGTAAAGTAAATTAAAATAATACATTATTCAACAAATTTGTGCAAGTTAATTACAGTGTGAACCCTAAAATTCCATTACAGATTGCAAAAAGTATTAAATTTAATTTACGGAGGTAAATAATAATAATATTACAATCATTTTTTATATTCCACTTTACTTTTCACCGTTACTCGTTTTGCAATATTTTAAAAACACAAACGTCTCGCGCATAACAGAAGTTCGCAAAAACATCTGAAAATGGTTTTGTATTCCCGTGGAAAAAAATTTTCGTTTACATACAAACTTCGCGAATCTGAAGAAATTCTTGAGATTTCACAATGTGTGAAGCCTTTTCCTCTTATTCTTATTCTTTTTAGATTTATTCTTGTGTTAGGCGCCATCTTCAGGCAAATGTAAGCTTTCATAATCCTCTAAATTTGCTTTTGAAACCACGGCACACTGTAAACCCGCCGCCGTCGGCCGCCCCCGCGCGCCCGTGAACCAGCCCGCCGCGATTGAGTCCAAGACGCTCGAGGGTATCGTACTCGATGCTGAAATGTTCGAGCGAGTACGAGTGAGCGAATGGCACGTCTTGCATATCTATAATATGGATAATATTTTGGAATATGTGGTTGGCCCGATGCAAGTCAACCCGCTACAGTCGGCCTGCCCCACTGCGGTCAGGTTTTTAAAAAAATGCCTTCCGTGTGATTCGAGCCCAAAATCTTTCGTTTTGCTAAGATCGGTTGCCGATGCTTCAGCCTGCGCTAAGTAGCGTGGCCGTTAATTAATATAAATCAATAAAATAAAAGTCATTGATATTTCTATTTTATAGCACAGAATTGATATTTTCGGAATACCTGGTACAGCTGTTAAGCTAGGTTAGCTAGGATCATGTTTATTACAACTAAAATATTTTGAAGACTGCATAAGATGCGCCCCTGCTTTCGCGCGTGGATTATTCCTGCCAAAGAATTAAGGGTCGTGTAATATTAATGTCTGATTATTAAGTGATTGGTACTATTTTTTTTAAAAAAAATTAAATTATTATTATAATAACAAATATTTAATATATTTAATGTATTAATATTAAGTACTAATAACACAATAAATTGATTCAATGCTGGTCGTAAATAATAAAAGAAATATCTCGCTTATCAATCACAAATTCATAAGTATTTCCTTCCCAACCTTATTATAAATAATAAGGTTGTGAAGGGATTCTGAAACTCAAGGAATCGTACGCAGATGATCTTCTTCCCCTTACGTCACATTCAGTTTTTACTTTTTTTGACTAAATAAATCAAATATAAAATAAAATAAATATTTTTCTTGAATTACTAAAGTGTTAAATCTTTTTATTGTTAATTTTAGTTTCATTGTCTTTTTTAACTTTCATTAATATTTTCGGACGTGGGCGACACATCATAATTATCGTTTACTCATTATCCTCAAACTGCATTACTGGACGGAAATAAGAGTACTTTGAAACCGTTAATCATAAACTGCGTTTTGTAAAAAACTTAGCCACCCACAAGTGAAAGCATCTCCATTATGAAAAAGATATGGAATACAGATTGATATGTGGTACAAAATTCCATGTGGTACTAGACTTGTCAACCATCAGCTTACTTAAACCCTTTTTGTAAATCTTATAAAAAGAAGCAATTAATATACTGAACTCACGATTGGTGGATTGATTAATTAGTACTTCTGGGACTGTCAACTACTAAGTTCATTAGTAAGTGTAGGTCGTGTCGTGCTTTTTATCGCGAGTGATCTTCCCTCCCGTGGATGGCGAGATCCGGCGGCGACCGACGCGTCGACTTGCTGGGTTTTCCCCAACGAGGTATCTCTCACCAGCAGGGCTACGCTCAAGCTGAGATAAGCTCTAAGCTCCCGACTAATCTGACACTGAACGTACGAGTTAAAAGAAATTGTATCTTAAGTAATTAAGCCATTTGCTATTACCTGCAGCTGTGTACAATTCCATTCTGTAAAACAATTATTAGTTTATTTTTTATTATTCTACTGATAGTTTTTGTAGTAAAAGAAAGTCATTAAATTCTTGGTTTTGAAGAAAAATGCTGCCAGGGTCACTCGCCTGCTGTTTACATACCATTTATTCATTTTTTTTTGTTCGGGAGATTTTCTTTGGTACCGACAGTTAGCAAGCACATGGTACATTGTTCTCAAACGCACAAGCTTTCGCATATCTGCAAATTCCCTGTCCAATATGGTACCTTTACGGGAAATCTTAATAAAAATTTACGCTCTATCAAATATATATGTTTCATTCGAACTCAAGATACTGAATGAGGCGACTCATGCACAGTAGTTCATACACTTCGTTGGCAATGCGAGAGCTGCGACATACTATACCTGATTGGCCCGTCGCTTGCCGTCTCCATGAAAACATTGACTCCGCCCAACGGTCAAACCCAAAGTTCCATATATATATAATCGGATGACCGTTTCGTAAGTTTCCGAAGCTCGATTAAACATCTTACAAACTATAGTTTTAAAATGTGATGAAAGAATTTTAAATAGCGAAAAATGTATACAAGTACTAATGTTTATTTGCTAAAAGAACAAATGCCCTATTTCTATGGATCTTTAGGCTGATCCTGATCCTTAGGTAGACTAAAAATATAGTTACATCTTCGTAGGTACACATCTACGTATTCTAGGTTACGCATTCTACGTATTCGTATTACGTATTGTAATAATCCCCCCCACCCAATCATTCATGGAGGAAGATTATTAACTAATTTAGACCTGTTCTTCTAACTTCGCGGGATGCGGGAAGGAGCAGGTCTTGCACACATGCATTACAAAGAAACACATTATTCATTCTGCTCTAGTAACATTACAATTGCAATTTAAGTTACACGGCCAACGCGCGGCCCGCCTCGCAATAGACAGAGGTTAAATACGCTCTTTGCCTTTAAGCGTACTAATGTACACAATAGAACCGCAATTTCTTGTGACATTTTGAATATAAATGCAAATAAATGGAAAAAAATTGAAGATATGTATAGGAGTCTTCGAAATATAAAAGAAGTTATTCAAACAAAAAGAAGAAAGAAATCGAAAATACTTGTAGATTTACGAATGAACAATGGCTTAACATTGTAACTAGTTTGCTAAATAAATTCTACAATCCAATTCCGTTCTTGGTCGAGTTTTACGAGAGCTGATTTCTTGCGTGTGCTAGCTTTATATGTTTTGAACGGAAAAGCTTCTTATGGACATGCTATTACAAGGTGTGGAACGGGTCGAACGATTTTAACGGGTACCCGCATGAAATAGTGCATGCACTCTTTTGCGTAATAGTATTGATATGGAAGGTAGTTAAGTGGAAGGGCTACCGACTTTTATTCACTAAATCTATTTTCTTGCGTAATCTGAATGTGATAAAATCTTTTGAGCTTCGATAGAGGTTTTATATGACACCAGCTGAAGTATCCTGCGTTGCCGGGTATTTATTATTCGAAATAATCCCTCATCTGGCCCGCCCTGCTCCACCACACCCTGCCATGATTTTTATGATCATCGCTGTTACCACGATGGCTGTTCCACTACGTAGAGGCAGTTGTAAGCAGATGCATTGCTGCATACTCCCAGCTAATGCTGAGCAACAATTTGACACGCGATTACTCTGAACCTAATTGCTCTGATGGAATGAATCAAAATGCATTTAGTAGAAAGTTTTATGCGCACTCAGAAACGTTTGATTCATTTCGGTGAATTTACTCATGGTTTTGGAGATATTTGTGAAAAACGGAAAGAGACTACACGTAAGTTTTGCTCCAAGAGGCAGGAAAGGGGGATATGAGTAATTCTTTTGAAATCTAACTTTTCTCTTGTTTTGAAGGCCACGTGTATAATATTTCATTAAGATTGGAATTAAAGTTAGGATTTGTATTAAAAACAAACAAACCTTCTCCTTTTTATAAGAGTAAATAATACTTTGGAAAAGCATGCTAAGTTATACCTGACAAAACACTCTTTCAGCGAAGATCGCATCCAATCGGTTTAGTAGTTCCAGAGATTACCCCGGGCAAATCATTCAAAAATCGTAAAAATTATTTATATATTGTATCATCATAATAAATATATGAGATTATATAAAAGTTTATTTTATAATCACTGACAGACACTCCAATTTCAATTAAATAGAAGATAATTTATATAAACTAAGATGATTCGTAAATCTATAAATGTACGTAGTTCGTCTTATGTGTCTGCACCTTCGCAAAAAAAAGTATTATTTTGCATTTGTATATTTCTACATTCAATGAAGCATCGTTGTGTAGGCTGGTAGGTAGGATGACCGATTTTACGTGTTTTATAACTCAAAATATTTATAAAATTTTGTTTTAAACATTAAAAAATGATTATCTAATCTCTCTTTATCTTTGTTTGAAATTCATGTGGTATTTCCCTTTTATTATTTCACAAGCTGCCATGTAATCTCTCGTGCGGGCGGGCCTGGATTTGTCACACCATAAGGCGCGCCTCGCACCCAGTGCAACACCACGAGGTTTGGAACTAACTTGCATGGGGAGCAAAAGCTGTTTATGAACTACAATAGGATATATTTTAAATAACTTGGAATAACTATAATACATAAAGTTTTTTATTTAAAAAGTTTTCAGTTCTATTCCATAATTACTACTGTACTATAGTGTCCTTTGATATCAGAGTGTCATTTACTCTGTGTAAAGCATAAAAACGCCCTATCAAATTTCCAATGCAGCTTGTACAAAAATACGAACAATTATTTTTTAACAGATTGAACTGAAATAGTTAAATTTGGCAAAGCAAAGTTCTTAAAGTAGATTTCAAGATTTAATCTTATCTAAATTAAAAGTATTTTGGATAAAACTTTATGGAGCTATGGCCATTTGAAAAGTGCCTATTTCTATGGTATTAACGTACATTTTGCCATATTTGGGCTAGTGTGACACACCGAGTCAAATAAGTAATGTTTGATGATGATATAATTATTGCAGGGTAATGTGGGCATCACGTCAGGCAAACCTGCGTTGATAAAAATAACATTAAATAATATTTATTCGTTATTTTCTAAAAAGTAGCGAAAACAGGCTGGAAAATAAGGTGTTAATGGGGCTTGTAGCACCCCTAAACCCATTTTAAAAACTGTTTTATTGATGCCAATGTTCTTGGTCACCGTGTCAACCTTCCGTGTCAATTCAAAATTGAATTCCAAGACTATTCAATGGCACCTCAACCAATATACTCTCTAGACCCAGCCACGGGACTCGGCACGATGAAACCATTTTTTTTGTCATTTTGAAAATAGGTGCATTTTAGCAACGTTTGTTAATTAAGAAAACATGCTATGACGAAAGAAAATACCGTTCAATTACTATTATAGATTACATTCCTCATTGTACGTGTATAATTGTATAAATGTATGGGGGAGTTCAGCTCAAACTATTATGTGTGAGTTGTAGTAACATGCGTACGTCATTTAAGGAACATTAACACCTCTTAATGGCAATTTCCGAGAAGTTGGCTCTCCTCTTCTGAAAAGAAAAGGAATTCCTGGTATTATAAATTGTCATTTACATTTGAGGCAACAACGCAATACTGTTTAAATCTCTAAATCAAATACAAACACAAACGTCAACTATTCGTAATTACTGTTGCAAAGAAAATAGAGGATATTAAGAAAATATCAACAGATAGTCGGGTAATACGGAGGTTGTCGGGAGGAGAATTCTGGCTGCTGGCTGCTCGGATCGGTAATTTTCCGTGGCTTCTCCAATAAATACCAGACGAATGCTGGAGTAGAACCCTAACAAACGGACCATGGGCCTTGCGCTATCTTTCCTTCCTCTTCCTTGTCCTATCCTCAACGATTACTTACACTAACATGCACTACGTATCGAGAGACCAAGTCGGGAGTTCAGAGCTTGTCCCGCCTAGGGCGGTGCTCCGCTGTTGGCAGATACCTGGTTGGGGAAAACCTCGTTAGTCGACAGGCAGGATATCACCCTCCAGCGGAGGAAGATCATCCGCCACTGTCCCGAGGAAAGAACATGCACCACACTTTACCGGACTACTGACCTTAGCTGTTGACGCTCGCGGAATCACCAATCAGTCAACCAATCAACCCAAACGGTGTAATCTCCCGCCAGAGGGGCACCGTTCATTCGAGACAAGGTCTAAGCCCCGACTGGTCTCCCCGACCTGTGTGGTACTGCATTTGGGTGGTGTGTGAAAATAAGGGCTGAGAAATGACAAGAGGAAGGAAATTTGCGGGCGGTCAGTGGTCTGTTTATTAGGACTTCAGCATCGCCAGGTGATGATCGGAGAAATCACGGAAAATTACCAATCAGAGCACCGGGCCGCTATAATTCTACTCCATATTGGGGCTGAACTTGATCTAGCCAGTTGTCGCAAATTCTGCCACCGAAGGGACTCGAATCTTACGACCTCCCAGTCAGAGTCCAGTGTAAGTTGATGCTTGTCTCCGCTGGGGAAGATATCTGGAGAGACAAAGTACACCCGACTTGTAGGTTTCGCGCCGGATCTCAAGTTCCAGCTTGGGAGGAACACCGCCACATTTCGAGATATAACACGCACTACATTTATGTAATAATCTCAGTAGTTGATGCGTCCGATAGAAATACTTACTCCCTCCCTGGTATTTCGTAATTCCATACTTACCCCCAACTTGGAAAAATACTCTTCAATTATTATGATCATTTGCTAGTTAAACAACAGTATATGATAAACCGATACTATTTGGGTGTGAATTATGCTCAGTTTTATTTAAACAGATCCATGCCATTATCGAATAAACAATATTGGAAGGCCATCACTTGAAATTTTCCAGACATGAAAAACAAATGCTAATTTACCCGACGCTCTCTGATGCCGACAGATGAACCGCACGTTCTGAGGGACTCAGTGAAACCGTTCTAAGATATCGTAAGATAAGGTAAGATAAGATTTGTTTAACCAGCACTCCCGTTTATCCCAGTAGCCGTTCTAAAGTAGCTTATGATACGGCGCTTGGAGGAAGCAATTTGCCAATGAAAAATCCTAGTATTTCATATTTCCTAGCTACTCTATCACCTCCAGTGTTCCTCAATTTTATCTTATAATTATTTAATTTATTGTTTGGTTCAATCATAAATTAATCCGATTTTTAATTATGGAATTTCTGAATAATTTTTTATATTTGAAAAGAGCGCAAAAGATAGCCTCATTTCCTATCTGCTGTGGACCTTGTAATATTCTATTTAGTAGCTACGGAGCTAGTATTTTAGTTGAAGTATTTTTTTCAAGTGCATTTTTACTGCATTATTCTGAAAGACTGAGGATGAAGTAACAAGTATTGTTGTTGTTTTTTTTTGGCCAATAACCTCGTTCTGAATCAGATTTCCGGTCCAATTCCTGTTGATCCATTGAACAAATGTTGAAATAGCTCATCGGTTTAATTTTTGTAGAGTAAATGTTGCTTAAATTTTTGTACAGTAAATCTGGGCACATTTTTTTGTTCTCTACGGGAGTTTAATTAATTCGTCAGCAGTAGAAATATAATCTTTGCTCATTAGCTTTTTCAAATAATTTATATTACAATGGAATGAAATTTTCCTGTTATCAAATTTTTTCCCAAAATCTCGTTGCTACCTCATTCACAATTCAACTATGTACAGTAAAAGAGAAAGGGTACCCAATACACCACATTCGGTTTTCATTATTTTGTTTAAATAAGAGTAAAAAATCACACTAAGTAGTAGACTACATTTTTAGGAATTTTTTAGAACCAGATGCAGTTTTCGAGTTACGAACTTATCCTCTCACATACGTGAGGAGCTTGTTTCCTAAAGGTACGAAATTGAACTGGACAATTTTACAGTAGAAAAGAAAAACTTACTGTAGCTAAAATAGTTATTGCATTAAATCAATATTTCGTTTTTAGCTTCTCTGGAAGTCACTGAAGTATTTTATTGAAACTTTAAGTTTCTCCATATTTTATTCCAAATTTATAAGGCATTGAGTTTTGGACTTAGTACGTTTTGACATACAAAGTGGAAGAAAAAAGTGGATGTTGGTATTATTAATTACCAAATAACTATCGACATTGAAGTTTTTAGAAATATTTAAGATAAACTTCTTTATTGAAACCTATTTAAATTATTAGAAATTCAAAAAATGATGAAACTTAACATTTTCAAGGAACTATTTTGATTCATCGTAATATACATCAATGTTATCAGAATCTTCTTCATTAACTAAATTTCCTTTTACTACAGTTTTATTTTTTACAGTGAAAGTTAAAGTGGGTTTGACACGTTTTGGTACGTATTAAAACAATTTTGACGACCGGTATAAGTGAAATTTTCAAATTTTTTGGTGCACATATAAGAATGTATTTAGATTCTAAAACCCTCGAAATATGTACAGACATCTGTAGTAAAATTTTAAGAAAAATATGGACTTGGTAGCTTTTAGAAACAAACTCATCCAGTGTGAATGCTTTCTTACGGCGTTGAGCGAACGTGGTTCGAGCCGTTCCGTCGCGGCGGCGCGCGGGTCCAGCGGGCGCTCTGCGTCGCCGTCGGGCGGCGCGTCTCCGGCTGCGCAGGCGCGGGGCCGCAGGGGCCCTCCTGGGGGACCGCGGGGGCCACGGAGGCACGTGCGATGCAAGGGGGCTCGCGTTACCTGCGCCCCCGCCCTCCCCCTCCACCCCCTCCCCCATCACCCCCTCCACCCCTCCTGCTCCTCTCGGCCCCCGCGCCCCTGCACTGGAAATGCTCTGCTCCTCTCCGCTCCGCTCTGGCCCGCCCTGCCCCGCCCCGCCCCCTCCTGGCCGTCTCTCCCGCGAGATGGGAGCAGCCGAGGGAGGCTGCGGACGACGGGGAGGAGAGGTGGGCGGGGCGGGGCGAGGAAGGGAAGGGGGCGGAAAAGGTTGCGTGATCTGGGTGCTTACGGCACAGCGGCACGCATGCTGCGCCGCCGCCGCCGCCGCCACCCGCGCAGCCCTCGCTCGCTATCTGTCCGCGAAGCCTCCGGGAGCTCCGCGAAGCCTCTCTGCCCGCCCACATGCAGAAAGACGTTTGCGCAGGCCCGCGATGCAGTTTGTTTAGGCTGCCGCGGGAACGGGATGCATCTTACGACCGTTCGACAGTCCACTAAGCTCATTTCATTAAAACACGTTGATTTGCTCTGGTTTGGTTCCCTTTATTTTTCTTCACCGCTGGTGGGAGAGACAAATCTTAAACGAACGTTGGCTAATTAACTCGCCTCTATTCAGTACAAAAGTGATAATTTGCTCCAGTTTTGCTTCTCTCTGTTAATTTTCCTTTATTTTATTTAACTCCATGTGTATGTAGGCTTTGAGTAGACTCATATATGCATATTCATTATCCGTAAGGTAGTCTGGCGTACCTTACTCGGTTATCTTTTTACTCTTCTAAATATTTATTCCATAGTATAGAAGAGCTACTAGAAATAATTTCTATAACCATCTATAGTCCTACATTAACTGTATTCTTTATAAGTACCTAAGCGAAATATGATCAGCGTAGACCAGATGATTCCGATTATTCTGATATATTATGAAGTAAAATGCATGAAACTAAAATAAATAGGTTTGAAATATATGCCAAAATACAGTACAGAACACTGAAATATTAAAAAATATAAAACTAAGAAATGTTAAAATGACATGAAGTGAAACAGAATGTGATTTTTTAAATTCAAAATGTTATCATGAACATGGACGGTAAACCTTAATAGAATTGCTTGAAGATTTTATTATTACGATATGGACAATTCTTTTATAATTTGAGCGTGTATTATTGATTTATTCCGCTATTAAATTAGAACATATCAATCAAATATTTAAATATTTCAGCTGCAGTAGCCCATGAATTTTTTTGGTAATTGCAATGATTCCTCTGAAACATTACAGAAGAGGATTACATTACGTTCAGTACTCTGAATTTTTGTTTTCGTGCGGACTCGTTGGAAGGCGTTAAATGTAAAAAAAAATTAAAATGTCAATTCTTTATATGATCAGAATCTGTATTTAAATCTTATATTTCTTATTTTAAAATGCATTGTATGTAATGAATTTCCAAAAACGTTTCTGCAAATTGCTATTGCTATTGTCTAAAAGTCATTTGAAATGTTAGTGCACAAAGCCTTTAAAAAGAAGCTCAAAATAATACTTATACTCCCTTCAATGAAGTATTCTATTTTTAAATAGTTTCTGTTCACTTCCTAACTTATCGCCTTTCTGTAAAGACTAATAAACTCTTCCAGTGACGTATGCAATTATTTCTACCTGTGGTACCTCTAGCAAAGAAAACATATTTTATTGGAAAATTCACGTCCTTCTTATGGCTTTCCTTGACATCATATTGCTTCTTCTTCTTCTTCTTCTTCTCCTGGGACTACACCATGCTGCGTCTCTCGCACACAAGTTTTCATCTTCTTCTATCTTGTCAATCATGTGACGATCTCTCATTATCTGTTGCACACCATCATACCACTTAATTCTTTGTCTACCTCTCTTTCTGTGCATTGGCACCTGCCACTTCGAAGTTTTAATGGCCATCTTTCTTCGTGCAATCTTCTAAGATGACCGCACCATATTAACCTTCTCCTCCAAGTTCGGGGTGGAGATGTTAGTCCTGCACCCCATCGCTCAGAAAAAACTCAATATACACGAGTCCCACGCAATAAACAAATCACCATATTGCGATACTTTAAATTGTCGTTTTCATATTTTCTTTATTGTTGCTAACTTTTTCGCAAATTGTTTAAAAATGTTTTGTATCTTATTTTTAATTAAAATAAACTTTATTTCTTTCTGTAGCAGAGAAAATGATTGCGTCCCGATTAGAAAGTGAGTAGTAATTTCCTTAAAGCCCTACATTTCTCCAGATCTTCAAAGAATGATGGTAAAGATTGAGAGAAATTCGCTTTCATGTATTTTTTCTTTAAGGAATCGATTTTTTTCCTTTAGCCTAGAACGTTAGATTCAGATAAACTATTGTGTGTAAACAAACATAGAAAATGTTAAATAAGCAAATGTAAAAATTGAAGTCAGATTATCATATTATTTCAGAATACAATTTACTGCGCACAATTATTGTTTCAATATACCCATTTTTCAAATTTTAATTGAATAATTTTGTTTTCGTATGATGTATAAAACGATACCAGTCTTACTTAAGATAAAAATTTGAGAAATGTCGTGTACTTTTTCAAAAATCCCTCATATGCTAGCAATCGGGGAACCTCTGTAAGGCTGTCTGTTACGGTTAGAGCTCTTCCAGTCCGTCCAGGGCAAGAGAGGTGTCATTCGACGCGTCTAGGTCTACTGGAGGGAAATTGACAATGTTTTTTGAACATTCTAAGAGAATTCCAAAAATGTATTTTTGGTGGGGGTGTTTTAGCACCTGAAATTTGTTTCTTTGGTTATTTAAGGCACCTTGTGACGTGAATCACAGAGACCATACAGCTTTTCAGACAATGCATCAATCGTTACGACTTAATTTTTAAGATTGATTGCATAAGATTTATAAGATTGAATTTATAAGATAATTTAACCTAATTTGGTAATGAAACATTTTTTGTTAAATTTCTTTTGATGATTTTTCATATACCTTCCTGTGCGGAAGGATGGTCCTGGACTAACCAGACAACAATATTAAGTTTAGAATTTTGTTTTATTGTGACGTTGCAGAGCACAACAAATATTAAATTAAAATATCCGGCGGAAGCGTCATGCTCGTTATTTAATATTGGTCAGCTTACAGATATTGATGACTTGTATGTATTGACATACATTGTCATTGACTCGCTCCCAGTTTACGATGGAAAACGTGAATATTTACTGTATGTAGATTTGTATTTTGTAAAGATAAGCTTCATACCTTTCTCGAGAAAATCTCGTTGGTTTCTCTATATTTTCTTAAGATTCTTCAGTATTATTCATTAATCAAATAGAATTTACTTTTATGAATTGAACCATATGATTTTATAATTTATCTGTATTTTAATCTGTAATTTAAACCTTGCCAAAGTAAGACGCAAATATAGTTAATGATTCATTTGAGATGTAAATCGAGGTGTTTGCCTTCGCCGTTCATGAAAAAAATAACTGACCTGTATTTGGAGGAAAAGTATTTGATGACAAAATTTAGAAGTTATAGCTTTTATTTTTGAATTTTCAAAATATTAGAAAACTAATTTGAATATGGCATTAGAATCCATATTTTTAAAAGTTATTTATTCAGTAGGATGTTAAAATATTAAATGCATATATAACACGAACTAGGACGAATCCAAAAAACAAAAAAAACAAAAAATATCCATGAGCATTGAAGGCGCCTGAGCGTTGACGGATCTCGGCACATTGAGGTAGCGGGGCGAATACTCGTCCTTGCTCTGTAGCCGCGAGCGCGGGCCCAAACCGGGCGGGCGGCGGCGGCCGCAGCATCTCGTGGCGCTGGCGGCGGGCGGCGAGCGGCGGGCGGCGGGTGGAGAGCGACGGGCAGGGGGCGGCGGGCGCGAGGTCTCGGCCACGCCCAAGCCATCAAGGCACGGGGCCGGCGCGGGGCGAGACAGGAGCTCCTCCGCGGTGCCTCCCCGCCCCACCCTCCCTCCCCTCCCCTTCCCTCCTCTCCCCTCCCCGCCCCTCCCCCGCCGCCCGCCCCGCCGCCCGCCCCGCCGCCTCCTCCGCCGCCGCGTGCAATATTCAGGTAAAGGCGGGCCACGCGGCACAGCCGGGCTCCTCCATAACTCCGCGCGTCCAGGCTCTCGTAATAATTTATAGACAGCGGGCTGCAGGCAGAGGGGGCCCGGGGGCGGGGGGCGAGAAATTGGAAACGGAAACGGGAGGCAACACGGGAGCGGACGAAGCTGCCCCCGCCGCCCCGCCGCCGGGAGGAGGAAAAGTAAAGTGAAAAAAAACGAGAAGAAAAAATAGAGGATCGCGTTGCGGACCACAGCGGCCGCGGCCCGAGCGGACACGGCCAGGGCGGAGTAGCGTGGTGGGGGCGGGTGGAGGGGGTGCATGTGAGGGGGCGTGGGCGCGCGCGGTGGTGGGGGCGGAAGGACCCGCGAGGGGTGAAGGGGCCAAGGGGTGCGTGGAGGCGACCTGAGGGGCTCCGCACCAGGAAAGGTAGTATATTGGGGAGGGGGCTGATTCTGCCGGGGCTGCTGTGGTGGCCGCCGCTGCCGCAAAGGCCGCTGCCTCTGTGCCCTCGACGTCCGCCGCCGCAACCGTCGCCGCACGCCTGCGCGATCGACGATGCGTCCTCTTCTGCCATTCGTCTACACACGCTCTTGTACCATTCCTTCTGATCTCGATTTTCTCTTGTTTCTCCTCTTCCTTTTGCTCGGCCTCCTCTTCTCTTCTGGATTCGGTCCGACTTTCTCCTTCTGCTCCTCTTTCCTGATTAGCTCGTCTTCTTTACACATCTTCTCGTCCTGCTTCTGCTTCTCCTAGTCCTTTACCTCTACACCTTTTAATTCTAGATTTTTGTTCTTCCATTTCTTTGTTTTTCCACTTCTTTTAACTTCCCTTTCTCTATCACTTCTTCCTTCAACTATTTTTCTTCTTTATCCTACTGGTTCTATTTCACTCCATTCCTTTCCCTACATGTTCCCCTATCCTCTTACATCTCCTCGTTTATGCTGCTCTTTCACCTTCCCATCGACTGTTTCATCATCCCTCTTTTTTTACTCTTTCTACGTTGATGTCTCTGACCTTCTTCAAACTTTCTTCTTCTTCTTCTTCTTCTTCTTCACTTCCCTCCCTCTCTTCGTAATTCACCACGACAATCACCACTGTCTCCATGACCGATACTTCGGCGTCCTCTCTCACCTACATGGCGTCTACCGTCATTACCACCACAACTACCACCTCTCCACCTTCAGCTCCCTGCAAACTGCCATGACCCGCGCCTCCGTCGCCACCTCTGAAGGTTGACGGAGGCTGCAGTCCGGGTTACTGCGCCCTCTTCTTCCTCTCCTTTTCCCTTTCGCAGTACCCCTCCACATCCGGTCCGCGCCCGCCGCGGCTCACATACACGCCGGCGGTGGGATGGGAGGGGGCAGAGGAGGACACCTTGGGCTTTGTAAGACGTCAATACCTTGGCGCGGCCACCCGCGGAAATTGTTCGCTCGCCGGAGCAACCTTACGGAAGCTTTAAAATTCAATGACGGCCGGCGCGCGCACGGACCGCCGACCGTCATGAAAAAAATATGCGCGGCGTAACTCGAGATGAGAATCGACGCGCGGTCTTGCGATGCGGCAGCAGTGGTTCATTATCAGCGGAAACGAGTAACTATCAAGGAATGTTATTTTAATGAATACCCATCTACCTCGTGCATTATTTAGTTTCAGACTGCGCTTTTTCTTTAAAAGCATTCATTTTATTTGTATATTTTTCAGATTAAGTAAAAAGGTACTGTTAAGAGTATTATTAACATGTGCGGTCGGTTTTTACAAAATTACAGTTGTTTTCAAGGTTTGCTCTCGTGAATATTTTTTAATATGAAAGTATATATGAATTTATTAACAATAATAAATGAAAGGGGAAAGTTTTACAGAACCTTTTTGGTTGTACTTCTCTGAATATCATTTTATGTAAATTTCTCATTGTAGATTTATATCGAAAAAACAGTAAGCCAAAATGTAGTGTACATAAAATCACATAATAAGAGGACATGAGATCAATTGTTTCGAATAAAATTCGGGTGTGATGGTGAAATCACGATTAGGAATTCTAGTAAAAAATGTTATTCTTCTTGGTGCTTTTTGAGTTCACGTAGTAATACTATCAATTTAAGTTTTTTTTTTCTTTGAAATGTGACAGTCATCGTTGTTGAATTTTTTCAATATTGCACAAATATCATCTAATTTCTTTCGAGTTTTGTCTGTGACAACTGTTGATACATAAATCTCCCCACTAATTCTTAAAATAAATGTATGCAGGCGTGTGCCAGGAATATAATAATACATATTTTTAAAGATTATGTTACGTTATACCTACTTGCGTAAGTTCTCTTGTTGAGAAACATTTAAGTCCCTTTCTCTAAAGCACGAGGTAAGTTACGGAGAGTACTTGATAGTCTGTTTCATAGTCTCATCACATCGTGACTTACCGAAAATCAAAGAATAGCTATATTATAACTGTGCTTACCAGTGAAAATTGAAACAGTGATATCTTTTCTTACGGTTACTTCGATTGAGCAGTCACTCCCAGTAACGACTATTTTTCCATGCAGCAGTTTTATTTTTCCATAGGACTCGGGTAAATATTCCCTCTTTGCAACCACTTGGCCGAGCGGAGAGCCACATGTGGTTGATTGACACCTTTGGATCTATCAAAAAGGTGGAGTTATTGTTGTTTTAGAATAGTCTTGCAACTGTACGCATTGCCTGTTTCCTTACTACAGTGACATGTAGAGTCGCACATCTTCCATGGGGATTAATTTCAGTAATAAAAATAATTTTAATAATCATCATTGCTGGTCCTGATAGCCGAGACGCTAAGACGCTAGTGACGCTAAGACGGTAGTGCAGTGGCATTCTCGGACGGAAAGATCGCGGGTTCGAGTCCCGCCAAGGGGAATGGGAGTGTTTATGTATGTCTGTTTGTGTGTGTCGTTCTTTCATCCCTCATTATCATCATCATTTCATCTTCCATACCTCCAAGGCCAACAACTCTGTGGGATAAAAATCGGATCCAACTAAATGCTGCTCCCATGATAAAATTACATGCAGCTGCTCCCCAGGGAGCATGCACGCGTGGTCCAAGACGGCCTATTCGCGGACAAAAAATCTCATCGTTGAATACTCGTTCGCTCGGCTCCATGTTGCCCCTCTGCTAATGGTTCGCGGAGCACGACGCCTCATTCGTGGACTCCTTCAGACCACTCGGTCCCGAGATTCATTCGCAAACTTCTTTGGAAGGCCCACTTCTCAGTAAGTGGCTGGCATTTTTAGGGTTACTTTGCTTTATTTATTTAACGTCAAAAGCAGTTAAAAACTGTGTGGCGTACGATCGGGAGAAGCATCTCTGCACGGTTTCTTGGACTCTGTGATTTCTGTTCAAACCTATATAGTAAGTATTGAGTTGAATTATGAATACAGGTAGCAATGTGCTTTTTTTTTAGAAGAATTGTTAAAAAAATTTCTCTCCTGTGTAATGAACTTTCCCAAGGATCAGGACTAGATTTAGGCTCTTCTCCCTTATCTTGCGTTTCCTGACGAAATCAACTTTATGCCCTGAGAAAATGGAGAACGATTATTTCAAAAACTATATTCTTCGCAGAGATCAAGTTAGGGCAGCTACATTTATGTCCACGAGCATAACAATAGGCCATGTCAGCATTTCTCAAAGGATCATGGAAATTGGATAAAAAGTCTGACTGAGATGGGAGTTTGCCTATGAGTGTAGTGAGGACAGAAAACGAGTTTCGCGATTAAGAGAATTAGGGAAAAATGATGGGAGTTTGGTAATAGTCGAGAGGATGTAAGTGATTCTAGAAAAAGGGGGAGGTGGTTTCAGCCAGAAAACTTGCTAACATTTTCAAATGAGGAAGGACACAAATTAATTGCATTAAAAATATTAAAAGGTACATCTTTGGAATTTCCATACATCTTGCAGCTAAAAAGAGATTTAAAAGTAATAAACAATTTTGTAGGGTTTATTAAATAGTATGCATGCGTGAACAGGTTTGCCTGTATTTTATAATTCATATGTAGTTTGTTATTTAAGTTGTAATTTAAAGTTTAAGATAATTAAAATATCCAACGGAATATATTTTAAATTCATACAATTAGCACAATTAGATCTGTTGTTAACTTATTGTGACCCCTAAAACTTTATTAATAGTGTTTCTGAACCTGTATTAACAGCCAATTTTTGCAGAAATTAGTCTTTACCGCTTAAGACAGGTTTCCCTGTAAAACAAAATAATTACTTAACAATACTACATGTTGTTTATTGTTTTTCATTCATTTTAATGGTGAGAAAGTGCTCTTGTTGCTATTGTGAGCTCTTTCACAGATTGGAAATGGGTGAGTAATAATATCCATAAAAACTATATTAAGTGAAATAATGTTATGAAAATGTCAAAAATCATCAGTTTCCATAAAATTCGTTTAGATATTAAGATTAACTTACAGAGATATCCAATTATAAATAGTTCGGAATTATACCATACACTCAATTTGATTATGTGATCACAGGTTTTGCGTTCATTAAGTTACAATCAAAATATCATTTTTGAAAGTCACAACTATTTTTGAGTCAACTGATATAAATTACGTTCGTTGTTGTTATCATAGATAAAGAACAAGGACGTACTTGGAAACTAAAAAAAACATGAGAAGGCGGCTTCAAGAACACACAGTTTCTAGTAGAAATACAAGATAGATTCTCGTAAGGATGTGAAAGGAACTATGACAACTTGCTGACATCCACTGTACGTTGGTCAGAACGTTTGCAACGTATCTAAGACTCCTGTCGTGGTGTCCCTGGTCTACGAAAGAGGATTTACATTTTACGACTCATTTCGAGGAAGAGAAATAATCACATTACAGGACTAGATGAATGTTAAATGGACCATACAACAGCTGCATGACATGCTAGTAAAATAAACTTATTGTATAATGGGACAATGGATCAGATATATCTCTGGTGATGGAAATTGTATGTCATTCATTAATTACATAAAGAGATATTGTATGGTGCTTTTTGTAGTTATACAACGTATAGTTTACAGCCACATCTTATTTCCAACCTACAAACTGTAAAACCTGTCGGCCCCGTGGCCGAGATCGCTAAAGCAGCAGTGCTGTCGTGATTTCGGACCGAGGGGTCGTGGGTTCTAGTCCCGCTTCGGGCATAGTTGTATGTGTTCGTCCTTTCACCCCCTGTCATTACCATATCGTTTCATCTATATACCATAACGTTAAATCCAATAGTGGTCGCTAATGACCAAATTGTTGACGCAATCTTAAATAACAAAAAAGTCTAAAATCTGTAACCTCAGACAAGTCTATTGATTTGGGAGTTTTCATGTTGAACTTTTAGAAAGAAATGTTTCCTTTTCACAAACTTTACACGGGGCTTCACTGTGCTCACGTGAATGAAAACACTTCTTTGTAAACACCACCTGTCTTCTTGAGAAAAGTGAAATGGTTGTTATGGTGAAATTCTGTTTTCAATTCCATTATTTCTGATTATTAAATGAAATGTATCTCAGATTTCCTGCAAGATTTATTTATAAGATTGTGTACTTTTATTGTAAAATTCATAAAAAATAGTATATATAAGTAAAGGAATAAATTGGAAATAAATGAAGGTTCAGAAGAGATATCCAGGTCGTCCGTTACGTTTGGCTGTTAAACAAAAAAGAATATAAATCAAAATGTTTCATTGGATTGTAAAGTATAAACTTGCACATCATTTTCTCCGTAAGTAATAAATTTGCACATCATTTCCTCCGTTAATCCGAGCAGGACGCACGTTTTTATGTGCTCTGTCATAGAATGTTCCCACCTGTGTCACTGTTTCCCACCACCAATATCTTTTTTCACCTCGTCATTGTCAAGCCGCTGAACAGAAAGAATTTCAGGTGGAGGAAAAAGAGGAAACTCACTAGGTGCTGGATCCGGGCTGTGTATGGGATTGTGAAAGAGCATCCAGCCGTAGTGACAAGTACAAATCTTCGAAGAGCCTCTTTTCTGTGTATTCATGGTTTAAAGTAAATAGTACCACGTAAATTAAGAAAGTAATCCATTAAAAATAAGTAGGATTAGAATTAATATCATGCATACATAAATGCCAAATATGTGTACATCAACACAAGAAAAAAAATTATGTCCTATTCCTAAACTGTTTATCTTCCATCCTCTTCCCATTTGAGGATGTTGGCTATCGAGCGCCAGGCAAGCCATCAGCCGGCGTGACTCATTCTTGCCCTCACGTCTCAATTCCCCCTTTCGATTCCGTTCGCCGCCTCACCGGCAGCGGGCCGGCCGCACACCATCACCCAGATCGCGCAGCGGGCGCCGTAAAGACGCGCGGGGCCGAACACAAAGCGTCGCGCAGGCGGCCCGGCGCATCCGCCAGGTCGCTTAATAGCTCGTTTGTCATGGGGAGGAGACTCGTCACACGGCGGCCGGGCGCCGCCCCCTCCCCGCCACCGCCGCCGCCTCCGCCGCCGCCGAAGCCCGCTAGACGTTTAAGACCGCAGCAGCTGTACGGGGACGATAAATTTGCGGCTGTAAGATTAAAAACGCGTATCGCGCGGCGTCCGTCAGACAGTGGCGGCGGCGGCGAAGGCGACGACGACGGCGGGGACGGTGGAGGAGGAGTGAGAGGACGACGACGACGACGGCACCGACGAGGGCGACGGTCGCAGCGACGGCGCCACCGACGGTCTCAGGGGGGCGACACGAGCGCTCCCGACGGCCGCGTGATGAATTACCGGCCGCCGCTGCCCCAGGGGACGCTGGGATTAAGGCGCTGGGTGGAAGCGGAGAAGGAGCACGAGGGGGAGGAGGTGGTGAGGGGGAGGGAGGGAGAGCGGGAACGTGTAGGAGGAGAGGAGGGTCCCGCACGGCCGTAGGGCAGCCGAGCAGGCTGCAGCGGAGAGGGGCTTCCTCCATTGAGGAGGAGGAGGGCGGCGGCGGCGGCGAGGACTGCGGGGGGCGGTGCGTGGGTGCTGTCGTCTGTGCGGCACGCGTCAACTAGCTGGCGCAAAAGAAGTACAGTAGTCAGTCTGTTGAAAGGACGTCAGTATTTCGCCAGGAGACGTCATCGTATGTAGGTTTTAGAATTTTGAGATAGTAGAACATTATCATGACCATTGTGAGTATGAAAGGATTCCCCCACCAGCTTTCCTCTTTTTCTAACGTAGAGCTTCATAATACTTCGTACTCCAAGAATTAAAATTTTAATTCATTCATTTACGTAAATAATGTATATAATTTATTCGATATTTGTAGTCTTACAGAAACAAGCAATTGGAGATAATGGCCTCAGAAATCTGTAGTCTTGTATTTGGTGGATTCTGCAAAAAATTAAACGATTTGAACACTGAACAATATAACGATTCTTTCGACTTTCAATTGTGTTCGTGTTTTTTACAAGCTTCATTAAAATTCTGTGCTTACATGAAACCTTTGATTAATTGTGAGAAATTTATAAATTATGAGGGACGATTCGTCGTCTGACATAGATTCTAGTTTTTAAATAGTCTGTAAGGACTAGGATGTATATGAGTAGTGTGCAATCTTTAGAGGTAAATAGTAATGACGATTAGTGAATTAGTAAGTAAGGTCTTACCAGGTTTTATTTTTGTGTTCGAGTCTTCGAGCATCTTCAACATTGTACATAATGTTGACCAACGGACTTTCGGCGGTTTGCCGCCGTACTGATATGAAGAGAATGTTTCCATGAATCATATTCTCTACATGATATGTTATTTTATTTTGATATCTTACAATATGTTTGTTTTTGAAAGAAATGTTTTATCATTAAGGATTAAATGTTTACCATACTGCCAGAAATATTTTTGTCGTTGCAAGAACATGGTCAATGGTACAAATCATAATACCCCAATGATATAATAAATACTTTCCAAAATATTTTTAGTCGACATTTTATGTTTGGCACATTTTCAAACCATTTAACTGTCCATATTTAATACTAAAATGGTCTCTGGAATTTAAAAAAAATGGCGTAAAACGTTAAGATTTTATATTACCTTAAAAGCCTCCTACATTTAGGGCTGAACAGAAATAAATACATTTTTCGTAAACAAGCCCTCTTTTTTTAATACATCTTGCGTTTATTCATCCTGGGCTCGTAACATGTTTATTGGCCCATATAATGCCATCATTATTTCATAAGTTCGGACGTAATGGGTAATTCTCAAGTTGTAAGTTTAATGATACTGTGATTTTTGTGTCCTGTTATCTATAATCGAAGTAATGCGACACCCAAAAAATGTATTTATTGATTTCAAAGGGCCCATCTTAGTTGTCATTTTTAGTATGTCACCCACGTAAACAACCTTAAACCAAACTATTCTCTTGCTTCTATAACCAAAGAGTTTCCTGTGAGTTACACCCTTCATATATCAGTGTCGTGTTCCACGCGCAGAATTTTCTTTGCAAAGAAAGGGAAATAAAATCATGAAAATGTAAAAAAAGTAATCTTTCTCCACTTAGAGATTCGTAAGCAAAGAGGTGATTACATTTTATTAGATCTGTGTTTCAGATCTTGTCATTATCACAATTTCTGGCAGTAGGGAGTGTCAACTGTCCTGAGGTATTCTCCGGTATCTGACACAATACGTGATCTGTTCTTGAACATGTTCACTGACTTCTGATTGCAGTCCGCTTTCGCGTAAATACGCAACTGCACCACCGGAAAAGATTCTGGCTGGTCGGGGGAGCTCACAGCCAGCGGAACTGTGGCCAGTGAAGGCAAAACGTTCAGTGAACACTATTTTGGACAATACCATAAGACAAGAACAGGGGAATGATTTTGACCAATTACAGCAGCGCGGCCAATTAGCACTCAAGGCCGCATGGCAAGTCGTGGGTCAGAATCGGACGATATTTAAAGTGACTAACTCTATTTTCAGTTTTGCTCTAATTGTGATATAGATGAAGTATAAAAGATCATTTGAAATAGTTTTGATATATTTAGGGTTCTGGAGTTTAAAAAATGTGCGCATATATGAAGGTGTGGGGGAGTATCACGTAATTTCAGTTTCTCCTTTGGAATATGCGAATATATTCGTTAAACTCAACATAAAATTTTACTGTTTTTTGTCGATTAATAATCTAAAATCAAATAAAAATATACCTGTCAATGGATATTTGTTGTTCCTCGAATACAGAAAAATATTGCCATCATTAAATAGGTTTTATTCGCCATATTGTTCTTTACTAAAAATATTGGCGTTCGAATCAGACGGCATTGTAGCCATGTGATTCGTTTCGTAAACCGTTCTGAGCTAACTACAAAATTTGAATACGAGTAATAGAATACTCACCAATCTTTGTACCATTGGCAGGAGTGTTTTCAAATCTAGTTACGATTGCAATTGCGTTTTGTTCGCTCAGCTCCTGATTGAATCTAGTTGCAATGCTGTCAGTTCGATAATTGCCAGT
>JAHLJT010008446.1:201638272-201662674 GCA_031308135.1 Acheta domesticus
TACCTAAAAGCCTCCTACATTTAGGGCTGAACAGAAATAAATACATTTTTCGTAAACAAGCCCTCTATTTTTTTAATACATCTTGCGTTTATTTCATCCTGGGGCTCGTAACTGTTTTTGAGTCCCATATAAGGCCATCATTATTTCATAAGTTTCGGACGTAATAGGTAATTCTCAAGTTGGTAAGTTTAATGATAACTGTGATTTTTGGTGTCCTGTTATACTATAATCGAGTAAGCTACGAAACCCAAAAAATGTATTTATGATTTCAAAGGGCCCATTCTTAGTTGTCATTTTTAGTATGTCCACCCACGTAACAACCTTAAACCAAACTCTCTCCTCTTTGCTATTCTATAACCAAAGAGTTTCACTGTTGAGTTACTCACCCCTTCATATATCAGTGTCGTGTTCTTCCACGCGCAGAATTTTCTTTGCAAAAGAAAGGGCAATAAAATCATGAAAGGTAAAAAAAGCTAAACTTTTCTCTCCACTTAGAGATTCGTAAGCCAAGAGGTGATTACATTTTCTTATTTCTGTGTTTCAGATCTTGTCATTATCACAATTTCTTGGCAGGAGTGATGTTTGTCACATACTGTCCTGAGGGATTATCCCTCGGTATCTGAACACAATACGTGATCTGTTCTTGAACATGTTCACTGCTTCTGATTGCAGTCCGCTTTTCGCGTTGAAATATCGCAACTGCAACCACCGGAAAAGATTCTGGCTGGTCGGGGAGCTCACAGCCAGCGGAACTGTGGCATGCTGAAGGCAAACGTTCAGTTGAATCACTATTTTGGACAATACCATAAGACATAAAGGGGAATGATTTTGACCATTACAACAGGCGCGGCCAATTTAGCACTCAAGGCCCATGCTATGGCAAGTCGTGGGTCAGAATCGGACGAATATTTAAAGTGACTAACTCTATTTTCATTGTTTTTGCTCTAATTGTGATATAGATGAAGTATAAAAAGATGCATTTATGACATAGTTTTTTTGATATATTTTTAGGGTTTCTGGAGTTTTAAACAATGATGCGCAATATATGCAAGGTGTCATAGGGAGTCTCTACGCTACATTTCCGTTATCTCTTCGTTGGAATTAGATATTCGAATATATTCGTTAAAACTCAACTAAAAAATTTTTACTTGTTTTTTGTCGATATAAAATCTAAATCCCATAACAAGTATACCTTGTGTGTCAATGGATATTTGTTGTTCCTCGAATACAGAAAAATATTGCATCATTAAATAGTTTTATTCGCCATATTGTTCTTTACTAAAAATATGGCGTTCGAATCAAGACGGCATTGTAGCCATGTGATTCGTTTTCGTAAACCGTTCTGAGGCTAACTACAAAATTTGAATACGAGTAATAAATACTCACCAATCTTTGTACCATTGGCAGGAGTGTTTCAAATTCTAGTTACGATTGCAATTGCGTTTTGTTCGCTCAGTCTCCTGATTGAATCTAGTTGCAATGCTTGTCATTCGATAATTGCAGTTCATTCTAGTACACAATTGTCATTCTTTCACTCAACTTTAAAAGGGCTTCTAGAAACTTCAAATTATCCGAAATTTGCGTTACCGTAATATCGAAATAACATTTTCCAAAAAGGTATACCTAAATATATGAATGTCTATTATTTCGTTTTTTTTGTCTTGACATTTACAAATTATCTACGTAATAATTGTTTCATGTGAGGAAATCATTTTAAACACATTTCCCAAAACAGACCATTTCATATTGCGCTGTTGCGTGTCTTCCGTCAAGAAAACAAACAATCCTTGAATTTGCCACAGTTTTTCTCCCAAAAGGCTAAAGGTGTGCGAATGTCTTCATAATTTCCGTCACGCTTCCTTGTCTCAATGACAAGAGCACATCTATGGGGTTGCCTCTGAGTAGCGGTGGAGTGTTTCTTCCACGTCTGGATACCGGGCTTTCAATGCTGGTCGATCTATAAAGAATATGAGATGGACAATGCGGTTTTGTAGCAGATTTCTCAGAGTTCTCCTATTTTCTATGCATCTTATTCGACCATTGGTCCATCATTATTCGTATCAAATCAATATCACCGCCCATCAATCAAAATCATCGAAGGTTTGGGTGAAAACCCGAAGAATTGTGGGTCATCATAAACTAATTGTGCGTCTATTCCGTTTCGGAAGTGTTCAGTAACAGTGTTTCGAAATTTACTGAGTCATGAACATCTGTTTACACCAAATCACAAAAATTTAACCTCAGTTGACGCGATGGCAAAGAGTCCTTAGGCCTTCGTGATTTACATTACACAGTCTTGAGTCTCTGCCACACACAATTGGCAACAAATTGTGATTCCAACACACAAGACGCCTCTCACTCAAACAATCATGTATCTTTATCCAGCACTCTGGAGTCAACACTAGCTGGATAAAGTCCAAAATGATTCTTTTATTATTATTCTTACAACTTTAATCACACCTTTGCCTTATGAGAGAGATTTAACAGGGCACTCCTAAAATTAGCCATATTTCGGCCTTTATGTAACGTAGTGCTGAACTAACCAGCTCTCGCGGACTTCATAATCGTCGGTGTTCGTTTCGGAGTCGGTGTTCATCATCAGCCTATAATATCGTACTGGCGAACGCGAACTCCGGGTCAAGGATTGAGTCACGTGGAACTTGGACAGTCTCTCACCCTTCCATGCGCGTTGCGGAATAAAACGAAACTAGAAAATATTGAAGCGTGTAGTGCGAGCGACTTCGGTCCTCTCCCATCTCCTTCCCAAACAGCGTCGTGGGCGCCGCCCGAGAACTCTGCAGAGGCGGCATTTGAGAGGGGCGGGGCGGCATGGGGCGGGGTGGCGCTTGGCAGGATGAGGGCGGGGCGGGACTCAGAGTAGTGGAAGCGGAGGGGGGCGCGGTGTGGCTGAGCATGGTGAGAGCGGAGCGGGGTGAGGGCGTGGAAGCGAGACGAGGAGGGGCGGGACGGGGAGGGAAGGGGGAGGGGCAGGGCGGGGCGGGGCAGCGTCTCCGCTCCTCGCGGATCGACGGCGCCGCGGCGCGCTGCGGCCGGCCACGCCCCGCTGCTGCCGCAATCCCCTCTCCTCCCCCGCGCCCACCGCTCCGCCCAGCGCGGCCCATGTGCAGCCGGCGACGCCTCGAAACCCCGCCCCGCCGCCGCCGCCGCCGCCGCCGCCCCGCCGCGCTCCGACGTCGCCCGACGCCGTACGACGCCCGCCCGCAACGCAGCGCAGCTCGCCGAACCCACCGGCGCGGCCAGGACACTCCAAGGTTTTTCGATTCCCGCTTGGACTCCTCGCTCATTCGTTTGTCTTCTTTATGACGCCGAGAAACGAATGAGATCTGTGTTTTGGTGGTAGATGTTGAGTTCTAATGTTTGAATTCTGGAAACTTATTCACTGACCCTCCCCGATCCGAGATGTATGGTAGGGAATTTTAGAATTAGACACTGCATAGGCGCAAAACTGCCAATTATTTTTTCACGTCCATGTTCGGTACTAAAGGTACTTACGCAATAAGCCTGTAATTCATACAATGTCGGTACTAAAGACAAGTGACACTTGGGTAAAAATCGTTATTTTTGAGTGAAATGACCGAATGTTAGTTTTGAAAATAATATAGTTTTACTAGTAACATTTTCATAAAAGAGATGACAAAGAATAAATAGAGTAAAACTCGAAATAAGTTGTTCATCTCAAATTTAAAAATTTCTCCTACAAAATAATAGGTTTTTTATATATCCCACACTTTTTTGTTCACCGTCACGTTTTGTACCATACCCTGATGCCGAAAAAATACCTATCATTTTCTTTCTCCACCTACGCTTTCCCCCAGATGTCCATACGTCTGTCCATCTGCCCGTGAACAACACTAGCGCCTAAACCGTACACAAGATTTTCATCAAATATATATATATATATATATATTTATATATATATTTATATATATATTATATATATATATTTATATATATATATTATATATATATTTATATATATATATATTTATATATATATATTTATATATATATATTTATATATATATTTATATATATATATTTATATATATATTTATATATATATTTATATATATATATTTATATATATATATATATATATATATATATCGATTGATCTGGCAGATGCCGCAACAGTTCGAATTTGAAATTGATATTTTAATTTTCAGGGATGCCACAAAGCCGCAACGATATTTTCAAAATTTTCTGGAAAAGTCGCAAGGTTTTCTCATTTGCCTCCTATAGTGCAAAGCATGAAAAAAATGAAGCAGTTTGGAGTTTCATTAAATCCTCTAAATTTTTGAAAATCACATAAGTTAAAAGTGTTTGACTTCCTCCTACAATCTTCTTATTAAAGATCGCAATTTTTCTTAATAAAATCTGTTTTCAAAAACTTTATCTAGTACAATTTTAATTTTTTGAAAATATAAGAAGTTTCATGTAATTTTGAGTGAACAAGTGGCATTTTTTTTAAATACGGAAAAATATTTTCACAACAATGGCTGCATATTTTTTAAAACAATTTTCACTCGAATGGAGTACGATTTGCTTAAAAATATAGAATAGGTCCAATTCTTGTTAAAACCTCCGTAATTTCGATAATTGCAAAAATTCAGTCTTAATTGATGTGTTGAAGTATTGTTCTAATTCAAAATGTTGAGATTCTATTGTTGTTATACTATATTCGTTTCTCGCAAAGCGTATGTGCGAAAGTTTGAAACTCAACCCGGGAAAATATTTTATGAGAAAATGTATGAGAATTGTATGAGAAAATATGTACTTATTGTTGCACCATTACTTGTTTCATACAATAACTAATGATATTAATTCACACATTCACGTATTTAACTTAATTTGGAAACCTGTACTGCTCATTTTCGTGGTAGCTCATGGTTATTTCGAGTAGACGGGCCACTCCACAAATATTTAGGTCTTTTTGTAGGATTCCTGAAATTTCAAATCTCAGCATCTCGGTTTCTCACAGGCTGAGTTTATCTCAATGCCAGCATTGCCGCCAACTTCGGAGTGACTCTGAACGAAAGGGTTATCTGTGACAACTAGGGTTCGAACCCCAACGGTGGTGAATTTTCGTTACTAGCTTTATAGCTAGGTCGAATTCAACTACTCTCTGGATAAGCAATCTAGCAGCCGGCTGCTCTGAACAGTAGTTTTCCTTGGTTCCCTGTACAGATCAATACCAGGCGAATACCGGAATACTTGCATAACAGGCTACGGAATGCACACGATTTTTCTTATATTCATTTATAAATCGTACTATAAAAATTTGAATGAAATCCATCTAGCAGTCGTTGAGCCTTTACCTGGCTGTGTTGGTATTTAAAAAAAGACTGAATAAGTACATGTAGTCGACGGATTCAACCACTCAACTCAGCTGATCCATAATTCTACTGTATTGTAGTGTTGCGTTGTGCAGTGTAGATAAAATGAAGTTTAGTTCAGTGTACTGTAGAGCAGTGCAGTGAAAATCTGTACTAATAAGCTACATTAGTTAGTATGAAATAATAAGAAAGTAATAGTAAGAAAATTAAGGTGAAAGTGTAGTGTAGTGAAACGAAGTGACGGAGTGAGTGTGGGACTTTTTCGGATGTTCAAAGAGCTGAATCCCTAGCCAGACCATCTCTAGATGGCCGCTACACTTGATTCGATTTTCTGGTTTCAATTCCCGGATGGGGCAAAAATTAAACTGTCGCATTTCACTGTCATATACGGGTTCATACAAATTATTGATAATGTGTAAGCATATTGCAGATGTAGAATTCCAAAATATAACGTAAGGGGTTCCGATAGACTTACCACAAGTCGTCCGAGCCCATGGCCGTCATTCTGGGATGCAATGGTATGGCCATAGTCTGACGAGATTCTAGTGACAGAGTACTGAATAAATAATATACATATATTTAATAAGAAAACTACTAATAACACACAAACGTTAATTCGGGCTTATTGCCTGCAAAGACTCACAAGGAGTTAGTGAACTCTACATTTGTGCACTTCAAGCATGGCTTACTCAGACACACGTGCCGACGAGAAGCCAGGAGACACAATAAAATATTCATTAAGTGGACGTACTCGTTGGCCCTCCTCTGCTCGGCGAACTATGTACAGTCGGTCAGCTGTGGCGGCTGCACGACTTTACTTCCAATGTACATCCTGGCATGGAACGAATTTGAAACATCTGATATTGTACAATTTACGGCTTCTTTATTGCAAAGAATATTTATATACGTCTGCAAAGAGAACTGTTCGTCCGTTTCGAATCCTCGAGGATATATCGATTACGTATAGTAGGAAGAGAATAGAGCCTAAAATCGATCCCTGCGGAACTCCATGTGCAATAGGAAATGAATCGGGAAGGTGTGTACATAATGTTCCATCATTCCAGTAAGGTAGAAGAAAGTATGGATGTTTCCCTCGATTTTGATTTTCGAAATCAATGTTGGCAATCGTATCATCGTCGGGTTTATGGAGAAAAGATTTCCATTCGTACGTAAAAAGTCTAATATTTTTGAAAACATCGACAAAAGAGAAATTGGCCGATAATTTTCAATTTCATTGTTATTGCCTTTTTTGAAGAGCAGCTTAATCTTTGCTGTTTTGAAAATATCTGAAAAAGTTCCGGTGCATAAGGATGGATTAAATGTGTGAGTTAACGGGTGTATAATGACAGGCGCGAAGGACTTCGGTCGTGCTTTCTGGGGTGACGACACAGAACTGTCCTTGGGGGCAAGAAGCGCTTGCTGGTGTACGTATTATCTTCAGATGTTATCTCCGCTTCACTGATGTAACTTTATGAATTGAATTCTCTCTTATATCTTCTACGATATTGGGATTATTGTGGATATAACATAATTTTATAATGTTAACATATGAATGTAGTTTGTTAACACTTCATAGAAGAAGTTACGTGATATCTATTATACTCGTACATCCGTTGACTTTATAAGCTATTAATTTTGTCCAGTTTCCGTTCGCTATCTTTCTGCGCATTTCATACCTCGGGTGCGAATGTCTCTGGATGGCAGTGCTCAGCTCCACTCAACCTTGTTTCTCGCAGGCGTGAGTCGCCCCTCCTCGAGTTGCACACCTCGTCCCCTCGTCACGCGCGTTGGCGCTCCAGCTCCCAGAGCCCCTCCGCATTCCGCGACATATGGGATTCCGGCCCGCAGGTGAAAATTAGCGCAATGAGCGAGCGCATATCTCCCGCGCGGCCGCCCTCGCGCGACGGAGCCCTTGGCGCGAGGAGGGGGGGGAAAGGGCTCCTGTGGGGTCACTGGGAGGTCCCTGTGGGCCGCTCGCCGCCTGCGCCAGGGAAATTGTCGTGCCGCGCGCTTGGGGGCGGGGCAGGTTGGAGCGCTAGGCCAGCGGATGCGGGGAGAGGCGGCCTCTCGCGAACCTACAATGCCTTCTGCGCAGTGCTGAATGCCATAAAAAACAACTGTTTTTTTCAACTATTCTTAAGGGTTAAATTGTTCCGGTTAAATTGTTCACATCTTATTTTTGATATTTTAAACATTATATAATAGAGTTTTGACGCGTTTTGGAATGTTGAAATTTGAGAATTCAGTGTTGGTTTTCTTGTGAGTAGCATTTTACAGACTTTGTCGGTTTAATCTCTTATTTAATATTGAATTTTATCTAATTATATCATTATCATGAATTTCACATTAACTGTATTCCTGAAATATTTCTTTTATCTAACTTGTTTAAAACAAAGTGATGACAGTGACGTCTCAAAAATCTAGGAGGACTCTATTTATCTTAGCAAACGATGTACAGGTTCAGTAACTGAATTAATACCAGTGGTCTTTTTGCGCAATTAAGATTGTGTAGAAATAAGTAACAGGAATGAAAAAAATAAATTCCTTCCGTTGGAACAATGGCGAGGAATTAATTATATGACTGAGAGCAACATGGGTTTTGGAGAATCCTTAGACGCTTTGCTGCAGCTTCTGGATGAAAAACTGTTGAAGGAATATTAGTTTCTTCTTTCCTGCTCCTCATCGCCTTTGTGATGTGAGATGGCTTCTCTCCTGGCTTGTTTTGCCCACCGGTACTGTGCACCCTTCTTGCTTGCAAGGAAGTCACTTTTAATTTAGAGAATCATTAACTTCCCTTGAGGGAGAAAGACCTTATAGCACATTAAAAATGTGAATATTCCTTTAATGATGCATGCATTACTGCAAGGGGGAGGATGATGTGGTTTAGTGAGGTAAACGACGAATTGTTTATGTGATACTTGTGTTTTATCTTTAGTTTACACGATGTTACAAGGTAATGTTTAAAGCTTATTTATATTAGTAAGCAGTAAAAGTCATTACATTAGTCGCTATTTATGTATCGAGTGTAAGGACAGTTAAGGAAGGATATATCTACCTTTTTTAATGACTCCATAAAAACTGTCTTTTATGGAAGGGTATATGTTATTTCTGTTTCGAATGCATGGCATATAATTTCTACTCTTCTTATTGAGACATTTTTTATTTGCAACTGCAAGATAGAATATTATAGAAGGAAGAAGAATTTCTTGCACTAAAGTAACAATTACCTTTCTTATTGACGTATTTTTGACATTTTGAACTATTCTGACTGATCCCAATCACGCTGTGGTCTAGGCATATTTTCTCCAAATTGCATGTGAGGTTTAATGTCAGAATTCGATAAAGGAAGTGACTTCTAGCCGTCTCCGTTATTCCATCTATTAGATGCTGACAAAATTATGGGCGATTTGAGAATGTTTCTAGACCAGCCTAATCTCACAAATTTATGGTGGTACTCTAGGCCGCGACCTTTCGAATTAAGCTAGTTGTAAAGCTCTTTGTTATTACGAATAAAGGAGCTTTTTTGGAATAGTAGTCGGAATTCTTGTTTGGAATAGTTTGGAAATATTCTTTAAAACACTTATAGTTAGGAGAGTTAGAAAGTTTGCCAATTCCACAACTATTATCACTTACTGAGTCTGGCTGTCGACAGCCTAAACGCCTAACGAAATCTCTTGGAATTTCTTCGCCGGATTCCTCGCCCCCGCTCGTCCAGTTCCCCTAGTGCGCGCCGAGCGTTGCGCACAATCGGCTCTCCGGGCGCTATCAGTCTCCGACCCTTCATGTGCGCCCTTCCCCTTCCCTTTCCTCCCCTCCCCAACGTCCGCCTCGCCCCGAGAGCCCTCGCACGCACCGCCTGTTCCTCGGCCAACGCCTCTTGTCACCGGCGTCTTTGTACGCGCTGACAGCCCCGACGATTTGCCTGCTTCAGTTATTCCCCCCTGCTCTTCTCCTACGTCCCGCGTACTTCCAAGCGGCGGAGTTTAGTTCAGAGCCAGCATTGCCGCTGATACTGCAGCGCACTGACCGGGATGCCGGTTCGAGTGGCTGATACATTGACAGGTCGAACTCACGCGCTGTCTGGAGGAGAATTCTAGTGGCCGGCTGCTTTGATCGGTAGTTTTCCGTGCTTCTCCGGTCAATACCATGCGAATGCCAGAGCAGCATCCTAACAAACGGGTCGCGCGCAATTTTTCTTCTTCTTCCCAATCCTATCTTCTTCCCTTTCTTACACAAACACACACACTTAACATGCACTACACTACCACACGTGTTGGGAGACCAGTCGGGAGTTTAGAACTACAGAGCTTTGGCGGTGTGTCGCTGGGGGAGATACCTGGAGGTGGAATTTCGCAGCAAGCTGACGTGTAGGTCGGCGTCGAAATCTACCATCCAGCGGAGGAGGAACACCGCCATCTCCCAACATAAAAAGCATTCACTTCACTAACGGGCTAATGACCAGTACGGTTGAAGTGCCCAGAAACATCAATCAATTAATCAACCATATGATCAGTCAGTCATACCCTGAGTAACACTGCGATCATCGGATCCGGTCCTCTACGACCCCTGCCTTCCCTCGTCGTACGATCATCGCGATGTTTCAACGACGGAGAACGATAATTCAGAATGAGGGACTAAATTAATTGTTAAAATCATCGTTCGTGATTTAATGAACAAGTTAAGAACATTTCTGTAGTTTTCATAAAGCCCTTGCTACGGCACTAAATTTGTTATGTAAAACTCAATGGACGTTTAACATACTTCTTTTTTAATAGGGCCCTCGCATTAATAGAGTAAATCTTCAATTTGCTATATTTTTAATTTGTTTGCAAACAGCAATTTTGACCCAGTAGTGGTCAATTGAAAATTGAAAAAATTTCGTAATGGTCAAATAATAGACTCAGTAATGGCCACTGAGATAGTCTACTCCCTGAACGAGTTTGAGACACTCTTAGTACAGAAAGCTACCAACTCATGATAGATCATTGCAATTCAAATATTAATAAAATATATTGAATATATTCTTTAAATATAAAACTAGTGGAACTACAAGAGCACATACTTTCTCGCATTATTTACAGAGGATACAGAGTATTATAATACTATATGATCCTGCAAAAGTGTTTCCAATAAGCAGTTTTTTTACTCCGCACCGCGATACGAATTCCTTCCCCTTTAAGTTATTACGCCATGTACGTTTCCGTTACAACTAATTCTGCAATCTTTACATACTGGTCTTCGTCATAAACGCTGAGAAATACAAATACCATTTGCAGAAATAATGTTAATTAAAAAATACTTATTGACTAATATCACTTTCACCTTTAATGGCAAAACGTACCGACAAATCGATGGTACCCGAATTGGGGATAGCCTTAGCAGTTTATATTCTGAACTAGTAATGAGAGATTTAGAACATTCAGTTCTAAGTACACTTAACGAATTATTTTATTACCGGTATGTGCATGACACATTTTTAATTGTTAATATGAAGGATGTTGACAATATTTTTGAAGCATTCAATATTTATAATGAGGAGATAAAGTTTACTGTAGAAGATGAAAAAGAAAATTGCATTCCTCTTCTACATTTGGCAATCCATAAAGGTAATAATGTACTGTTTACTAATTGATACAGAAAAAAACAATTACGAGGAAGATTCTAAATTATAATTCCCAACACTCGTTTAAACAAAAAATTGGTATTATTTATCATTTAGTAGTTAGAGCGGTTAAATTGACTAACCCCTTGTTTCACCAAAATAATCTAAAAATTATTCAAAATATATTAAAAATAGTAATTATCCACAAAATGTGATCAGAAAAACGTTGAAAAAAACATTTCATCAAAAAACCTGCACGCAACGTTACAGAAGATTTAAACCAATTACCAAGTTTTAATTTGGTATATATCCCAGATTTGACAAATAGATTAGACCGGTATGTAAATGTACCTACATTCAGTCGTGCGTTTATTATAGCATACAAGAACATCAATATAAATCAATAGGAATGTCAATAGGAATACAAAATGAATAAAGAACAAATAGAAAACATAATCTACCAGATTTCTTATAAAGATAGTAAACTAAAATATGTGGGTCAAGCTAAAAGAAAACACGCAACAAGAATTAGGGAACATAAAAAACGATATGAGGGAACTAAACAATAGACAAAATTTCCTCACACATCAGCTAGATAAAAACCATGAAACAGACTTCAAGAATATTAAGATCTTAGATTACGAATATAGATATTTCCGTAGAGTTTCCTCGGAAATTTCCGTATTCAATTAAACATAACTATTAATACCATACTAGAGTGCACCCAGATGTAAAATATTTACAATAATTTATTAATGAGAATAAATACTCACATACATAATTAGATTTAATGTTGCATGTAGTGAGTGACAAATCCCCACTTAGGATCAACGTTTTTATTTGTGGTACATTCTCCACCGACCAGGCCATACTTTCGGTCATATTCGAAACGCGGACTTGTGATGGTGCGAGCTTTACGTAGTTCCAAAATGGAACTGTATGTTTTAGCCTTTTAATGTTGGGTACATTACGTTATTTACGTAGTTACGTATGTAGATTAATAGTGTTATTAATGATTCATTTAGCTCTTGTTGTTTTATATTCCGTGTGATTATCATTCCCGTTTTATGATTTTAGCTAAATTTTATATCTTTTAACGTGACATATGTACAGTCAGTAACTTACATTCCTCATAATAAGAGCGAATAAAGCCTTGAAACGTTGATGTATAAAATTATATTAATAAATTTGACAATGAAAAATTGGATGCCTCAAAATAAATCCTGGACCATCCTCCTAAAAGTCTAGTAGTCAAGTATTTATAGGTACTGAGTGTATATCGTATCTTCGCTATGGAATCTACTAAGATAAATGCAAATAATAACTATGGTTAATGTTATAAAATTGCGTTTGTAACGTGTTTTATAGTTCTATTACTGATAATTCTGAAGCGGTCCAGAAAAAAGTTTTATCCATGTCCTTGTCCACCGATTCCTAAGAATTGATGAAAGGAATCTAAAGCAAAGATGGAATTAAGCCACGTATTCATTCGGAGACTTCTGGTACCTTTCGCGAATGGGTGGGTACTGACGACTCTTACTACACAGAATTGCATGTCTGTACCGCAAAACCAATCCACTGCTTTACAAAGTCAGAATTCCACCGCATGAAACATCTCTTGACATTCCATCATTTCACCAAAATTGAATCATGGCCGCAATCCATCACTTCAAAAATCTGCACACCTGCAGCACAGTATTACTACCGTATAATGGCACTGCACCGTAACATCGCCGAGCTGCACTCCTCAACTACCCTCCTCCGTCCCACACTCTGAATCTGTCCATCCCACGCGTTCAAACGCAGGGTTAACGCGTTAGTTAGTCCGTTAACCCTATCGCTATCGCTGTGGCCTCCGCTGCGTAGGAGGAAGCGGCACTTCGCGTGCTGCTTCCAATCACTCGGAGCTCTTACCCTCCGCCGTCACATTGCTTCCCGTCCACGCTTCCACCCCGCCGTCCACCCCGCCGTCCACCCCGCCGTCCATCCCGCCCTCCACCCCGCCCTCCTCCCCGCCCTCCACCCCGCCCTCCTCCCCGCCCTCCACCTCGCCCTCCTCCCCGCCCTCCACCCCGCCCTCCATCCCGCCCTTCAACCCGCCCTTCAACCCGCCCTTCACCCCGCCCTTTACCCCCTCCACCCCGCCCACCAACCTGCGCTTCACCCCGCCCTCCAGCCAATACCGGCAAAGGTGGATCAGAGCATTCGCTGATGTCACTGCAGTGCCTCTCACGACACTAACTAGACACTTTTTGATACTAGCTAGATAGGTAGGTCAAATTCAGCCGCTGTGTGGAGCAGAATTCTAGCGGCCGGCTGCTTTGATAGGTTGTTTTCCGGCGTTTATCCGGTCAACAAGGCGAATGCCGGAGCAGTACGAGCCATGGACAATGCGCGCTTCACTATCACACATGTCAGGAGACCGATCGGGAGCTTAGAGATTGTCCCGGTTGCGGCGGTGCCCCGCTCGTGGGAAACACCTGGATGTAGAAAATCCCAGCACAGTGCAATGTACTGGGCATTCCACAGATTGTTTTCTCCAGTACTGCGTACTTGTAAATTTGCCTTAAACCATTAATAAAACAAAATAAATTTTACTCGCATTAAGTTGTTGATAACACAAATTTTTCGATAGTTTCTAAACGTTTCTACGCCAAGTGATTACAGAAACGACGCTTTGGGATTCCTCCATTCCCTGCATGCGACAAACCTATCTCTTGCTATTTCCATTAGTCTGATTTGTTCTTGTGTACCTCAGTGTCAATTGTTGTTTAGAGGTCAGAAAATGCAATAGACAATTTAATCCGTGATGTTTTTAACCAGCAAATGATAGTCTTTGTTTAGCAATCCAGTCGTACCGCGAACGCCCAAACCTGCTATGACACCGTATTTTAAAACTCATTAGTTTTTTGTTATTCATTGTTCATCAGACACCAACATATGTAGTATTATTGAATTTGTCTTTTCAAGATCTAATAGTCTAAGAAAGTATAATATGCCATTAAAAACAAAGTTAATCCAATATGTTTAAAATTTAAAAAAAATTCATAAAGCCAAGAAGTACAACTGATTAGGACCTACGTTCTCACTCGTTTGGTGAAAGATCCGTCTGAATGTATTGAAACGTTTAGAAAATTTTCTAGGTGGACTTTTGTATTGTCTAACCCTGAACAGTGCAATGTACTGGGTATTCCACAGATAATGGACTTCCTCCAATAACATTTGACTGGAACTCTTCTGCTCACCATCTACTCTGTCGAATTGCTGATGACAACTATTTACATTCACATCACAACTCAAGCATTGAAATATCTCCAATAGTGAAAAAAAATGAAGTGAAAAACACTAGCTCCATGGTATATTGCTTGCCTTATGTTGCTTCGTTTAAATGTGTTCACTTACGTTCATAGTTGGTGGGAAGCTCTGCATAATCGATTCATTATGTTGTAAAAGTAAAAAGATGTGTGAACTTATCTCAAGAAAAATTACTCAAGGGTGAACGTAAGTCGTAATTGATATGTATATGGAACAAGTTATCCTTTTTTTCACATAATCTCTATTTTGTGTTATATTGTCCTTCCTATGGCTCGACAGCCCGCTACGGGACTTGGCCGACCAGCAAAGATCCAGCCTCTCGGCCATAGGATAAGGGATTCGTATGATTAGCACGAAGACTCTCTTCACCGTATATACTGGTCTTCATAACCTTACGATTGGCTTGCTCATCGTCACACAGCAATAGATACTGTAACATTTGAAAGGAAAACGCTTATAAAGTTATAGTAGACCCGATAGGGAATCAAACCCAGGGTTGCGCCTTGGAAAGCGACCACGCTAACCAACGAGCCACCTAGTCGGGGTTTTGTTATATTGGAAGTTTCATATATTTGCGAGAATTATAATGAACTTGATATCTAACGTAAAAGCCTCAGGTGTATCAGTTATTCAGGTGAGGCACTGTAGGGGTTGTATTTAAAGACATACCGATACAAGGAGTCAACATTCAGTCATTCAGAGTCATTGTGATTCATTATTAAAAACTAATTATTTTTATTTCATTTAAAATGATTTTATATTATCAGTTTTTAATTTAGTTTACGTTCAAAAAATTAATTTATGCTATGATATTTTTTACTAAAACAGTTTATATTCGATACACAATATCTTGAGCGTAACACTCTAAGTAAATACATTTTGGCATGCAAATCTCTCTTCAATGTTTACTGGTTTTGCTGTATTTTTCAAGGCCGATGGATAATTAAAAAAAGAAGAAGCAGGGGCAAATATGATGATCCTAGCTCACGGTTACACTCATACTATTCGTCATTAATTGACTTATGATTAACAAGCCTAAATCTTCATAGGTTGTGAATCCATTGACGAAAGGGAAAAAAATGTAATTCTCTTTTTGTCAAGATTCCTTTGAGCACCCGTTTCGTTTCTCATTCAGAGAATCTCTAAACGTAGAGTCTTCTTTCAACTGTCGGTTCAGGGTTTACACTTTCCGCATAGTGTCCTGTGATCCACGTGGGCTTACAACTGCCTTAAGCTAGATTTTGGCGCGTCTTCGTCGCTTCACCAGGTGTCGCAATTTCCCCGCCGCCCAACACCCGCCTCCCGCCGCCCACCGCCCACCGCCCACCGCCCGTGCCCGGCGGCACTTCTCCCCTCGCCCGCCGACGCACGGTCACGTCACAAGAATTCCAACACCGATATCTCAGCCGCGTGGCCTAATGGAGACGCCCTAAGTGGCAAGTTGGCCCGCGGCGTTTGCGTGCACGAGGACGCTCAGCCACCGCCGTCGCCCCGTCGCCGCCACCACAACTACCGCTGCCACCGCAGCATCCGCCGCCCACGCCGCCCGCCATGTCCTCACGCCTCCCTCCTACCTGCTGTTTTTGTCGCCCCGCCGGTTAGCAGCCTCACCGCTTCCACAGACCCCACCGTCTTTCCAGCACCCATGATGCCCATTGCCATCGTTCTCGCCGTCTCTCAGCAGCCTCTTTCTTCTCTCTCTCTCTCTCTCCTCACTACATCCTCGCCACTTATTGCTTTACCCCGATCTCTCTGTACGTGCAGAATCTGCCTGAGTCGTTTGGTTTCACTTGTCCTCCCTGAACGTCTCGCTTAATTCTCAAGACTGAGTCTCTCGGCCCCACTGTCCCCGTTTTCGTCGCGGAACTCCCTCGCTCTACTTTTCCCACGTTATCACCCGTCTATCTCCGCCTCACCCTGTCGTATCCATCACCTTCACGTTTCGAACCGTCTCCTCCTCTGCCATCATCCTTCTTTTCGCCGTCCCTTCCATTATACACCTCTCACCGCCGTTCTCCCCACCATCACCTCTTCCTTACGTCCCCACCGACATTCCATAACCACATACCATCCCTCATACCCACGACCGCTTCCTACCGTCATTGCAACGTCCATCCCCGTTGCCCCTCTCCCCGGCCGGTGCCCGGAATCCCCAGCCACACCCCTCCCCTTTCCCGTTTTCTGGCTGCTTTCCTGCCTCCCCCTGCTCATCACCGCCGTTACCACCACCGCCACCCTACGTTCACGCGAAGATTAATCCCGATTACGGGGTGGCTAATTTTGCGCCGCAGGTATCTACGTTTATTCTCAGGCAGGTGCGAAGGCGTTTAGGCGGTTTAGGTGTTAGCGGAATGAATGGTAATGGAGGCGGCGCTAGCAGATGGAGCGCGTCGGATTAGAACCTTCGCTTCACGTGTTCCTCTTCGTCGGACTAGGCATTCAGAATAGACGTCAATGAAATCGTAGGCAGTGAAAAAGAGATTCCCTATTTTTTCCTTTAAATATTTCCTTTTCCAAAGTCGTGATTTTAATTTTTGAATACACAACCACTTTTCTTGTGATTATTATTTTAATATGTACATTATATTATTATTGCTCTGTAAAACAGTCAGTGCAATAGATGTTTTCTGTATTTCGTTTTCTGTTTCTGTATTTCTGTTTTTTCGTCATTTGTAACTGAAAAATATACGCATTGACTTTTGCAATACTTCTAAATACTGTCGGCGCTTCGACTCAATTTAAACATAACTTATAGAGCTTCATCGAAGAAGTAACATTGTCAACACTTTTGTTCAATAACGAGGTATATTTTAGCAAGAAGACATAAGAAACATTAATCCATCTAATTGAGGAGAATACAGTGGTGTGTTTGATCCCCACGAAATGATATCCTGTATAAATGTAAAGTCATTGAAGAGCAAACGAATTGTTAGTAATGCCTCAAAAGAAATGAACTGGAGTTTCTAAAATGTTTCATTTCGGTCTTTGATCTAAGGATCGTAACGCTAATAAATTAATTCCTAACAAAGCAGCCAGAGAGTAGAAGAAATTGAAACATTCATCACTAAACAATCTTTGTTATATTAACAGTACATTACGCACAACTAATTCTCTTCAAAGTAATCCTCCAAGGTTTCCTACATTTTTGCCATGTGTGAATTAAATGTTATCGATTGAATATGATTTGTCAATGTATACCACCAATCGTACCTGTCAACCAAGAGAGGTGGCTCAGAGCATCAAATGATGTCACTGCAATGCTTTTGGCTTGGAGGTCCTGGATTTCAAGTCCCGACGGTGGCAGGATTTTCGACCCTAGCCAGATTGCTGGGTCGAATTGTAGCGGCCGGCTGCTCTGATCGTTGTTTTCCGTGGTTTCTCCGATCAATACCCGGCGAAAGCCGGAACAGTACCCTATCAAAAGGGCCACGGACCGCGCCCACTTTCCTTCCCTTTCCCTGTTCTATCCTACCCCTTGCACACACACACACCTGCCTGCTTAACTACTACCACACATACCGGGAGACAGGTCGAGATCTTGGTGCCCCGCTGATGAAGATGCCTGGTTGGAGAAATCCTCGCTAGTCGACGGTAGGTCGGCGCCGGATCTGGCTTTCCAGCGGAACAAGATCGCCACCTCACGAGCAAAAAACTAGATACTACACTTTCGGAACCAATGATCTTATCTATTGTCTTACCCTAATCACTAGTAACTGTCGACCACTGCAGGCCTAATCAACAGTTGCAATAACCTCACGGTAATCTAAAGTACAATCACCGAATGCTTTTCATAGCTCCGCTTGACACTGAAGCGCACTTCTGCCACACCGAACTGCAATTTCCATATTTGACAGCTCTTCCACTTACATTTATAATGGAGCAGAGTCAATCGAACGTTTTTACGTGCTATCAACCAGCTACCAATGCACACAGAAGCGGTTCATTGGTGGGAATAGAAACAAAGACGGTTTCCAATGTATATCTACCTAGTATAATACTAATTTCAAATGCTAGCAGATATTGAAAGAAAACAACGCAACTCCGGTCATGTGAGAGGAGTCTATTGTTCTTCATATTCTCATACTTTGCTTCCCGCCTGACTGCTCATACTCAGTTGGTGATTATTTTTTTAATTTATTTAATAGGTAATGATAACACATTTATATATAATTGCAATTCTTTTAACTATGTAGCTAGGCTGAAGGCCTTTAAGCCATTACAATACCTACATCCCACCGCATTGTAACCTTTCGAATTCTGGCATTCACCCCTTATGGTCTCTTCATCGCATCAAAGCCGCGGAAAAGAGACCATAAGGTGAGGCTGAGTTAAAAAAAAACCCTGAAGGGTGAAAAACCTGCCGTCAGAAGACGAGTACATGCTAAGCTACTAGATTTTTTATTTCTAAACTATTTATTTATTTCCTGGCGTGGGCATCTTCTCCATCCTGTATTTGGCTTCTTCAGCCCCTGGAATCAAACACCGCCACAGAAGATCGCCTGCGCCACTGCCTCTCCGAACAATTTACTACTGATTAACTTAATTATCACTTACTGATAAATTTAATTATTACTGATTAACTTACTAATTAATATTAGTGATTAGCATTACTGATTACCGTACTAGTTAACTTAATTATCGCTTACTTATTGAATTAATTATTTCATCTCCAGTCTAGGCTCCGCTCGTACTACTAACCAGTGCTGTTTTCCCACTCCCTGATTACCGTTTCCCTGATAGTTCGAACCTTTCCTAAAAATGTTCCTAATTTTTCATGAAGTGAGATCTGTTATCAGCTAATATGTTTTGAGCGAGCGATAAGTTTTCTAATTTGGGAGCAATAGTTTCCCATTCCCATCCATTTTCCTCTCCAAGTTTCTGTAGCGGAGTAATTTAACAGGATGGGGATCCAATCTTCTCTATCACGCAAAGTACACAGATTCGATTGTCATTCGAATCCTTCATTCTACGTTGCATCCACCCCTACCATAAACCAAGCGTATCCCCCTCTTGCATCCCTTTTTAAGTGTGTGTTCGTAACTTTCGCATCCCCATACAGGCCTCGTGTGAATTTGTACCACTAACGAACATTTTTCTGCCAATGCTGCCAGAATATCTTGCCTTTTAATATCCGAAAGTCTATCTGAAATTAAACGTTCTATCTCCCGTGTTCCCCTATCCTCAACCATCTCCGGAGAAACGTCTCACAAACCTGCGCGTTTTAGTACCCGTTTCACTTTGTACGACCAATAGTGCTGATCGTTTTCCTGTAATTGCGCTCTAAAGTACCTGCGAAATGAGTGTGTCAGTCTCTTCACTTGCTAATCTAATCCAAAGATTAATGGCTTTCATTTTTAAATCTTTCCAAATTCCTACACTACCTAGCTCTCTTAAGACGCCGACATTTGCTACGAATCTGGAGACTCCGAGAATTAATTTGTAATAATCGGTTTCGATGCTTTCTATTCTATCCACTCCCTCCGTCCCGTAATTCATAGCTGGGAGAAATTGCGATTTAAACATTTTGTCGCACACCTTTAAAGGCAATTACGGTACTCTCCGCATTACGCAACCGATTTCTTTGAGAGCAATTCTTCCTTTACTATGAGCCACAACTATGTGTTTATTCCATCCCCGGTCATGGAAAATTTTGCACCATGATAAGCAAAAGTTTCGACACGGTCGAGTTCCTCTTGTGCGTAATATCATTTTTCTTTGTTACCCCAAATTAACACATTCTTGAAGACATAATTTACAAATAGACTCATTCTTGAATTCTTTTCGTTTTTTGAATATTTACTTATGTTATGTGATTGTTTACAATACAGCACAAGCTGACAATACAGCTGACCATAGGTCAGCTTGCTGCCTTGCTGTCATGCGACAGCAAGGCTGTAATGAAGAGGCCGATCGCCATTAAATAGTTTATATTCATGTTAAGGAACTACAACTTTTTTGATATTATTGATATGTAAAGAACTTATATACCACATCCTATAGAAAAATAAATATGTCTGATCCTAATAAGAAAAATAAAAAAACTATGTTATAATTTAGATATTCCAGAAATAGAAACATCTAAAGAAAAAGCATCAGTAGTGGCCATATTTAAGAAAATGTCACTTTGGACTATTGTCCAAAATATATTTCCGAATTTTTGACAGCTGGGGTTGGGTAGAGCGTTGTTACCAATTTGTCGGACGGCAAACATGCGTCGTGGGGTCGTTCTTGCATCAGATCAGGATTTAGATATGCCCGTTCTAGTTATTGTATTAATAGTAGAATAACGAATTGTAATCATGGACACTTCTTTATTTCATAAATGATATTACCCTTTCCCCTAATCACGCCAATGAAAGAAATAATGAAACAGTTTTGCCCAACTTGTGCAAAGCAGATTAAAAAAAAACTCGTCTCGCTGTACTTATTTTTCAAGGACAAATGCATAAAATGCAGATGCATTTTAAAAAGAAAACGCATAACCAAATAAGAACTAACGCTCTTCAATTTTCAGTAGCTTCACACTTTAAGAATTCATTTTTATTAAAGATTGGCAACATGGCCGTGACATCATCACAATTTGAATTCTTTATTAATATATTCCTAAACCCAGATATTTATCCATTTGTGTCCCCTTAAAAGTTACAAAAGGTTTCTAATAATCGCGTGTTTGAATCAATAAGGCTTCTTGTTATTTTACCCTCTAAACGTGTTTGAGACAGTTAAGTCCAAATACTTGTTCGGTAACATTACTTATTATTCAATGCCAATATTAATAGGATGTTACTAACTGATGGTTTAAATATAAAAATTAAAAGACACTTCTGTTGCAATCCTTAACACGGTAAGGCATATGCGCGACAATAAACAATCCTTACCACTAGAAGAAGTTTTACAATTTCAAAGCAATCTGGATTCCTTTCACTCTTTGTTTTTTTCAAATTTGTGCTTGAAGTAGCCGCTACTGGGGATTTCTCCCTACTTTTGTCCGCTATTTCTCTCACAATCACCGTAAATTCAGTATTATTTTTCTTGAATTCTTTTCACCGTTTCTTTTTAATTTTCTTCTGATAATTCCTTCATAGATGTATGTATTACTTTCAAAATACCAACTATGAAGGAGTTTTCCGCGTAGCTGTATTATTTACGATTTAAAATTAAATATACTACAATAATACCAGCACTCAATACTACTGACAGTATCAATATAAGCAATATAATATAATATGTAATATCAATATTATTACTATTACTATTATTATTATTATTATTATTATTATTATTATTATATATTGCTGTAATTTCGTCATCGTAAGCATTTAACTGCCTTCTAACCGTCAAGCGTGTACCTTCGCCAATACGCACAAATTAAAGCAAGAACTTGAATAGCAACTGTAACAACTCACTTCGTGCAATTCCCGTCTAATTGTGTGTGAATCCGAGCTGCTCGTTCATCTATTAGGAGGCGGGAGAAGCCCGTCGTGCGGGAGCCCTGCGCCGCGAAGGCCGCTTTCGCCGCTCGGGGAGGGGGCCGAGGGCAGGAGGGGGTCGGGAGTTGGGCACGCGCGGAGGGGTCGGGGAAGCGGTCGGTTTTGCTCGGGTCAATTACTTATTTTTCCAGCGGGGTGGCGGGGCTACCCCGCGCGCTCCTACTTCCTCCCGGGCCCTCCGCCCTTTTCGCCACCGCCTCGCCCGCCGCCGCCGCCATCACCACCACCAACCCTGCTTGCTCCCGCTTGACCCCCCTCTCCACACACTGCTATTATTGCCTCTGCCACCAGATGCCGCCTTCGCCTTCGTCACCGCCACCGCCACCGCCGCCATCGTCACCGCCACCATTGCCATTCTCGCCACCATCGTCAATGCCGCCCCCACCGCTACGTCGCCACCATCGCCCTAACCTCCACCATTACCCCCACCGCCACCCACCGCCTCTCCCACCGTGTACCCCACATCCTTTGCCGCTACATTTTCCACCATAGCATCTGTCTCCGCCACCATTTTCGCCTTCTTTCACCGCCACCTACTCCACCGCCGTCGCCAACTTCTTCACCTTCTCTGCCGCCTCCGCCGTCGCCGTCTTCGCCACCTCCTCCGCGTGCCCGCCTTCGCCACCGCCGCCGCCACCGAGCTGAGACGAACCCCGAGGCGCGGCGGCGTCGGGGGCGGCGGGCGCGGGGTCGGGGTCGGAGGGGGAGCGTGTTTTTCTGGCCCGCCAAGCGCAGGGCCGCGGATCAGGACGCGGCTGGCTGGCCGCCCGCCGTCATCTGTCGCAGGCACGCGCCCTCCGCCCGCCTCCGCGCCCGCTCTCGCCCGCGCCTCCGCCCACGCCGCCCACGCCGCCCTCTTCGCCTTCTCGAGACGTGCGGTGGCGACCGACCCTCGCGAAGGAGCTGCTGCGTGCCCGCGGAGGCGGCGGGGGCCGCGGGTGGGGGCGGGGGCGGGGAATGCCCGCGCTTAAGAGGTCGGAGAGCGACGAGACTCGACTCCACATGAATAAGCTTCTGGGCTGTGTGTTCGGACAGCGTTATGCAGGAAAGAAAAGGAGTGGCTAATACGATATTGAAAGTTGTCAACGGGTAACTAATAACACACGAAATTCAGTAGATTTTTAAAAATGTAGTATAATATATGTTTAAAGATCTAGCGTGCCAGCGTGTGTAATAGTGAGTTTGCAAGTTTTATGAACGACGAGGTCTTGGGTTAGAGTGTCCACTATGACAAATTTTGTACACTACTCTGACCGGCTGCTCTTCGCGATTCTTTTAAAACATTTACTCTACCAAATATACATATAATTTCAACCAAAATCCCTCGAAGCCGCTCCGACAGGGTCACTTTTTATTTACATTTATGAGTCCGATATTCCGCCTATACAGAAACTCGGAAAAATATTTTACGTAGGATTTGGGAGCCCTCCTTGCGTAGCTATTTTAAAAATAACAATACTCACTTCTGTTTATCATGTTACCTCTGTAGTATGCTGTAATACATCAAATTACACAATGTTCCAGTTGGAAACAAAACATCATGTTCAAAACAAGCAAACAAAACAAACACAAGCGATTAGCAGACAATCTCTTACTATTGTGATATGTTGTTATTTTATAATTCCCTCACTTTTTGCATGCTTGGCAACAGAATCCTTTTAATTACTAATTCTAAAATCATGAAAATTTAATGATTATAGTACTTGGACTTCCTACGATAGTAAATTTGAAAATACAAAATGTCCCCTTTTATTTACTTCCCTGTTGCGTAGCCTCTGCCCTCTTAAACGTTATCACTGTCCATTCCATTTCCATTCCATTGGGTTTTGGTCTATCTCTATGGCGTCTATTTATTCCATACATACAATTTGCTTCTAATTTCCAGTCCTTTTTTCCCTACACTGCGCAGGTCATTTAATATCTTGCACACGATCCTATAGTGATTGGTCCTTCATCTTTTTCGCCGGAAATGTTTATTCCTTGGTTCCTTATTGTAACTTTTCGTAAATTATTTTTTTTTACCAACGGATGTACTCATGTGTCTTTTCTTAAATTTAATCATTAACCTTTTTCGTCTCCCCCCGCCATCACTCGTATTCATATTTTATTTTAATATTTTTATTTAAAACTCGCGCTTTGTGATCATTTTCCCAACCATTGTTGCGAACGTTCATGTTTGCACCGTTCCTGTTATTTTTCCCCTAGCAACATTTATTTATCCTTGTGATAACCTATCACACCACCACAGAAGGAATATTAAAGAAAATAAATTTAGACTAAGGCCGTGCTAAGGACTGCGCGCATTTCTTTCCCATCATGATCTGACTCATCGAGTTCCATCATGCCCTCATTCTCATCATTTGAAAGTAGATTGATCTTTAATTTAAGTAGGAACATTGCCCATCATCTTGAAAATATACAGGGGTTCTGTAAGTAGATGATGAGTTGTCAAGCTGGAACACGACATATTGTATTTACGAGTATTTCTTAGAGAGGATGTGAAAGAGTGAGATGTTTAAAGAGAATAGAATAATAAGATCATTTTGTCTACTAGTAGAACATGTAGAAAGTACATTCTGACGACAGGGAAAGAGAAAAAGTAAACTAAATTACGTTCCAGTTTCGATAGAAATTCCTC
>JAHLJT010008446.1:201662774-201800075 GCA_031308135.1 Acheta domesticus
AGTCTATTTACTCCGTGTTTCATTATCTCTTTCCTTTGTGTCTACTATCGCTTCCTTCGTTTCTATTCACTCACGTCCCCATCCACCCAATAAACGCAGAACTATCAAGAAGAATGAAAAAAGTGATTAGCATACTACAATGAAACATTAGAGATGATTACAAAGAAGGAGCATCATAATTATTTAACCTTAGCATAAAAACGACATAGCTTAAGAAACATGGATGAAGCACATATTTAGTTAAGATTCCACTACAAGTTAATAGATTTTTACAGTGTACGACACATAAAATGTAACTTGCCTCTAGTGTACTAAGATCGAATACATTTTAATGTAGTATTTTTTAATGTTTTTATTACAAATGGCGTCAATCTTTTAATTACTGTGATTATGAGTAATATTCTGGAAAATGTATGTAAATTTCTCGTGTTGGCACAGACTTGCGGCAGGAACTGTTCACAGTGGTTATGAGATCCGCGAGAGTTTGTGGTCACTAAATCTCTTTCAGGACCATTGTTATTCGGCAGTAGTAGGAGATACGGCGATACTCGTTAATTTTCATTGATGCGTGTTTAACGGTAGTTTAGAGAGCTGTAAATTTCATCGATATTGACTGATGCTGGAGACGGGGTAGTTCGTTGTTTGTTGTTTTTGTTCCGTTCCTGTGGTGACGATGATTTTTTTATCACGGTTGTTGACCGCATGCAGCAGATGTGTCATGCCTACTACGAAATCAATTGATACCAACTTTTTATTCCCCTTTCAAAAACGACGTGAATATTTTGTAAATTCAGAGAGGTTTTCAATGACATCGGATCTAAAGGCCATTATTTGTGCATTTTTCGCTTGTGTTCTCTCTGTGTACACATTCTTGCTATTTTTATTTATTACGTTTCGAACATGCGGTTTACTGTCGCATAAAAGTTTACATTTACCAATTTGCATGTCAAAATTTACTCATATATTCTGCGGTTATATGTTGGCGTCATCTTCACTCCATCATTAATTTTATTTCTGTCTTCATGCACGGCACTTCGGCTTCCTGTTCTTGTTTCATTTTTCACGCTGTTTATCATAATTATATTGTTGGTGCATAGCTATATTGCTTCGATCATCATCGATTTGTTACAATTATTCCTATACTCATTAACTCCTCGTAATATTTAACAATAAACATTCATTGTAATGTCAAAATGATATGTTTTTAAATGACTCAAATTATTACAGGATTTAGCAGGATTTACATGTTTATGTATGAACGTGAAGACTATATTTGAACTGAAAGTGAGATTTCTTCTGCAACTCTTCCCTAAATATCTATTCAATTTGGGAAATATGCATGTTAGTATGCTCTTATGCATGTTAATACATTTATATTTAAGTCAAATATATGTAGATTTAAGTACTGCTGAAATGCAATGAAGTGAGACAGCAAACTTCATTTATACTCTTGCGTAAGTATAGAAGCAGGAAGTCAAAGTAAACGAGACAGGAAGAAGTTAATGGAAACACCATCAATTCAATTTGTGGCCGACTACAGTTTTCGGATACAGTGAATGATTGCACTTAGCTACATTCAAGTAAAATGTCAAAAATATCTGTTTAACTTTGAAGAAAAAAGTTGAGTATCAGTTAAACAAAAACTTCATAGTGTGAAGATTTGCCTTCTCATCCGCTCAACTTTCGGAGCAGACACATCTTTAAGTTACGCTCCCGTTCCTCCACCAAATGCAAAACCGAGCTGCCCGAAAATTAGATAAAATATCGAACTGGTTGAAAAAGGCCGAGTCGCAGCAACTTTGGCCAGTTGAGCGGGCGTATCGCGCTCTGGCATCGCCTGCCTGCCGGGGAAAGCCCGCTCACAGGTCTCTTGGCGGCGACGCCTGTCGGCGAGGCATCGCGACGCCCAGCCACGCTCTCGCCTTGCGGCGCGTTCCTCTCTGGAACCTTCCGCAGCTCCACTTCACTTCCGTCTAACTCGCTATCTGCTCCCCCGCGGCCCCGCCCCCCGCTCCTCCCGCCTCGGCAACCGCCACCTACGTCGTCCCCGCAGTCCCCGCCGCTGCCGCCGCCATCCCCAACATCCCCGCCACCAACTCTGCCTCCTCTGCCGCGACAACCGCATCCCATTCACCCCTTTCTCTCCCCTAGCTTTCCCCACGCGAGCCACAATCGCTCACAATACTGCATTGTCAGTAGTACCAACTTGCCACTGATACCACTCCCCACACAACAGGTGTCTGTTTTTGTTTTTCACCTGTCACGTCCCCTGACGCGGCACGGGAAGCAGGCGTGCCAACCGATCACGAACGCTGTCGCCACCCCCCTCGGCGCCGCCAACTTTCGCACAAAGAGATCGTTCCGAGATAACGCTCTTTGTTGGCACGCGTGGTAGTGTTGTTGGCGGCGACGGTGGCGGCGATGGTGGCGGCGGAGATGGCGGGCTGGGAAACGCGCGAATACGTACGTACATGTATACAAAGCGAGTTTTTAATCATAGTTGCGTATGTACCAGCTGTTGAATAGGAGCTACGAAGCAGTTTCACAGCGATGCGGTTGGACGAGCAAATTTGGGAGGCGCCAGAAGAGGATACGATAATGTGCCTGTGTCCGCCCGGAGGCGTGATAACTGCTCCCGGTGTTTTTGTTGCGCTCAAGTTGGTATCCGTAGCTGTCGATGATCGTGTTGTGTTTGTTTTCTTTTAACAACGGTGCACGTCCCAGTGGGCACAATATTTCCAAATCGTTTTTGAGTGGGGAGTTTGGGGTCGACAGAATGTGCACGGGGGAAGTGCGAATGAAGCGATATCTAACAGGAGGATCAGAATGTGAATCTAATCTTGATTAATGATGCGGGAGGCGGCAAGCGCAGGACAGAATTAAAACTACTTGAAGAGCGAAATATTGAAATCGGCTTGAATCGGATCTGGTAGAATTTTTTTATTCCAAGTTTCCAGCTGGAAATCACGACGCCAACTGGCTATAAAACCACGTTAAAAGATTTCAATAAGAGTTAATTTAGCGAAACCGAACACGTGTCAATTTATGTCGTGAAAACATTTATTCATGTCGTCAGTTTGTGTAAAGGTGTATTTTGCATTTACATTTTCATCATTATAAATTGGCACTAATTACTTTGACACATCCTAAATGAAGTGCATGGTATACAACATAAATTTTATGTCTGTGCGATACCAATGCATTTATTTAATATATATTCAATTCAAGGACATTGATTCAAATGCCAATATATTTCATTGTAAATGCTGTAAATGGGTGGAGGTACATTGTGAACGTTTAGATTTAATACTTCCTTATTTCATATCGTCAGAAAGTAACAATTACAAAAGAATCATTATATCTCGGGAGAAGAATAAATGCCCATCAATTACATTCAATATCTACGCAAACAAATTGACGAAATTATGTAAAATATACTTATGATAAACGATGAGATCACCTCTCTTCTTGGTAAACATACACCGATCAGCGGATTTTCATCCCTTTAGTCTCGAATGCTGTTCCCATTTTGAAATTGAACGCAAGTATATGACATGTCGATATTAATAGAAGTGGATTAGTTTACGCAAAGGAAAGCAAACATATCTTGAAATTTGTGGCGCGACTCCCTTAACGATGACGCAACTTTTCTCTCTCTCTCTTTGGCATTCCTTAAGCGCACTCGAGCGCGAAACAAGGAAAGTAGGGTGAGAGGGAAAGGAAGCAGCTCGCAAAAAGGAACGACTGACGACTCGCTAAGAGGGTTGAGGAGGAGTTCGGAGTCGGCGGTTGCCGCGGCGAGGCGGCGCCAAGAAAAATTAACACTCCCCCTTCCTCCCCACCCCTCCCCCTCCTTCTCCCTTCGTCCTCAACAGCCCGCGAGCGTTCGCGCCCTTCTCTGCATCCCAATCAAAGCAGATAGGTATCTGGGCGGCGGGGATATTGAAAACACGAAAGTCGCCTTAAGATGGCTCGTAAAGGTAAGACGGCAGCATCTGCCGCCGCCCTGCGGGCCGCCCCAGCTGATAAGGCACGCCCTCAATTCGGTTTATGGGAGTTCGGTGCTCCGACACCGCGGAGAAGGTGGGGACGGGTGTACGCTCCCCATGCGCAGCGTACCCTCTCGGAGTTTCTTAAAAATGAAATCGGAAGTTAATGAGTAATTGTTAATTATTGCTGTAAAAATAATTCGGACGTTAAGTGCCAAACATTAGCGGTTAACTGCAGTTGTTTGTCGACAGCTGTGATATTGTTCTTGTCCTCTGGTTGCGTGTCCCTCTTCAGCGTCTGCTCCTTATTCTGATTATTTAAGGACTTCAGGCTGCTCCGCCCAGTTTAACTCAGTTTCTTTTGAACGCATTGAATTTTTGTATTCACGTTGATTTTATTTTATCAACTTAGGGTTTTTTGTTTCGTAGTTTTACGACAAAATCAGAAATTAATCTGACATCTCGAAAACCGATCTCCCATCAGTCTATATCGAGGTCTAAACTTGTTCTCCACATCCATCGCCACCGAAATTTAAATTCGTTCTACCTAGCAAGATGCCAACATTTAAAATGGAACCTTTCTATTTCTTTTGTTTATATTTTACAACTAATTTTGTCATTGTACATATTAGCCTGCTGAACGTCATCTTTCTCATTTCTCGTACCGTACAAGGTATAATTAGTTGTACCGCAAAACGTGGCATATTTGTTTGAATCATCCTTGTAAATATTGCTTCTGATGAAATATTACATTTTTTTATTTTCCGTAATATATTTTATTCCTTGTAACGACTGTTTACAATCATTAATTGTGATGTTCAGCGTTCGGACTCTGATCATCTTTTTAGCCTCGATCACCTGCAAGTTCTGAAATTCCCATACTAACATTTACGTTTTATTTTCGCTAATGGATATCATGCTGTCATAACATCTGTTGGTAAGTGCCATGTTCTGACCTAGTTTTCGTTCCGAAATTAATATCAATAAACCGGTGTTATTTATAGTTTTGCCTGAATAATCCTTGAGATATGTTAAATCTGACATGTTCTAGAAAGCAATTCTGAGAAACATTCACAATTCTCACATTTTCAGTATCAAAACAAAAGCTGAAATGTGTATGGTAAATGAGACTTGAATCTGTGTGTGACACATCTGTGCAGTTTCCTCTAGATTTGAAATCATTGAAAACTAAAAATAAAAAGATATTTTTTTCATTATCATAAACACTATTTTTATTTATTTTACCCCCATGCACTACTATTACCCCGTGGTTATAAACATGGAAGTAGAAACAGATGACGTACGAAGATGGTTTGATAAATTTAGTAAAAATGAAACAAAGATTTTTTTTGGAAAATACTCACTTTATTTTTCAACGTGGTCTACTTCTAAGTCTATGCATTTCAAAACACTATTATGTACACTATGCAATTCTCTAAACACTAGTATGAGGAATTCCTGATTGCTGCGATATTTCTCGGACACTTGCATGGGGATTACGAGCCACAGCGGCTAATACTGCTATTTGATTTCTTTCTCCACAGGCAGAAGCTGCACGCGTTCTTTTCATAGATTGTTCACTTCCTTCAGTAGAAAACTGTTTAACAACTCTTACAAATGAAGAACGCGATCGTACTCTTCCAGGAAAAAGCTCAGCATGCAAAATGACAGCCGCGTCAAAATTTCTCCCACAGTCGCCATAAATGAAAATCATTTTAATTTTCTCTTGAACAGTTAGATAATCCATGACGCTGACTACCACTTCACTTGACTATCACTACTGAAAGCTGAACTGGCGCGGCTCTCCGCCAGCAACCCTTTTATATGCCCCTTCCCGCGGCTTCTTCGTATTGGCCACGCCCCTGATGCGCGACGCCTGAGAAAGCGCAGCAGTCATCATTGGCGGCGATGGTGTAACAGCGTATCGTTATACCCGAGTTTGCGGGTTCAAACACGATCGAAGAGTTGATTTTTAGGAACGAAAAAATCCCTCGTGCGCCTTCTTTCGGAGGGGAAATAAAGCCGACTGTCCCATGTTAGTAGTTTTACTGCATGTAAAAGATCCTCTAGCCTAAATGACACCTCTGAGCAAAATTCAAAATCGCCTGTTTCGACGCCCACCTTCTTTCTCCGCTAGTTGGTGAAAAGAGCGTAGCGAAATTTGCGTGGTCAGACGGAAGAGCAGCCCTCATGGCCTGAGTCTTGCCACGTAAAATAAGGCAGTTCAATTCAGTTCAATTCAATTCAATCTTCCCGAATGTGCCCTGCAAGCGCTGCGTCCCATTTGTGCGCTCAACGAAGCACGGCGCCTCCTGGCGTCTGCTGCCCATGGCGAAAGCGTGCCCCCAGCACCCTTTGCCGCGCCGGCGCGGGCGATTTGAAGCCGCTGGACGTAAATGAATCGTCTCTCTTAATCAAAAAATGTTTTAAACCAAACTTGTGTATTTTTTAGTGTAGAATCCGAACCTGCAGTAACCAGTAGGTTTCCATTTAAGATTTCAAAGTTGGCTCCCGCCTCACCCCTTGGAGATATTTTTTTTCCTTTGACATTGTTTTGTACGTTGCATATTTTTCGAGTTTTGATTTGTCAAGTTGAACGGGACACTCTGTATATGGTGTGTGTATTGTGACGCCCCGCCTATGTGTAGGTGGACGTATGTGATTTCAGGGAGCTCCGATATGCGGCGTTATAAGCCCGGGTGGTCGCGCCAAGTAGGGGAGGAAAGAAGGGGCTGAGAAACGGTTAGACAAAAATTTTTGAAAATGCCAGGGTTACGCGTGGAGCGGCCACAGATGGTGTGCGGAGTGACGTAACGCGAATGACGGTTACGGAGAGCTAAATAACCGAAAGAAGGAAACGAACACAGTAGGCAAAAGTGGTATAGATTTTTTGCGGCCTACTGGGTTAGTAAAACACTCATTCAAGCCTGATAGCAACGGTGACATGAAAAAGTTTTCTAAGGGTCGCGCAGTGGAGGAAGACCGAACGAAAGTGCAAATAATCACAGAGAACGGTGACTGCCGTTGAAGAGCTGTGCACCGTCGGGGCGGCAGGCAGTGCCGGCAACTTCGTCTGGGAGCCGTTTCGGGCCCTAAAATCGAGGCCAAAGCAGATCGCTGGATTGCGGGTGGTTTACGCGGCCATTGTCGTCAGCGGGGCTGGGCTTTCGGCCACGGGCGGCCGACGAGGACGACAAGAGCTTCCAAGGACGCCGTCATCGAAGGCGACGCCGCAGCGGAAGAAATCGGCAGTCCACGTCGCTAACGATAAGTACCAGATGAACATTTTGTTATTATCTTGTTCTCTGGATAATTTCATGGACGTGAACCATCAATCAAGAAGTTGCCATAAATTCTGTAAATTACATCTCTCTAACGGACATTGTGAGTCTGGGGGAGTGTAAGGGCTAGGTTATATATGAATTCTAGTAGTGATTTATATTCTTTTCTTCTGTAAATATTATTTTGGATTGGGGGGTTTATGCCAGGGTAAAAATTAGTGCAACCAGAATTTTGTTATATATATATATATATATATATATATATATATATATATATACTTGGGAGTAAATCTTGGTGAGTTAGGAGCCAAAGCTCATTAAAATATTAAACGAGATTAGGACGAGTCCAGCGACATATCGGGAATTCAAGTTGATATTGGGTCTCACAAAACTGTACGTCATTTTTTTCAATGAAACTATTTCCTTCGGTTTCCTGTTCTATTTCCTGTGTTAATTGTACTTAAATTGGTTTAAGAGTCTATTTTCGAAGTTTCGTTGTTTCCTCCCCGGACAGTTGTATGCATATATGTGTGTATGTGTATGTTTTTGTTAAATACGAATGTTTTGTTAAAACATTTATTTATCGTAGAGCGTTTTACGAGAATATTTTATTTGTTGTTCTTTAGCAGTGTGCGTGCTACTTTTTCGAAAAATCATTTTGTGTTTTGTTCAGTAGGATTTTGACTGCAGGTCACTACTAAAATTGTGGTTGATTTTTACCTTAACTCTCCAGAAACGATGAACCCAGGAAAACATGCCAATTTAAAAATGTTGGCAAAGTTGAGAAAGATCTTCTTATGTTACGTCAGCTATTAACATGTATAGTTCATTTTAAAAGTAATAACGTTACTTGTAAAGAATAAGACGTTTTGGGTGGTTGGGAAATTCATAATTAAAGATATTTATAGCATGATTCTAGATGTTTTAATGACAAAGAAAATACATCAGAATTAGAGAAAGTCACAACAGTGAATAAAATAAAGTGGTATAGTTTGAATATATTTCAAGTTGTCAAAAACCTTATTCGGCCATTTTCGGTGTCACTATTTGCTGGCAGCAGGTAGATTGCAATGATACTTCTGATTTTTACCAAATAATTCTTATTAATAAGGGCAGATACCAAGCTTACATTTTTCTTTCCCCTGATGGAAATATTTTGGCCAGGGACATGCTAAACGGATTGGGTGTTGCGGGTCAGTGCAATCGTAATAGCGATAGCAACTCGTTGGGTCGGGTTCCTTTCCTCTACCAGAACACTGAAACTCTTCGGAAGGGCGTTGGGTTCCTTGTGTTGGTTCTTTCGTGGATTCTTCAGGAATACATTTGATGCCATTGAAAACATGGCCATTGTCGCACTTGTGAATGTAAATGGTCCCATAAGAGCAAACCCAATAGAAACTCGGATCGCGACTTAGAGCGCCTACCGCTCCGTTATTTCCTTCGCATTTTGGCGCCAGGTTGGAGTTAACTCCACAGATGGCGTCGTCCGCGGGTATATCGCATTCACCGGTCGTGGGATTGAAGGCGGTGCCGACTTCACATATGTGTGTAGAAATCGGTGCATATTGACTGCTAACTCTAACGCCACATTTGTAGTACACGTTGCAGTCGTATGGATCAGGGAAAAGTCCTTGTTGTACACATTTAAATGCACCTTGTGAACAGGTCGATGCCTTTATGCTGCAATTTCGTAAAGAATAGCTGCAATATTCTGGAAAGACGCATTGTTGTCTCTCTTCATTGCCACTTTCGGTGCAGAGAACCAACGTGTTGCAATCAGAGCAGCAGGGACCTGAGGTCGTGCAACTTGTAAAAACCGAGCGGGTCAAGATGCTAGCTGGCGATGCAAAGAAGATCTGTAATCAAATAGTAGGTACATTCTTAATGAAAGTTGCCAAATAATGACAATTTACTATCGATATATACAATATAGTTTGGAAATCTTTCTTGTAAGTTGTGCCTCTAGACAGACATATTTTCTAGAATTTCGACATTATATTAATTTATCTGAACAAAAATAAAGACATCTAATTTTTGTCCCCATAAAATTTACAAAGCATTTGTTCAAAAATGTTTTCATGAATAATGTGCACTTGGCAGAGATCGATGTTACAACATTTTTAGACTTCCTTTCCTGTTTTCAACCCGTAATAATATCTTCATGTATAGGATTTGAACCCAGAATAGAGATTCCGCGAGAAAAGAAACTTCCCCAACGACTGCCCGGCCATCTGCATTCGACCAACGCTTTCCACATATCCAAAAGAAAATTGACTTTTTGCAATGATTAAAATGTAAGATGTTTCAATGAAAATCCGACCTTCATGATTTTATTAAGTAAGCATTACTCTATTTGAATAAGAAACTACGAAAACTTTAGGAGCTCTTTTGGAGAAAATTGTGTTTGTGCACTTGTAAAATGATTCACTATTTCCCTCAAAAGTATGCGAAAATTACTCATATCTTTTACAAATTAGACACGACAATATTTAAAGATGTAATTTTAAAGAAAATGTTACATTAAGACAACCTCTATCATCAATAATGTAGTTGGAGAACGGCGAACAAAATTGTACACTTGTGCAATTTTAGAAGTTTCAGGAATTAGTATATTCAGCAAAATTTCTGAACTTTTTTACATATGTAATTATCATAAGTATGCTCTGCTCTCTTGGAGAAAACCAAATTTAAAAAAAGTTTTGCGCAAAAGTCGAAAACGTCCTTCGAGGTTCATATATTACACTTAAAAAATTAATATAATCGTTCCAAATTCTAGGTGCCGCGACACCAAAAACGATTGTGGAATATAAATTTTCAAATATCAGTACGGTACGGTTTAGACTACAATTGTTGTTAACATACCTACAGACATACACTTAATGACAACCCCATTTTACAGTATGAAATGTCTAAAACGGTGGATTCTAACTACACTACGTATTCCAGAAAGTCATTTACATTTGGAAGCAGGAAAAAACCAACTTTTTAGTGTCGGTGACTGACAAAACGAGTTCCCTGCATTATATAAACGTTATAGCCGAATAAGGAGGTGAAAACTGCTCCTAAACCAATTAAATAGTTGCAATGCTCATATGAAAGAGAATAAAAAATATCGTAGATTCCCAACAAATCAGTCTCCTAGGGCAATCTGTTGCAGAGATACAACGAGAAACGTGTTTTTGATGTTTTGATTCTTCTTAGCTTCTATTGCGTGTATCAGGGTGAAAAAATTGCAGATACGGGAAAAAATTGTTGAATTTGAAGGTATTTTTGTCAACCAATTACCAAAGAACAACCCAAAGAGAAAAAATTAATACATTTTTGAAATCGATTTTGAACATGATAAAGTGGGAGTACTGTTTCAGTTTTCCCCCTAGAATGTATCTCATAACATTCTATAACATCTATTTTTTTCAGAATTTTAAACAATGTGGACCATAGGGGAAAAAATTAAAAGCAAGTGAACTCCAAATCTTATAGATGTTACATCCATTTTGTGCCAAACTCAGTCGGAATATCCATGGTGGAAAGAGATGGGTGGGCTCTTGCGCATTCGACTTCAGCCAATGAGCTTCAGGCACCAGTTTGCGTTGTAACATTTGCGGGTATTTTAAATGCTGAAATTATAACGTCATTGAAGCAGAAACTGATAATCACTTGTTTTTAAATATTGCATCTTTTATTTCAATTACACCTTCATCGTGTTATTTTTGGTCGAAAATTGTCGCTTTATGCCACTTTCAAAATGTTCCTCAACATTTCTTGCTCTCCATGCAATGCGACGGCCAACGTTTGGTCTCGCTTTTCAAACGAAGTGTCCGTGTTGTGGTCACATGATTAGTGCCGCAAACGTGTGCTGCGCAGAACTAACAAAAATCGATGCAGAGGATAACCCATCTCTTTCCACAATGGAAATATTGGGAGTGAAACGATATTATTATGAACGTGCGAACGGAAGTGGCACCCTGGCTTCTCCCACATAGCTGCGATCATTTATTATATGGCACATGCTCGTTACTTGGTGAACATTTTTAAACCGTCAGAAATTTTTAGTTGACTGATTATAAACGAACGCAGTCTCCCAGTTATTGAAGAAGACAGTGAAAATGATTAATAGTCTATGATTGTCTAATTGTCAATGATCTACTATTGAGTAATTTCATTTATATTATAAACAGGAATGATCAGTATACATGAAACCAAGTACTTTGTAGAAATAATACATAAACATAAAGCAAAAGGGATTTGATGATTTATTTCGATTATGTTAATACTTTACACATAAAAACAAACATTTGTCAGCAATAAGTTTTAAATAATACTGTTAAGTGAGACTTTTCAATAATTTAAATATAAATTGTTTTAACATTGGTGAAAACATTTTCAATTACATTTTGGCGCGAATTTCAAATTTTTAAACTGATAAAATTGATTTTAATTTTTTTCACTATCATCCACATTGTATAAAAATGTGAAAAAAAATGTTGTAGAATATTGTTTCTCTGCCACAGATTGCCCTAGAAGGCTGATTTTTTTGGAAATTTACGGCAATTTTTATTCTCTTTCATATGAGCATCGCGATTATCGATTTAGTTTGGGGGCACTTTTCACCACCTTATTCGACTATATCCTTTCTCTTTCTACGAAGCAGATAAAAGAGAGAGAAAAAATAACGATCAATGGCCGAAACAAGGTTTTCCTGGTTTGCAGCACATTTGATGATGCGGATTCATGCGCTATTGTGCCTGTTAATCTGTTTACTAGAATTCTCACAATTATTACTGTTGCTTTTTCTTGCAATTGTTTGTAGGATGTATATAATCTCGTGTAAATGTAGTGCCAAAGAGAACTCCGCATATAACGTCTTTTGTGAGGATACCATGTGTCAGAAAATTAATATCCAGAATCTTTCTTATATTTCCACTCTTTTTTCTTCATTGTGCATTAAGTTTGTTTATTCAGTGAAGCATAAACATTAATATATATGAAAGCTTGTTTCAAATTTGTGTGAAGTCATTAACGCAAAATAAACTTTTAGTGAGTCAAAGCCGGTATTTAATCTATTTCATTAAATAAGACTAAAAATGGTAGATAATTTTTTCTAATTAAAAACGCACCGCCCCATCTTGTTGCTAGTTTGCATAGAATTTCAAATAACTTACAGTCATAAGCAGTGCCAGGACTTCCGAGTAAAGAACAGCGGCCATCTTGTTCACTGCAGTTCCTCGAATGGCAATGTATAACCTGTTGAGGAGCTGACGCTTACATTCCCAAAGCAACTCCTCGGAACGAGACGCAAGAATTTAAAAGGCCCAGACGATTCGTAGGTGGGGAGAGGGAGAGGGTGTGTCACAGCTCCAAGAATTTCTGCGCCTCGATCAGAAGAGGTCACTGAACCCGCGAGGCTGACTCAGCTAGGAATGGTGTGAGGTACTCGTACTGGTTAGAAACCCGATTGACGCCGTTGCTTTATCTGGAGATGCAAACTGCATGAAGGAACTCCCACTGATAAAATGAAGTGTAGTCTCTCTGAAACATCCAACTAAAGAACAAACGTTCCCTCTAATGTTTCATTTTGCGTGTAATTGTGGTGAATTTATTCTATTTGTCGACTAAAATAATGGAACAGATATCATTAATAAGTCTTGTTTCTTCTTTAACTTATGTGGTGCACACTAATGATAAATACTTGTTGTGGTCTCCCACGCCTGCTTTATTCTCCGCGCAACCGTTTTCATTATTACAGTGAAAGTATTATATTTAATAATATTAAAATATAGAAAGAATTGAAAACACTTCTGAACGTCAGACTAGTTTGCTTCTATATGGATCGTTTTCTATCTTAGTAAATGTTAAGCTCTCTTTCATGAGAAACACTCACCTGAGCTGATGATACGGAGTCATTTTCTCAGAAACTGTTCATGTTTATTGATAGAAAAAGAAATTCATCAAAACGAAGTGTTTTAAGTAGTAAAGAAACTCATTACATTAATGTAACAGAACTGAACATTACTATAACTGATATTGTCACCCAGAACATTACTCGTACTAATATCAATCCTTCTTCCGCTCGTGTACACAATAGTACAACACTGACGAGTGGACAGAAATAGACAGACGTTTTGCCGCCAATTGATATTTCTGTATCAACGGTACAAAATATATGGATTTTTAACTACACCGTGTATTAGAAGACACATTTTACTACATATAGAAACACCACGTTTTCGATAGCCGGGTCCGAGAAGTGTTTTTCTGTCGAAAAATCGCCGATATTCGCCGCCGAATTACAATACTTTCTCTTTACTACTCAAACGTTGTAAGGTGAGAAAATACAAATACATTTCTGGCTTGCGTGAAAATAATAGTAAATTAAAACGTAGAAATAAAACAATTACACTAACTTCAGTTTAACTCGAAGTAATATTGTTGGGTTTTCTCCTCCTTGTTGAAAAATAAAATCTGCATCACTAAAGTAATTATCAAACACATTGGAAATACTAAAATTTCCTTACATCTTACTTACAACTGGAGAAATATTGCATCTAGAAGGGCTTCAATCAACTTCATTTTGGATTTGAGGATTGCCATTGTTTTCTAACAGTTTCTGCATGTCACCATAGAGTAAGACCAATGTGCTGTCATTTGCAATCATAAACTGAACTCTTAACGTACAAATTTATTGAAGAGTTCCCTTTGTATTTCTTTTGTTTCACGACTCGGCCATGATGGGGCCACGCGATACGTGCATCCCACCAGGACTCAGACATGATTATCAGGATAGGTGCACGTTACTTTTCTACACTCCAGGGTTAATTTTTATACGCCAGGATTGTTAGCCCTGGGGGATGAGGACAAATGATGATGATGATGAATAATGAAAAAGACAAAAACAAGTACAGACACACACACAACACAATCATGCCCGAGCCGGGACTCGAACCCGCGATCCTTTGGTCCGAGACTGATACTGCCTTAGCATTCTTGGCCAAAGGTTCGGGAATTAACTTTTTATATCGATAAAATGCAACAAATGTTCAAATTTGACAATTATCATTATCCTTATATTCTTCAATTGATTTATTGACTAGGGGTTTGGTAGTTATGAATAGGTTAACTCTGCAAAGGTGGCCCAAGACCTCACTCTGAGGCAGAGGGGCGAACGCCTCATGCGGCCTCGGTGAATTACTTGTGCGGGTGAGGTTCCTTGAAGGGTGATAGCTAGGGTAATAATAGGCCTTCGTGTCAATTGCGAAGGTCATTAGTCTCGTAAGTGTAGTGTATGTTTTATCGCGGAACGTAGCGCTGATCTTCCTCCACTGGATGGCGGGATCCAGCGCCGACCTACCTACCGCCTTGCGACGTTCTCCCAACAAGGTATCTCCAACAGGCGGGGCACCGACCCTGCCGGGACAAGATCTAAGTGCCTGCCTGATCTCCCGGCACGTATGGTAGTGTAGTGCATGTAAGTGTGTGTGTGTGTGTGTGAGTAAGGGATGAAGGATAAGAAAGAAGGAGAGATCACGCGCGGTCCATGGTCCGTTTCTTAGAGTACTGCCTGGCGTTCGCCTGGCGTTGATTGAAGAAATCGCGGAAAACTACCGATCAGAGCAGCTGGCCGCTAGAATTCTTCTCCAGCCGGCGTCTAAATTCGCTCTAGCTGTGCAGCTGGTGTTGAAAATCATGCCACCGTCGAGCCTCGAACCCAAAGCTCTCGGTCAGAGACACTGCAGTGACATAAGTTGATGCCCTGAGCCATCTCAGTCGATAATAATAGGTTGTAAGAGGATACAGACATAGATGTGACCACAAAATGTGGGTAATAAAAATAAAATTATATTTCATTCTCCATTCCCCGGAATTCCCCGGAATTCCCCGATTTCACACAATTCGTCCGCTCTCCTCTTGTTTTTCTCACAATTTCTCACGATTTATCACAATTCGTTCGCGCCAACCTCTTGTTCCCTCTATTCGGGGCAATTCCCCGTGGCTGGCGGCAGGACGGTTGCCGATTCACTTCGTTCTCGTCTCCTGTTGCTGCCAGTCATTGATTCGTTTGTGTGTTGATTACTAATATAGTTGGTATTGTCATTAATTTATTTTATACATGATGTCAAATTGCAAGAGAAGAAAATTAAATGAGAAAACAGAACATTTAATGTAGAATGGGAGTTGGAATTTTTCGTTGTTTCTATAAAAGATAAAATGATGTGTTTTGTCGTGCAATACAGTTTTCACTACTTTAAAAAAGAAAATGCGAGAGAACATTATTTGACTCATGAACAATATAAGTATTGCAATTTAGAAGAGGAATCTCGACAAGCTCCATTTAAAAATTGAAGAAGGGAAAACATGAAGTACAAGCGTCTTTTAGTGCTTTCGTATACAAAAATACAACTGCAGTTGATGTTACGAACAAAATAGCATGTACAGCAGGGCAGATGCAAACCATTTAGAGACGTCGAAATAATTCAAAAAGCTGTGGGTATGTTAGATCCAGGTAATGCTGCAAAATGGTTCATTAATTGGCTCTTTCAAGAAGAACTACCAGGTATCGGCCGCACAAATTATTTAAAAATTTAACGGAGCAACATCGCACAATTCAAAACAAAGAAGATGTTTATTTTTCAATCACTTTGGATGAAAGTACTGATAAAAATGATTGAGGATTATTTTTATTTTTATTCTTGCTGTAACTAAAGGTTTTCAATTTCTTCTTGTGCTGGGTTCACTCGCTGGAAAAACTCAAGGAGGTGACATTTTCGAAATCTTCAGAGGTGTATGCAATCAATTACAATGAAATATAAATAATTTAATCATGTCTGCACCGATGGAGCACCTTCTACAAGAGACATTTATTTACTTAACGTCAAAACAGTGAAACACTGTGGGAGAAGTGCTTTCTATGAACGTTTTCTTAAATTCGGGGATCCCTACCTTGGCCCACATACAAGATGAATTTTGATTACAGATTGGAGTACTCTTTTTTATGAAAAAGGAACCTTTTGGAGGATTCTTTTTACTTTCTCGCCTTACGAATACTTCGTAAGAAGAGAAAGTTACGTAATCGTGCGGCGGAAAACGGGGAATTTTCGCCAGAAAATCTCTTATAGCAGGGGCCTGGTGACAGAAAAGTGGATAAAACCTGTTGCTAAATTTAGAAAAAAATCCTCTTTCTCGTGGTGTAGTCAAAATCCATGATTTGTTGCTTCTTCATACTTCAGAATCGATTGACGGCATTCCGCCCGTCTGTCCGTCTGTCCGTCTGTGCGTCTGTCCGTATGTGATCAACGATAGCGCCTAAACCGTTCGGTCGATTTTCTTCAAAATTGATATTCCCCGATGGTTTTTACTCGTCTCAAGGCCTCTTGAATTTGAAACCGATGTCTTAGTATTTGAGGATACTTTACATAAAGCCCATTTTGAGTTTTTGTAAATTTAAAAAAATGGCTCCAAATTTTTTGATTATATTTTGTCGTTGAATAGTGCAAAGAACGTTGAAGGGAATGACGTAGGCATCATTTTCGTTGATAGGCCCTATTTTTCGAAAATTGCAAAAAACTGTTTAAAAAATATAAAATTGAAGATAAAGATTTTCGTCTCAGACAAAGTCGGTTGTACAAAATTAGCACTTCAAATAAGGTCATGTACCATTTTTTGGGAAAACGAATAGTTTTTGCGTAAATTGCGATTCAAATTTACAAAAAAAGTTTTCTCAAAAACCGCTCCAAATTTTTTCTTTAAATTTTCTGCACGTGTGTAAAAAGGGAAGGTAAATATATAAATAAACTAGTGGTGCTATAGAATGGCACATACTTTCTCGCAGTACTTATTTTCCAAATGCCGATCATCCGATAAATTATGTGGAGTAAGCAGTTCACCGCTGCCTTTCTTGGTCATGTTTTTTGAAAGACATGTTTTTCGCATGTTGACAATTACCGGCTTCCTAATGATAGAACTGATACAATTACGTTTTGACTGAAATATAAGCAGTTGTTCCGCAAGTCGGTTTCGTAGCGCGGTTGGTTAATGCACCTTCGGGTTGAGCTTTTCAATAAGGAAGGTACCGAGTTCGATCCCCCGAGGGGAATTTTAATTTGATGAATGTGATGTTGCAGGAAAAAAACATTGAAGAGTGTAGATACTTTATTGAAAATTATTTGAAATACTTCTACTCACGAATAGATTCAATATAGATAAATAGAGAAGACTTGTCTGTGTTTTCCCTAACTGCGTTTTTTAAACAATTTTTCAACTCTGTTATTCGATTTCTGAAGCGTATGACATGTCAAATGAACAGTTGTCTAGTATATATCTGTATGAACCAATTTAAGTAAAATTATGAGCATTTTAACGCTAAATTGTAATACAATATAACCAGAAGGCATGCGATAAACTTACAGTCCCTAACGGTTTAGAAATTATTATTAATTTCTAGGCTTACGAATACTTCGTAATGCGGTTTATCGCTTCCTTTCTTGGTCATGTTTGAAAGACATGTTTTTCGCATGTTGAAAATTACCTGCTCCTAATGATAAAATTGATAGAATTAAGTTTTGACTAAAATATAAGTAATTGCGATAACTGTCGTGTAAATGTCTGTATATATTGTTCAAATTTTTAAGTTTTAACAATTTTTGATCTCTCTTCTTATATTTGTAAAGCGTATTACCATCGTTTCAATTGTTTCTTTGTCATGCATTTACCATTTTCTAGGTCGGTTCTATTCTTTATGGCTCTGTTCGACAGAGGCGATGTTGGTGTTACGTTGTGGTATAAGTGCCGGTTCGTTGAATTTGAGTTTCGTTTGTCGGGTCTCGGTACCGAAATGGTTTGCTGGTATAGTACACTTTTGCTTGTTTATGGAGTAGTGGAATAGCAATAAGGACCGTATAGAAGCAGAGCGAGAAATATGTGCGTTGGAAGCACCACTAGTTTATTAAACAATACCATTTTAACTTAAAAAATTATATAATTTTATTGCGTTGTGCATCACGAGAAACTTTTCGAAAAATCTACCCATTTTCAAGACGCTCGAGCGCGCTCTGGAGAAAGATATTGTGATTGTTAATTACATAAGTGTAAACGCAATGGGCGAATTTCGGCGAATGCTTACTTTAGTCGCGGAGACGTACTGTATTAAGCTGCTGTACTACTACAAGGTTTGCTGGCTATCAACAAGGCAGGAGGATATATATTAAACTTTTTCAAGAAAAAGAAAAACTATGTCATTTGTCAGAAGAAGCATTTTGCAATAATACAGAATTTTTGTCTGATAGCACGACAAAACCATTTAAATATTTGCCTACAAGTTAAAACGAAGCATGTATATGAAATGCAAAAGACCCAAGCGTTTCGAAAAAATAGCATTTTTCAAAATCTTGCTGTCTCGCTCGAATGTATCCACAGAACATATTTCGGTACTAGCAAAAATGTTATGGGCAGAAACGCAAAAATAAAATATTTGATGAATATGTAGGTGTCTTGGATTTTTAATAAAGTTTACACTGAAAGATTTCAGATTTTCATGAACACATTTGTGCTGTTAAGGATGGAGAGAGAGAGAGAGAGAGAGAGGGTGGGAGAGAGGGAGAAACATGGGTTCATGGTTCTGAGGTCTTGTGTAAGTTGTATCAGGATTATCGGCATGTCGACATTCTGAGTCGTGAGTACCGATTTCACGCGCTGTGAGTTTGTCCATATTCATACTCCCTGTTGTCAAAGAAAAGAAAAAAATTTAACAATTTTCCAAACTCTTACAATGTAAGGGAGTACGTTTAGTGACAAGCGCATTTACTGTGAAAGGCAACATGATTGACACAATACACAAATGAAGGGTATACTCGTTTTAAAACATTACAAAGTATCCTAGAACTTTCAAGGAAAAAATTAATAGTTAATCTAATCACATTTCGAGACTACACAGAGCAAGGTTGCACTCCTAATAGAACTCTCATTTCCAGCCGTAGTTTTATATTAGGGGTCTAAAACGCACTGGCATCGCCGAAACGAATTCTCGCGAGATGTTTATCTCGCCGTGATCTGCTCTGCCCGTGGACATGTGAAGCACAGTCAAGTCGCACCACTGCCGCTTTCTCGCCCCAGCACAACACACGCTTTCCCAGTTCTCACCGCCGCAAGTCAAGCCAAAAAATGCTCCGCCATAGACTAAGGATGTTGTTGTTGTTGTTAATGCCCTATTTTACGTGGCGAGACTCGGGCCATCAGCCCGCTCTTCCGCCTGACCACGCAAATTTCTACTACGCTCCTTTCACCACCTAGCGGAGAAAGAAGGTATTATCTCGGGCGACGAAACAGGCGATTTTAATTTAGCTCAGAGGCGTCATTTAGGCTTGAGCAGACCTGCACAGCATTTTGCACTTTCACTGACCTCGGGAGCTGCGTGCGGGCAACTCGGGTGCAAATGAGAAAATCGATGAAGGGTGGGGATGAGACTCAATCTAGGAGTGGGGACCACCAATCAGAATGCGCAATTCGAAAGAAAGCGCGTAAATTTAAAGAGCGATCGGCAAGAACATGACGGTCATATACAGTTCAAGTAATATTGTCTTTTGTATTATATGGCAAATGTTTGTTCTCGGTATATGACAGGGCGAAATATGAAACAACAACGAATTGTACATATTAGATTTCGACACCAAGTATTATAATTGCTTGTATGGCTTATAATGTAATTCGCTTTGCTACGATGTAATCACAAATTGAGTGTTGTGCTAAGCACAAAATTTTGATACTGAATTGTTTTTGTTTGATGATGACAGCAATAAACTATTTTTTATTAACTATGTTTAATTGAATAAGACGGTTCTCTCAAAACAAAAACATATTGTACTTAAAAAGATCATGATTATTTTCTGTTCTAATTTCTGACAAGAGAGTAGAGTCTTTTAGGAGATCGTATAAAAATATAAACCCCTTTGCATTCTATTTAACCAATACCCATGATTATCTTATGATTGTCCGTAACATATCGTCACAGAAGTTTGCTCGTTGATGTCTTTTATTCAGTTTCATAATGGGGGAAAATGGTCACAAATGTGCTATTAAACATTACCCTTCTTGGAATTGCCACATATTCTATTTTATTTCAATCTTGATGTGAGAGATTGCTCTCATGATTTTGTTCATTTTTCTATGATTTGGAGAATATAACATTCTTGGTGAACAATCAATTATTAAATCTTTTACATGCAAGTAAATCTACTAACATGGGACAGCCGGCTTTACATCCCCTCCGAAGGAAGGCGTAAGAAGGATTTTTTCGCCCTTTAAAAATCCACGGCTTCGATCGGGTTTGAACCCGCGAACTTGGGTATGTCAGTCCGGTACGCTAACCGTTACAGCATCGAATCCGCATGGATCCAAAGGATGTCTTTACTCTATGGCTCCGCTAACCTCCCCTGGCCACCCCGCCCCCTGGAATGACCTCTCCGGGCCGGTCGGGGGGCGGTGGCAACCGGTGGTTGGTGGCGGGGGGGGGCAGAGAGGGGAGAGGCGGCGGCAGCGGCCTCCTCTTGAGCCGGCGGCGGGAGGGGCAGTAAGCCGCTCCGTCAGTCAGCCTCTCTGGCGGCGACGTAGACTCGCCAAGCGCTGATAACGGGAAAATCAAAATTTTATTTTTATTTTTTTAAGTGGGACGCTCGAAATTCATATTCGCGCCCCCACGACACTGCACCACCATGGAACTCCCATAAATGGCAGGAGGATTCCTCAAAGAGCGCCCAGCTTGGCAAAAGCTAATGTTTATCGGGAGCTCCGGGAAAAATGTGCATACAGATATTCGGTCCGAGCCCAGGCGAAACCAGAGAGAGGCCCTGGCAGACACAAACTTGCTTTCTTCAGTAACTAATTTTGAAAAGTGAAAATCATGCACAACAGTCCCAGCACTAACTATAGAGACCCCCTTTCTTACTATCAAAGTACCTAATTACTAATTTTATACAGACAAAATGTAGAGAAAAACAATGTGTAGGCAGTTGCATAGAGTACATATAATCGAGATCCGGCGCAGACGTACATATCAGCTTACTAGGCTTCCTCCCCTCTGGGTATTTCCTTCAGCAGGATCTCTCCTAGCAGTGACGATTTATACGGTCTCCCAATATGCGTGTTAGTGTAGTTCATGTAATTTAAATGTAAATCTGCATGTGTGTGTTTGTGAATTTAAGGGGTTAGGAGGAGACAGGAATGAAGATGCTCGCTGTCAGTGGCTCGTTTGATAAAGTACTGCTGTGCAATCGCTACTGTTGATCGAAAAAACAGGATAAACTACCGATCAGAGCATCCGGTCGGTAGAATTCTCGTCTACTCTCTATGTGGCTGAATTATATCTAGCTAAATATCTAGTGTCAAAAATCCTCCGCCATCTGGTTCGAATCCTGGGATCTCACGGGCAGAAACGCTGCATCGGTAGCAGATGGTGCCACGAAGTCCCTACAGCCAGTGATCCTCTTGATAAGCCTGATAATTGGTTGCTCTTGCTCTCACTCTCAGCTTCGTGGACTCTAAATTAGAAAAAAGCAAGATATATTCAGTATGATTTCTGAGGTGTAAACTGGTCCACTGTACACCCCAAAAGCTTTAGCTCAGTTAACGTCGCTGGCAATTTAAAGTTTTATAACTTAACACCGGGCATCATGTGTTGTCATCTTTAATAAATTCCAGAAAGTTCTTAGTGTCAAATGCATACGAAGCCATCTATATATTAATTTTATTCGGAGAAATTATCAAATTAAATTACAGAGAAAAACAGTTGCACTTACATCACTCAAATTTAGACGAAATTGCTCCACAATCGGCAACATCCAGCGATCTAACAACAACAAATAGGCGAAGGAGGAACCCAAATTCTTGAATAAAATTTCAGTACAAGAACATTGTAGTTGGACCCATCCAGTTAACCTCCACTAACAGTAAATTTCACTTAATTTTATTCTCATACAGAATTATTCATTTAATTTTACATTATTTCTCGCTTAAGAATCCGTGATGCACCGGGATCCCAACAGCTAGTATACATATATACTAATATATCTGTCGTGAATGTCAGGATTCGTAAGGTGTAAGCTTTAAAGTGAATTAAATCCTTCATATGTTGACTTTGTAAAAGCTTAAACGCTTCGGCTTAGCCACATACAATCTAGTAATATGGTCAATATTTATAAAAAAGGGTCTTCAAACTAAAACTTACTTTTTAATTTTGAAAAATTACATTTTTTTCGAGTCTTCGCGCTCTGTTATGTGAAGACGTTTTCGAGGATGACTGAAGAATTCATAGGATACAAGTTGCAATATTGTAAAATTTTAAGTATCCTTACAAAAAATGCGAGAAAGGATGTGCAATTGAGGCATCTCTTACTTTCGAAGCATTTACTCTATGGTCCACCGTTCATTCAAGGTAATAACAGTCCTCCTTGGCTCTTTTATTATATGTATCTGTTCAATTATTGTACATTCAATGTATCATTCAATGTATATTCACATTTTTCAAAACTGTCCTACAAATTAGCGGACATACAGTGAAATAAACGAATATTACTGTTATTTCATCTGTTTCTTGACGCCTATCACCTGAAGACCAAAAGAAATGGTCGAAATAATGTGATATTTTAATGTAAATGTAATATGTAACCATGAGTTATTATTTGTTATTATATTGTATTATGAGTTTTTGTATTTGTGCATACGTTATTGGTATATCGTTTAGTGAAGAATGTACGCGAACACAAGTACTGTGCAGGCTTAGATAAAGTGAAAGACGATGTGATTTGAAAATCCCAGTCAATGGACAAAAATAGCTAAATACAAAAAAAAATCCGCTTTCATGCACTGGATATTTCCATTCCAAGTAAAATATGTTTTATCTGTTGTAGTGCAATACAATTATTAGAGAAATAGATATAATTCTATCAATAATGTTGTCAGTTATCTGTTGATTTGTTGAGACACATACCTATAAACTCTCTTTCCTAAAGTATCTGTTTTTCTTTTTACCTTTGTAGGGAAACCATACATTCCTTTGCAAACAGAACAATATGTTTTAGGACACGTAACTAAATTACGTGGTTTATCGATGGTGAAAGATTATCCATGAATGATTTAATTAGTGACTAAATGACAGTTCTACATAATGCATGCAATCATTGGAAATTATGGACTTAATGGAAATACCGAAAATAAATTATATTGTATGTGTGTATGTATAATAGTGATAATCACCAAGCATTCGTTCATTTACAATATAATATAAGGAAATATTTTTAAATAGTTAATAGTTTTTAAATAGTTAAAAATTTCGATGTGGAACACCACATCGAAAGAAAGGGGTCTACATTCAAATAATAATGAGATGCAAGTCATGGTTAAAAAATAACATTCACAGGTCAAAAAAATCTATGTACATCTTGTTTATTTACCATAAAAGAGCACATACAAATGCATAGTTATAAGAACTACATTCTTTTAATGTCACTTTTATATTATATTTTCTTATTTTTTTGTAATTACGATGCTTTAACGCATTAAATTTCATCTACGTACATAAACAATAAAATTTATATTAACCACAATTAGGTTTTGGATAAACAGTGAAACATATTTGAGAGCTTTGTTGCCTGCTTTAAAATATATTTATTTTGTTTTTCAAAACCAGCATTAAAGGTACATGGTCAAGATATGCTGCATTGTTTAACTGAATATATCACCAAAGCGTAACCCATGGCACAAGCGTCCAGTTGCTTCCAGAAGAGACATCGTGTCTTTCTAATAAGGACAGAATCCAAGGACACACCTCCCCTTTTTCTTATGGAAATATTGTGGCCAGGGACAAGCGAAACGAACTGGTTGTTTCTGGTCCGCGCAATCGTAAAAGCGAGTGCAACTCTGTGGATCAGGCTCTTTCCCGTTTCCAGAACACTCAAACACGCCGGAAGGAGGCTCTTCTGAGGTTTCTTCCGATGGTTCCTCGCCTTCTGGTACGCATTTCACCCCTTTGAAAATTTGCCCTTCCTTGCATTTGAGTATGTGAATGCGCCCTCTTTCACATATCCAGTAGTAATGGCGATCACTTGGAAGTGCGCCTACTGTAGGAATGCTAGCGTCTGGATCGCATTTTGGCACAGGGTGAGAGTTCTCCCCACACAGTGCGTCGGTTGCGGGCAAATCGCATCGTTCAGTTTTAATATTGAAGGCGAAATCCATTTCACACTCGTATCTAATACTCGCTGGATAAAGACCAGAATCGCTAACGCCAGTAATGCCACTATCTCCACTATCGTCACTATCGTCACTATCGTCACTACCACCGCCACTTTCGTCATTCTCGATACATTTATGGTACACGTTGCAGTCGTATGGGTCGGGGAAAATGCCTTCCTGCAGGCATTCAAAGGCAATTCCATCCGGATTCATGCAGGAAGAGATCTTCGTGCTGCACACTTTAAGGGAGGGACTGCAATGCATCTCTGGTTCGCAAGTCTGCATTGTGTACTCAAAAAATTTTCCATTAGTTTCCACACAGAGCGCCAGAGTATTGCAGTCCAAGCAGAAGATACCGGGGAAACTTGCATCGTGTAGAAACAGCAGCGCGCGAGATGTTGCTGATTGGTGATGCCAGGGTAAGCTGAAAAAACAAAAGCTTTTGTAACTTGCTGCATATGATTGTAAAGGCAATTCAAGAAAATGTACTATATATTTTAATTTCAATCTGAATACTCTCAATCTTAGTTGTTTTATTACAGCTTGAATTTCGAATAGCTAGAGTTTTGGACTATGAATAAAAAGTTCACCGGTTCAAACCTTATCATAACCATGTATATTTAAGTGAGAAAACATTTGTATATGTTTTTTTGAAAGTGAAGTAAAGCAGGTTTTCCCATATCGGAGATTTGCGGAATATGAAAGTTTTTAAGTGTTAATGACGCTTCTATGCGACATTCGAATAATACTGTAGCATTCCGCATTGTCCCACAGTACAAACTCTGTTTCTGGGAACCCATTCCTTGCTCGTGTTTGCTTTCTCTAAAATACAACAAATTCTACTGTGATGTATTGTTACTTCACAGTTGAACAATAAAATTATTTTTCTTTAGTGTCGGGCTGATAGCTTTATTTTATTACAGATAAATTTTAAAATACAAAATGAAGTGTTTCACCTTTTCCTTTATAATTGTTATGTGATCATTTTGAGAAAACTGAGATGACGCATTTTTAAGGCAATTTAAAAAAATATTGTAGGAGTATTTTTGGAAAGTTCTTACTAATATACTCAAACTAAATATGAAACTACTCATGTTGGGAAAAAAATGTCATGACATCATTAAAATACCTAATGTTGACGAATAGATTTTATTAGTAAAAATATTTATCTTTATTATTTTAGAAATTTGATACTAATTCATTAAGAGATGGTGCTAAAGTTTAAAAATTTTGCAATTTTTTACATTTCAAAGATTTAATGAAAACCAGATCAATCCAATGTTTATAAGCAAACTATTTGAGTAAAATATAACGAAAAAAATGTAGCCATTTTTGAGAAAATTTTTAGTTACAGGTAGCTGCGTGTAAATACCCCCAAAACTTAACAGATTCTTTTGAAATTCGCAGAGTTTCTAGTCAAAACAGATCGCTAGGATAATATCGAATTTGGAGAAATTCTGTAGAAAGCCTTAGTTCCGTCCGCAGACAGACACAGACAGACAAAAAAACACACTTTCGCCAGCAGAATCACGTGTCAAAATCTCAGCACCAATTTTCGAGCATTACATAATTTTCTCAGTACTAAGTATTCTTTACGTCGTATATATTCTTTTTAAGGTGTATTCTCGATGACTGAAGGTTGGCGCCCACTTCCCCTAACACAGACCTGCACAGCATTTTGCACTTTCACTGGCCAAAGGAGCTGCGTGTGGGCAACTCGGGTGCAAGTGAGAAAATCGATGAAGGGTGGGGATGAGACCCAATCTAGGAGTGGGGTCCACCAATCAGAATGCGCAATTCGAAAGATAGCGCGTAAATTTGAAGAGCAATCGGCAAGAAAATGACGGTCATATACAGTTCAAGTAATATAGTATTTTGTATTATATTGCAAATGTTTGTTCTCGATATATGACAGGGCGAAATATGAAACTACAACGAATTATACATATTAGATTTCGACACCAAGTATTATAATTGCTTGAAGGGCTTATAATGTAATTCGCTTTGCTACGATGTAATCACAAATTGAGTGTTGTGCTAAACACAAAATTGTGATACTGAATTGTTTTTGTTTGATGATGACAGCAATAAACTATTTTTATTAACTATGTTTAATTGAATAAGACGGTTCTCTCAAAGCAAAAACATATTGTTCTTAAAAAAAATCATGATTATTTTCTGTTCTAATTTCTGACGAGAGTGTAGAGTCGTTTACGACATCATATAAAAATATAAACCCCTTTGCATTCTATTTAACCAATACCCATGATTATCTTATGATTGTCCGTAACATATCGTGACAGAAGATTGCTCGTTGATGTCTTTTATTCAGTTTCATAATGGGGAAAAATGGTCACAAATGTGCTATTAAACATTACCCTTCTTGGAATTGCCACATATTCTATTTTTATGTCAATCTTGATGTGGGAGATTGCTCTTATGATTTTGTTTATTTTTCTATGATTTGGAGATTATACCATTCCTGGTGAACAATCAATTATTAAATTGCAATTTTGTGTTAGAATTAAATAATATTTTTCTCTTATATATAAGCACATATTTTAAAGCTATTGCTTTAAAATAATGCTTAAGAGTCACAATGAGCATGTTATTTTCTTTAAAAAAAATTAGAAAATGAAAATACATACAGTATTTTCAGCAGTGCACAGAACGTAAACAGTGAATTATGACCCTGGTAACTTGAAATACTAGACATAATCCATTTAAACAAATGGGCATATAATTTTGAAGCATGGATCATTATGCCCAGGATTGAATGCCCATGCATTCAATCTACGCGCCGCGTCGTGCTACGTCAGACTTCTCCCCTCCCCGCAAAGCTTCCTACTCCCCACTACTTGCACTTTCGGCGCTGCCACGGGCAGGCGAGTGGCTCGCAAGTGCAGAATGCCCGCGGGAGCAGGCGTTGTGCAGGTCTGCCCTAACATCTCTTTTGTACCAAATCAAACAATCCGAAAGTTCTCGAAATACCAGTCCATTTGGACATTTTAGCCAATCAGGAACCCTCTTCCTACCGACTCCTCGCCCACCCTGATATTTCCCATCATTATCAGATGTAATAGTCCATATTTGGGGTTTATAAGTAAATGTCCATGATACATTTTTTTTCTACTTTTAATTTTTTGAAATATGAGTCATTATATATAATTGCGTTTTATTATAGTCATTTCTCGTTTCGTCCGTGCAGAGAATTATCAACGTTCTCCTAATAACCCACATCTCAAATGCCTCCAATATCTTTGTCAATGCTGTTTTTAATGTCAAATTTCCAGCGCCATATAAGAGAACAGCTGTAAAGTTTTGCCATTTCCCACCGCAGACTAAAACTCAATTCACTGCTTCATAAGCAATTACGCATTTTCTTGAATTTCAATTCTCGTCCTTATTTCATGATCTGATGTCCACAATTCATTTACAATTTTTCTCAAATATCTGAACTGTGGAAACCTGTTCAAAAGATTGATCATTTATGAACTGCTGGCCTTGCCCTTATCTTACTAATAAACATTGACTTTGTTTTACGTATATTTATTTCTAATTCATATTTTTTTCACGCTCGATTAACAACACTTAAGCATATGATTTTTAGCATTGATAGAACCGTATAATTCAATGAAACATAGTTAATCAAAAAAATAGTTTATTATTTTCATTGTCAAACAATAACGATTCCGTATTATAATTTTGTGTTTAGCCCCACACAAAATTTGTGATTACATGTTAGCAAAGCGAATTACATTATCAGACCTACATGCGCTTACAATACTTGGTGTCCGAATCAAATATGTAGATCTAATTCGTTTTATATTCATATATCACATTGTAATCTATCAATAACAAACATCCGATATAAAATAAAAGGCAATATTACTTGAATTGTATGGAACAGTCCGTAATGTGTCTCGCCGATTGCTATTTGAATTTACACGTAACGATTCCAATTGCTCATTTTCATTGTGGATCCCGACTCCTAGAATGAGTCGCATCCTCACCCTTTTACACTGCCTGAATTTTCCCTCGAGTGACTCGCAAGCGGCTCCCGAGGTCAGTGAAAGTGCAAAATGCTGTACAGTCGTGCTCTAATGTATCTTTTAAAATATGTTCTGAATACAAGTTATTCAACTTTTTTATTATTTAATAAAGGAGACAGAATACACCCCTTCATGACTTCTTTTCTCACAGGCTCAGTAAGGCGCTTATCGAGTCACACTTGATCTGTTTGTCCTCACAAAAGTTCTTTATGATACTTAAGATTATATCTGTTAAATCCAAATTAATACCTTATGACTAGTGGCATAACGATTTCCCGTGCTCCAAATGAATTTTGAAACCCTGACGTTTATTTCTTATTTCTACGTTCATTTTTCTCCAAATACGAGCATGTAAAATGCGTAAAACCCTGACGCGTATTTCATATTTCTACGTTCAAGTACACAATTGTATACACCGTAGAAAATGAACGATGTTGTATTGACACGCGAAAGTAACAAGATTTCTATATTGCTTTTTTTAATGAAAACTGAATTGGAACGTTCATTTCAATGAATTGAACATAAAATTAAATTTACTATGGTATGCATTCAGAATTATTTTAAATTCGAGTCAGTCAGTCTTGATATTGCTTGTTATGTATATTTCGTGAATGTTCGTTCCCGCCTTAGATATGACATGACATTTGGGGGAAATTTATCGTATAGCTTCTAGAATTTTTTAATACAGACAAAATAATTGAATATATTGTAAGTAAATCCATTCACATGATTTTTGGGAGCCTCTATTAAAATAGGAATTCTACCACTTTCTTACCTTTTGTACAAATCGGTGGTTTTTGTCAAAAATGATTTATTCGGGGATAATAAAATATTTTCACTTGACACAGATATCTATAAGTATAGGACATTAAGTATAAGTATTGTTATCGTATTCATCAGGGGTTGATATCAAGAGATCACAACAAACAATCACAAACACTACTTGTAGGCCTAAATTATTTTAAAACACATTGCAAGATAACATTAAATATTAAAATAAATAAACAAAATTTAAGTGACAATATCCTTTCTGCTGCATAACCCTTTCTAAATAATTTGGGACCATACTGTGTAATAAAAGCGGAAAGTATTAATGATCATAACGATGCTATTTAATGCATGTATTAGTTACCATTATGACCGTTTAATTCTAAACGTCTAAATATGCCTACAACAAATGTTGTGCCTCAGCTTCTCGGGTCACTGCCCTTCATCTCGTTCAGCTTTTTCGTCCAGTCTACATGATCCTTTGTAGAAATGCTGAGAGCTTTCTTTTGCTTTTGGACATAAGTGTAACTTCATTAACTATGTTTCCTAGAGTTCAATGGGGAACTTAGTTATTCAAATTATCGTTCACTAGGTTACCGCGGCATTAAGCCGATCCTTCACTTAAGACACGATAAGGGATAATAAATCTGCAGCTCATTTTCCTTTTCAAATAGTTTTTATTACACGGGAACGACTTTTCTCCTTAATTCTGGCGAAAACGCCCTTTACTCTTCATATTTATTATTCAGCTTAGTACGTATTGTAGTTAAGTTAGGTATCCCAGAGCTCAAGAAAACGAGCACAGATTGCTTTACTCCCCCTTCTATGTCACGCACAGTTCTTAACAGTATTTTGACGGTAAATAAACAAGTAAAAAATAATGTTCGATCCAAAATGACTTTTAAACTAGTTTCCAAATTTCTCACCAATTATATTTTCATTAGAAACCAAAGTAAACCTAACAATATACACGTGATCAACTTGTACATTGATATGTTATCCACTTAAAATAATATGTGCCTTATTTATTTGCAGATTATATGATATTGATCAACCTTATAATCATTGAAGTTTTCGTAAATTAAACAAAACTCGTCACTCAAAGGTTTATTTAAGCAGTATTCTCTATTCTCTCTCAAATACCTATCACCCTACAAACACAATCTCGTAAACATAGATATCAGCATTGTTATTCAAGATCTTACATCAAATAAATACATTTTTTCATTTTCTCCATGAATATCTTTGTCTCTCTTTGGTTTTGTCGGTCTCTTTTCGCCGGGATAGTTATCCGACATGTCTTGCTGTTCAATTACTACTACTACTACTACTACTACTACTACTACTACTACTAATACTACTACTACTACTACTACTAATACTACTACTACTACTACTACTACTACTACTACTACTACTACTACTACTACTAAGTTAATTTATTTCACGTGTATAACATAACTCATTATTTCAGTCATGAGACACTCTCAAACTTCTTTTGCGGGTATCATGTCATACAAAATAACAATGCTTTTAAGTTGCATTGCAAAGAGGTCTGACTATTTTTAAACAATAAAATAACGGCGTAATGCAACTTCATTTGGTATAAGTTTAGGAAGATTCGTCGCAAACCCTATCGCAATGTGCAATGCTATTTCATACTACCTACCGTTACCAGAAGAGCGAAGACTGCCAATTGGAGTGTAGAAGCCATCTTGTCGACTGTATTCTCACTGCTGAGACGCCGACTCTTATATGCCCGGAGTCGCTTCATCCAATGTTGCGAAAATTACGTGGGCGCAGATGATATGTAGGTGAAGAGTGGGTGTGGCGTGGTCCAAATGACTCTGCGGTACGATCAAAAGATTACCTTAAAACTTAAAGAGGTGAGACAGTGTGGAATGCTGTGAATTACCAGGAAGAAATCAGGGATCCGCCTTCTCCCTATCTGGAGATCAAAGCTGAATGTGCGAACTCTCGCCGATAATGGGTGGAATGATATATGCCCTATGACGAATAGGATGTTTGGAACGTTCACAAAGCTCTTGATGTTTTACGAGTACTTTCTTCATTTTAGCTGTATGTACGAATGATTTATTTTCACGCCCGTGGACGTATTAATGGATATTTCATGAGAGTAATGATAATGAATAATATGCTCATTTGTTGTAAGTGGACTGTTCGGTAGGAAGGTACAACCGCAATTCAGTATCTAGTTAATACATTAAATGTAATAGAATAAAAGTCCTCCTCGATACAATACGAAATATTACCGTAATTAGTACAGATATTGCACAATAATATGGTTACATTATACACTTTATTGGCTAACAAAATAGGCTCAATTTTAATGATATATAATACTCCGCTATTGCTATTTGGGCAAACTTGGGAGAAAATATGTTTGACCCACTCCTGCTAAAACTTCTGCCACATGATATTAGATTAAGAAACTACGTTACGGCAAAGATCAGTCATGTTATGCTCTCGTTGGAATCATACAGGTGAATTTAAAAGCATTTTAGTGTTTGGTGCAAAAAATTGTGTGTATTTGAATGTTTTTCTGGAAGGATAAAGGTAAAACAATTATGTTTGATATGAAATATTGAAATGAAATAATTTTAAGGACCGGATTCTTCAAATAATGAAGTAAATTCAAAGCATTGTAATATACTCATCTTAAACTATATTTTCAAAACAAGGTAATGAATCCCGTTGAAGGACTTTTATACCTACTGTACTAGTAAAGTTAATTTTTGTGTTTCATTTGAATATATGCGCCTTTTATACTAACCAAAACGCAGAAATAAAAATAAAATACAAAATCGTATCGAGTTCACTAAGACTAAAATATATATTACTAACTCCCCATGCGCGCAAAAATTGAAAGAAAAATATACAGCGTTGGTTACGTTTCATTAGATACTCAGCAACTCGAAGAAAAAAAGAAACTCTTTCGATTTTGATTTAAAAATTCAGATATTTGATTGTGTTACTCCGCTTATTCTAATTCTGTGTGTACAGACTGAATTCTCATAAATAGCGCGTTACTGCTTACAACACAGCGGACGTCATGCAACAGCAAGGCTCCAAGAAACAGACCGCCCGCTATTAAATATTCGCTATTTGCATATTGCGTTATGAGCAGTATATTTTTCATATTTAATTTTTCATGCCTTTAAGCGTTGTACTGAGTATATAATATACTCTGCTATTGAACTATTTGTGAAGACTTTTGATAAAATATGTAATTTATTGCAGTGTTATACGAGGGTATTTAACTCGTTGTTCTTGTGCAGTGTGAGTGATACAGTATGGGAAACCATTTTCCGTTAAATTGTTCGGAAGCATTTGTACGACTGCAAGCTCGTTACTAAAATTTGATTTCGATTTACACAATTACTTGTTTGGTAGTGAAGGTGCATAAAATTTTCTCAAAAAATGTAGAATGGCTAGTGTAGTAACCATGGCCGTCTTTTCTGAAAATGTAATTTATGTTTCAATGATTGTTTGAAATATTATTGCATAGTTCTTTTTTAACTTCAGTTCTATTTTTCTTAAATACATACATTTAAATGAAATTAACTAGAAGTAGTGGTGCTACAACATCACATACTATCTCGCATTTTTCAAACCTTTGCAATTTCTTATACCTCAGAGAGTTTAATGAAAACTACACCAGCTATAGGACATAGAAATAGTCCGGATATAAATATAGACGGTAAAGAATTTGGTGGAGTTCCAATTTTCGGGTACATTGAGGTATATTCGAAAATTTCACAAAATTAACAAAGCGAACGTACAACATTGACAAAAACATTCTTGTCGTGGAATCTACTCTAATTAAAAGATCTTTAAAGAATATGTGATTTTTTATAAATACAAATCATTTTCGCACATATTTGGCTTGGAAACATTGCAATTTGTAAAATCAAATTTTCTTCGAAACGGATCCAATTTTTTTCAAATGTGTGCGCTTATAGAAAAAAAGCTTGAAATGGCACAGATCCTATTTTTTGCTAGTTGGAAACTCATTCCAATTCAATGTATTTGATGTGTATTGTAATGTAATTTAATATATTGTAGAGAAAGTATTATTTATTTGTTTAAATCTCGGATCATTCCTTTTACAAACGAAAATTAGCTACAGTTGTTTCGTTTATTTTTCTTCTGAATTTTACATTTTTTGTTATCTAAGGTCGCATCAAGTACTTACTTAGCGACCACTATTGGATTTAACGTTATGGTATGAGGACGAAACGAAATGTTGATGATGGGGGGTGAAAGGACGAGCACATACAACCATGACCGAGGCGTGACTCGAACCAGCGACCTCACGGTCCGAGACCACTACTGTCCTAGTGACTTAACGATCTCGGCTATGGGGCGGACTTTATCTTTACTTTCTCGACTTACCATGTATGTGGATAACAGAAATCAATGTAACGCTGCGGCAAACATAGGCAATTTTTCGACAGAAAAAACTGGCATTTTGTTCGAATTTGAAAAGGTGATAAATCTTTTACTTTCACGACTTACTTCGTAAGAAGAGAAGTATTATAATCGTAATTCAAAAACACCGGGTTTTTTACTAAGAAACTCCTTTTCCTGGGACCTGGTAACAAAAATGTGGATAAAACCTGTTCCGTCATGTAGAAAATTACTTTTTCTTACACATTGTGCAGTCAGAATCCATGTTTTGGGGACCTTGATACAGAAAAATTGATTGATTGCAACTTCTGGCCAGACATGACTTCGAAGACTTCTGGCACATGCAACACCCAATCATCTGACCATGTTCGAAGTCCGTGAATTTCACGGAGCGCCCCATTCTGCTCTCTCACAATGTCTAATGACTACTGCGGTCGCTGATCTGAAGTACCTGGCAGTACCTGGCAGCACAATGCACCTAAAATGAAAAACGAAGTTTTTGGACGTGCACGTGTCCGGATACTTTTGATCACTTAGTGTGTGTGTATGAGTGTGTATATATATTGTAACGTCACACCCTCCGTGAACGGGCATGGTCAACTTCATTGTGATTATTGATCGTGATAATTAAGTCAGTTGACGCGTCGGGTGTTGGGCGCAGTACGTGACTTGCCCCGGCCTGGCCATCCTCTTTCCCCCGCGCCGCCGCGGACTGTCCCCAAAGAGAGCGGGCAGAATTTTATGACTACCCTCAGAGGCCCTGCATGGAGGAGTCTGTTGTTTCGCAATAAGGACTCCTAGACGCAGATGTCATATACTTCTCCCGTTTTGGCTAGCCGTCAGACAATAGTCAAAGGACGCCGCGAAGCTGCTGCCTTGTGGGAGGGGTACCGTTCGAACGCACGGTTAGAATGCCAGATTATTCTTTTCATTTGCGCGGTCGCGGTAATCCAAAAAGATGCCGCGAATTTTTTAAGGGACACCCCTTGAGCCAGCCACCCATCCCCCAATAAAATTGTAGGCGCTAGCAATTTTTAACGTTCACATGCGTGCCGGCCAAACGGTTTCTACTTCAATCTTAAAAGACAGCCGCGCCGTCGTTGCCGACACCATTCTAGGGTACAGCTGTATTCTACCGACGGCGAAGGGAGAGCAAACCCTCTCGCCCCGCGTACGGCCGCGTATCAACCGTCGCACCGAGAGGAAAGTAACGGCAATTTTTTTTTGTTGCATCATTGGTCAGAATGTCACCCCTCCATCGCACCCTATGGCTTATTTTAAGCAATCAGAGTGAGGCACTTGGACTAGAAGTGGGAAGCGAAGCTTTCGTTTTGTCGCGCGTTAGGATCCGGGATCGGAACTTTGATTTCGGCTTACAAGCAATTGGCCTCGAGCTCGCACTTGACTTGCGTCTCGAACTCATTAATGCGACAAACGCCTCGAGCTGAACTGACTTTTACTTTTGGCACCTGACTCATACTGAGAACTCTTGAGTTAAGTAACTGGTGCTCCGACCGGCACTTTGCGGTTATTCGGGAATCAGGCTGTTTATCACCATACCAACGTGACATCGCCGACGCCATAGTGGTTATGCGTTGTCATCCTGTATTCCTATGGTTGTGCGTTGTCATCCTGGGTGAATGAGCGACGACCGAGGTGGGTCGTTGGCTGCTCATCATTCAATACAGGCACGAGTGGCAGTAACCGATCCAGAATTGCGTGGGGCGTGCCTGCCTCGCCCCGCCATCGCCGTGCCGGCCGTCCAGCCACCCAGGAAGGTATTCAAGACGCCACCATAACCGTAAGAACTTTGCACATGACACTTGCTCGTGTTCTCATCAGCTCCTTTTGCCCGCCGAGATGCGGAAAGACATTAAACTAAGGAAACTCAGAAAGTAGAGGCTACCAACGGCACTTTATTTGGAGCGGCAAAGTATTTTTTTTCTTGTGAGCATTTCAGTTAGTGTAATAAGCCCCAAGAAATATAGCTCAAAATTTGTAAATAATTATGTAAAATAATCATTCATTCACATGTATCATCTTAATTTTAATTACACTTTTTATTTAATTTACTTATAGTCGCATCAGCTGCGAGGTTATAAGCGACTATTCTGTAAGTTTACAATAATGTACATACTTTAAGTTTACATAGCGTTAGTTCTGTAAGTTTACATAGCGTGGTTAAATATTTTTTTACAATTATACATTTTGTTCAGTGAATAGTAAGACATTACAGTTTATATTACACCAGTGGTTGGAAATATTTCACTACATGTTGTGATAATTTACACAATACATATACTTAAAATCATTATTTCATTTTGACACAGTTCGACGTTAATTGATTTACAAAATTTTAATTTTTTTCTTGTAGGGTGCTTGAATGAAGTAAAGCGTCAATATTAAAGTTCTGTAAGATTGATTGGGGGGATTGGTTGTACATAGGACATTCCTGAATAATATGTATTATTGTTATTTGTATATTACATGTATTGCAAATCGGGGGAGTATTCTTGTTTATTGTGATGTCCCCTTCCTACGCCTCTCCGGAAGCAGATCGGTTACAGCGTATTCCCAGTGAGGTGCAGGAAGGGTGATGGGAAAATGATGATGTGATGATTGTGGTTGTTATCGTGGTTGTTATGAATTGAATGGGGAAAGGGGTCTTGATGAGCCAAAATGTCCACGAGTTCAAATAATAATGTTTATTTACTGCATTATGTGATTACTAGAGAGAGATGGAAAAGAGACGGGGAAGGAGAGAGATGAGAACACTTAGGAAGACGAGGCGGGGAGTCGAGTTCGACGACGGCGTCTTCTTACCATATCGTTCCACTATTCACCCATTGCTCTCTCAGAAGCTTCTCGTGGTAGTTTCGTATGGGCCTCCGGCGTGGCTCTCGCCGGAACTGCCTCCGGCGCGGCTCCCGAGGGAACCGCCTCCTGGCGTGGTTGTCGTCTGCACTCTGGCGTGGCTGTCGTCTGAACTGCTATCAGGAGCTTGGGCGGTCCTTATATAGCGCCATGGTAATGGCGGAAATCTTCTGGAAGTTTCCAGAGAGGTGTCAACATGTTTTCCAATTCGTAGCCCGTTCGTTGTTTTCTTCCTCGTTGGAGCTCGAAGCCATATGGTGGTGAAATGGTTGGCTCGTCACATGGCTCCCTTATTTTCCAGAAAAACGTTGCCACTTGGCGGCGTTTTTCGATGTGTTGTTTGTTGGTCGTCGTGGTGTTGATGTTGGAGGTCGGCGTTGAAGTGAAGAAGCTCTTGTAAGATGTCAATGGGTCCTCTCGACTTGGGTAGGGGGGAAGGAGAGTAATTGAGGAAGTAGGGAGTGTGAAGCTTAAGATGTACTAAACATACTAAATGCAATTGGTGACAAAACAGGAAATGGTTACAATGTGATTATGATAACAGAGTAAATAATGTAGCTAAATACAAAATATTGACATAGTGAATTACTAAGTTAGACTAGTGGTTAGACTTAGACATAGTTGTTTTCTTAGTTAGATATAGTTGTTTTCTTAGTTAGACAGTTGTGGTTAGACTTAAGTTAGGCATAGTAGTTAGACATAATAGTTAGACTTGAGTTACTAGATAGCGGAGTCTCTGATGAACGATATGTAAAATTGTGGAATGTTCCTAAATTTGATCAAGATTTAGGAGCATTTCGTTATTGAACTATGTTCAAGAGGCTATATACATAAATATACAGAAACTTTATACATCAGACTATATACATTTTATACAGAAGTTATGTGCATGAGATTGTCCGGAGCTATCTAGTAAGAAGAAAGTGGAGATTTAATTTCAGTATATTGATAGAAGTAAGCATTAAGAGAGAGAAAAAGGAAGAAAGAAAGAAAGAAAGAAAGAAAGAGGAAAGACATGTTTCATTGAGAAGAAAGGAGAAAAGATAGAAAGAAAATGGTTAGATGCAGAGCTATCAATCATGAATATGAGTAGGGTGGTGGAAAATGAATTTAGAGGATTCAAAATTAAAAAGATTAATTTAAGATTCCTACAAATTCATAATGGATGGCTGACTGCATTGGAGTACTAATATAATGTGATTAAGGAAATTATTATAAGTAATAAAAGTTTGTTTTTTTTAGATGAGGATGTACTTTTGATAATGGCACAGTTAAAGCACTTCCAGTGCGTTGGACTGTTCAGTTGCGACGTGTAGTTGAATTAAACTTATTATATTTATACACTTAAACTTCAACTCGTTATTAAAATTATACACTTGTTGTTAAGCTGATACCCTTGTTGTTAAGCTGATACCCTTGTTGTTAAGCTGATACCCTTGTTGTTAAGCTGATACACTTGTTGTTAAGCTGACACACTTGTTGTTAAGTTTATAAACTTGCTGTTAAACTTATACACTTGTTGTTAAATTTATACACTTATTGTTAAACTTACACATATACTTGTTGTTATTCACTTGATGGTTTGTTTTTCTTGGAAAGTAATGGATTAAGTTTGAAGAAAGTCCTTTGTTTTTGTTGCGTTGTTTGTCATGCCAGTCCTTTGCTCTGGCTTTGAGAGATGCAGTCCAGGCGTGGGTACAGCATCCTGGAGGGCTGGTTGACGGTGGTGCGAGCTGGTCTCGACAGGGTAGAGGTATCATTTATGGGTGATGAAGATAGGTTTCTTTCTTGAGGAAGAGGAATGATTGATTGATTGGAGATTAATGGTATGTTCGATGAAAAGTTTTGGAAAGGAATCGTTTTTAAAGCATGGGCGGATATATTTGTATTGAAGGTAAATTGAGGTTTTATATAATGCAGTAACAAAGAAATGTTGTTAATAATCAGGTTGGGGGGGTCAAGAATTTTCTTTCGCTCATAGGGTTAGACTTGTGATAAACGAAAATACTGATTAATTTTTTTTGCAATTTGGCGAATGTTAGTTTTTTAGTGGAGTGAAGAATAACAGTGATGCTAGTTTCATTAATTGGATGTGGGGTAGTACTGTACTCAAAATCTATATTCATATTTCCAAATTATTTGTAATAGTCATTAGGAGTTCGATATAATAATGTTCGCATTCCATATTGATATTTTTCTTCATCTTTGCAGTGGTCATTCATATGAGGATTATTATAAAAATGTTTAGAATCCGTATTCATATATCCTTATTCTTTGCAGTGGCCATTCATTTGGGGATCGTTCTTTAATTTTACGCAATCCGTAATCATATTTCCGTATTATTGCAGTAGTCGCTCCATTGAGAATTAAAATAACGCAATTTGATTGCACATTATCATTCATACACATATTATAGTTCATACAATTGTTTCCTTCAATATTTCTGTATTCATCTTTGTGAATATTATCATCTTTGTATCATTGTATTCATCTTTGTGAATATTACCATCATTATATCATTATTATTTTCATTGTTAACATTGTTATGCATTCTATTACTAAATAAGAGTTTCCCAAAGGAAGAGTTATTTTTATCATTAATTATATAGTACTTGTCGTTGCAAGAATAATTGAATGATTCTTCAGTCGAACTGAGTTGTGCCCTTAAATTGTGCTAAGACCGTTTTAAATGACACAGTCACAAGAACAATGTGACATCGATTAAACGAGTATGGATTTCGTTTTGTTAATGATTTTTAACGATGCTCGCGCGCGTAGTTCTATGTAATAACATGTTGTGAAGTTCAAGAACTGCGGCCGGTTGGAGGATGGGGTGAATAACATCTCCAGCAAAGAGAAAGTATGTGTTGTTATCTCCGTACGCGGCTTGCCAGGTATCTGCTTTTGAGTTAGCGTAAGATCGCCTGAAGACAAGTTCACGGTCTCTTTGCGTAATACAGCGACGCGGCACGTTTGTGTCTTAAATGAGAAACTGTTGCCAATAAATCCATAAACCAAGAGATGCAGGGGTCATTCAAGTTGTAAGAGATAGAAAAGGAAGAGTAGAAAGAAAGAGAATTTGTACAAGTATCGAACCGGATATATTGAGTTGGTGACTTGTGACGTATTGCATACTTCGATATCGTGGTGTTTGAAATTCTGTCGAGTTTGGAATGAATTCTCTGAATAAGCCAGTTATTGTGTTTCGCTGTCTAATGAAAATAATTTTTAAAAATGCACATGTCAATGAAAGTGAATAGGATTAATTTTCCCCTCAACAGTCTGGTTTGTTTACTTGAGAGTTGTTAATTTGTGGAGGAAGGGGTTCCGGCTCTGTTGATATTCAGCGTCATCAGTCAACTATATTCAAGCCTTTGCGTAACCTATTTCTAATTTAAACTTAGCGGCCTACTATAACTATACTAACTTACGTTGCGCAACTAATACTAACTAATACGAACGCAAAAGGGGATGAAAGTAGCCTGAAGTCAGTTTCTTATTAAAAGAATCGCAAAATGGTGTAGTATTAAACTTTGGGAGGTCATAAAAATTATTGGAAATTTCAGGAAGAGTTCATTAAGTGCATAAGAAGGATAAGGAGGTATCAAATAGTATTTTCCCATGCTCCAAAAACTTTTGTTACTAAATTATCAGAATTCTGATAAGTACGGAACAATTGAAATTGAACATATAAATGACAGAATCGTTCACGAAATCACAGTTTCGGGAGGAAATGTTTGGAAAAGTCAACCACAGTGAATCTATGAAATTGTTAATACGCGATCATGACGATGTATGCGCAAAACATGTCACCAGAGCTAACTGGCGACAAACGCTACAAACAAAAGTGATGCGTCTCCTTTGCGAATGCTGTTGGGAAGCGTAATTCACATTTGAGATACTTTCACATTGAAGGAGCTGAGTAAAACTAACGCGATCGTTGGTAAGACGATGTAGGCGCGTGAGGTTCGTTGCACCAAGAGGCGCAAAACCGCTGCCACCAGATGTGACGTCCCCTTCCTACGCCTCTCCGGAAGCTGATCGGTTACAGCGTATTCCCAGTGAGGTGCAGGAAGGGTGATGGGAAAATGATGATGTGATGATTGTGGTTGTTATCGTGGCTGTTATGAATTGAATGGGGAAAGGGGTCTTGATGAGCCAAAATGTCCAGGAGTTCAAATAATAATGTTTATTTACTGCATTATGTGATTACTAGAGAGAGATGGAAAAGAGACGGGGAAGGAGAGAGATGAGAACACTTAGGAAGACGAGGCGGGGAGTCGAGTTCGACGACGGCGTCTTCTTACCATATCGTTCCACTATTCACCCATTGCTCTCTCAGAAGCGGTGGCGGAGTAGGGCTCGTCGCTGACGTCATCTTCTGCTCGGCTTCTCGTGGTAGTTTCGTATGGGCCTCCGGCGTGGCTCTCGCCGGAACTGCCTCCGGCGCGGCTCCCGAGGGAACCGCCTCCTGGCGTGGTTGTCGTCTGCACTCTGGCGTGGCTGTCGTCTGAACTGCTCTCAGGAGCTTGGGCGGTCCTTATATAGCGCCATGGTAATGGCGGAAATCTTCTGGAAGTTTCCAGAGAGGTGTCAACATGTTTTCCAATTCGTAGCCCGTTCGTTGTTTTCTTCCTCGTTGGAGCTCGAAGCCACATGGTGGTGAAATGGTTGGCTCATCACATTATTAGATGGAGGTGAGTAAGCCTCATGTGTTCTAATCTAATTCTGGTGATTGTAACTTGATCTGTGCGGCACATTTTTTTGACGTTTGCAGGTTGTAGAAATTTTCTATCTTCTTATAAATATTGCTAGCCTTACAAATCTTCCAATCTTGGCTCCACTTGGTTTTCATTTGTCCATACAAGTACTTCCAGATATCATTCGACATGTATGCTATGTTATGCACATTTTTCACTGACTGGAGGTCGACTAATGATGTTGGAATATGACTTCCTGGAGCAGCCAGTGGCATATCTAGATGAGGGGGAATCCAGAAGATAACAAGGCTTTTACCAAGACTTTGAATAAGATGGTGTATTTCGTGAACCTTGATAGCCATTTCAGTGCTTGAGTTTTTGTTGGAGCATAGTTTTATTGTAGAGAGTGAGTTTGTGAATACAATTATATTTGAGTCAACGATTGTTGTATCATTTTTTAGTGCTGTCATTAAAGCATAGCTTTCAGCACTATTAGAACTGCAGTAGCGATGTAGTAAGAAACTAAATTTTTCATTGGGTGTATATACTATGACTTCAGTATCTTGTTCACTATTTTTGTTACAAAATAGAAATAGGAGTAATTTTTATATTTCTGGATTACTCCTTTAAATTGTGTGTTCCAATCTTCTTTTGTTAAGTTTCTATTGTTATAATGAGTGAGTGATATCTCTAATGTCACTTTTTCTATGGTCCCTGGTGGTATTTGGAATTGTCTGTGATTCTCAGCACTTTTATTTTTAATGTTTAGTTCTTTAAGTTGTTTATTCTACTGTACATCAGTTTATATCAAAGGTGACTGTTATCGATATTATGTATCTGCGGAAAAATGTCATTGTGTATTATAGGGTTAGTAGACGAGGCGGCTTTAGCAACATACTTGAGATTGAGATTTTCATTCGGCGGGGTTAATAACGTTTTTTGTGCTTCAATAAGTATATTTCCTATAGGGGTGATGTGGAAGCATCCAGTACATATTCTAAGCCCTTTGTTGTGTATTGATTCTATTTTCCTCAGCTCTTTTTTGTTAGCAGATTGATACAAGAGTGAACCGTAATCAATTTTTGATCGAATGATAGCTTTATACAATATGTTAGTAGCAGGAGGTTTTTATCAGCTCCCCAGTTGTTGGAGAGGCATTTAATAATGTTATGTCTCTTCTTGCATTCCATGGTTAGTTGTTGTAAGTGGATCTGCCATGTTAATTTTGGATCAAATGGGGAGCCCAAGAATTTTCATTTTGTTAACAAAGCGAAGGGGTTGAATTCCGAGCTTGAGTGTAGGAGATACTGTAACAGATATCTTTGAGAAAACATGCATTCTGTTTTCTTGGTAGAAAATTTAAACCCTGTTATCATAGACCATTCAAAAATTGTTTAGCGCTTTTGCATGGTCGTTTGAGTAGATGGGACCGATTTTCCTTTGCATAGCACAGTTATGTCATCTACATATTGTCTTATAATAAATGGAGGTATATATCATTAATTGATAGTAGGAAAAGAGTCACACTTAGAAAGGACCCTTGGGGTACACCGTTTTTAATCAGCTTAATATCTGACAGTAGCCCATTGATCCTAACTTGTAATCTGCGATCAAGAGTTTTTAATAAAATCATAAATATTTCCTTTTATTCCTATTATCTGCAAAATCTTCAAGATCCGTCCTTTCCATACCATGTCTTGTATCATGCTTTCTTTATATCCAGGCTAACAGCAATTACGTGTTGATTGTTCATAAATGCCTGTCCAGATCGATCATAAATGAGTGTCCAGATCGAAAGCCGAATTGATTATCATTTATGATTTTCTGAGTATCAAGGAACAATCTGAGGCGTTTGTTGACAATTTTCGCGAGTATATTGCACATGTTACGTGTAAGTGATATAGGACAGTAGTTATCAGATTTAGATGGGTCTTAACTAGGTTTAGCAACAGGTAGTCTAGGGCCACCGTCAGATATTGGGAAGTAATCTTTTCTTCCAATATAGTTATATACATCAAGTAAAACTTCCTTTCCAAGTGTGGGGAGATTTTTTATGAGGATATTTGGAATATTGTCTGGGCCAGGAGAGGAAGTATTGGTGAATTCAATGGTTGTAAGAAGTTCTTTCATAGTTATGGGATTGTTTAGTTGAAGTGGTGTGCATTTCTCATCATAATCATCAGAAAGTTCTTCTTTTCTTCTTCATTTTTATATTCTTGAAAACATCGCAGAAGTTCTGAGAGGTAGAATTTCTGACACGTGTATCAGCTAGGACGTTGGCAATATCTGCAAATTGTGAAATAATTTTATTTCCGTCTTGAATAAAATGTATTCGGCTATATCTTTTGTGTCCTTGAATTGCATTTATTTTTCCTCCATTATTTTTTAAATTTCTTTATTTTTAGTGGCATCAACGACTAAGGTTATTAGCGACTACAATGTTTATACAATTACAATTTTATCCATAAATATATTAACAAAAATGTTATTATATATATATATATATTTTTATATATATAATTAACATTGTATGGCATCATATATTATGTGTAATACATAACTTAATTATACAATATCATCATATGTCATTGAAGATGGTACAATTTTCACAAAACTTGATAAGTTGCTTTTGATATTTGATCGAATACAATAAGGTATCTAAAGGTTTATTTAGATTAAAAAAAATTCTTTGATTATTGAATTTAGGGTGATTCTCTATAATGTGGTATATTGTTAAATTTGCGTTACAAGTATCACAAAGTGGAGGGGGTGTTTTGGTAATTAAGTAGAGATGGGTTAATTTTGTGTGGCCTTATTCTGGACCGTGCGACTTGTCCTCTTCGGTTGAGCTTTTTAGAAGTTTTAATGTGATAAATGTTATTAATTTGACTGTGGAGTTGACTTGCTTTACATTCTTTCCATGTGCTATTCCATTTCTGTGTCATGCATTTTTCTATTGTTCTCAATTTATCATAGGTAGTATGCATGATGTTCTGAATATTATTCTCCTTTCGTAGGTCCATTGAAGTTGTAGAATTTTTCCCTGTTGTGTCCTATGGAATTTTAAGTTGAGGTGGAAGCCAAGCAACAATAATACTTATTCCAGCATATTTAATGTGGTAATATTGTTCTTCAATTTAGCCATTTCAGTATTGGACATTATGTTCCAGGATTGTTGTATGACTTTTAAGGATTTTGTGAAAATAATGGTTTTAAAGGAAGGTAACTTTTCAGTGACTTTTAATGCAGTCATTGATTTTCTTACACTATTTTGTGAGCTAATAGAAGACACGAAATTATTCCAGGATTTGCTTTTACTCTCTTTAAGGAGTCTTCTGGTGAGACCTCTTGTTCGTTTGTATTCAATTTTCTAATCGTCAGTTTTATGTTTTTAGTACCGGTTGTAAGCATGATTGGATCTTTTAATAGATTCTTTACACTTCTCATTCCACCATGGAACGAATTTGGTTTTCAACGATGGTATGTAAGTTCCCATTGCTTCATACAATGTTTGCTGCATTCCGTATGATGCGAGAAAATTTATCAATCACTCCATCCACATTTTCTCTTCCTTGATAGTTAAGGTAAAAATCTTTAATATTCATGTTTATTAATCGGTGATACGTGTCTCAATGAGCTTGATTGAATTTCCATTTTTCTATTTCATAATTACAGGCAGACATTCCTACAGGGTAGAGACCCTAAATAATGGAAAGTGGTCACTGTCATGGGGGTATTCTGACACAAACCATCTGCATTTTTAGCAAAATTTATAGAGCAAAATGTAAGGTCAATACTACTTAAGCTTCCATTACTTATGTTAATGTGAGTAGGTTGCCCAATATTTAATGACATTATGTTTGTTGCATCTATGGCAGATTCAAGTTTATTGCCTCTGGAGTCGGTTTTATTAGACCCCCACAAAGTATTATGTGAATTAAACTATCCAAATATTAAAAATGGTTTGGGGAGCTGCTTTATAATATTGATGAGCTCACAAATTTCAAAAGGGTAGCTGTTTCAAAAGTACATGTTGCAGATACAAATGTGGACTAGGGATGAGATTTTGATAGCCACCAGTTCCACATTAGTATCAATGTCGAGCTCAACAGCAGAGTAAGGATCTTTTACATATGCTGCAACCCCTCCACATGCAATATTGGAATTCACTCTATTTTTGTTTAAGCATTTAAAGTGTTTGATTTTACTACTGCTGTTTTTTTAATTAGTCTCTTGCAAACATAAGACATCAGGTTTATATTTAATTATCTATTTATTTGTCAAAAAACAGTAAAAACTGTATATGACGTGTGGGGAAAGAAATTTATCTGCGCACATTTTCTTGAGGGCCAGAATTAAAAAAAACAGAAAAAATGAATTTAGAAAATAATTATTTTAGAAAAATTAAAATATTTGAAAAATGTTTTTCCCGAGTTATAGAAAATCTATTTCAACGGTAAATGAACTACAAGCAAAAGGAGTGCTCAACAAAACGTGCGCACAGTGAAGCTACATTTACGTCCAGAAGCAAAACAAGGGGCCATCTCAGCATTTGCTCAATGGATCAGGGAAACTGGACAAAACCCTGATCGAGATGGGGGTCATTGACCCGGAAGCTGAAGTACATTACTTGTTACAGGCGTATTAAATATTTTTTAAAAACGTATACAATGCAAACGTAAACTAATTCATGATATATCTTTGTTTTGTTACATTAAACATTATTTTTCTTTTTCACTATCAATATAGTCTCTAATTGTATAGAAACAGTTTGGCAGCAGAAAAGATTTTACTTTTAACTTAAATTTGTGTACCGACTTTAATTGTTTTTTCATCTGGCAATGCGTTGTAAAGTAACGTACATGTATTGTATGTTGATTTCTTGTACTGAGCTGTTGATACTGACAGTTGATGCACGTGATTTCTACGGCGTGTGTTGTAATTATAAATATCAATATTGCATGAAAATATGTTCCCTCCGTTAAGTAGGTCATTTTTGACAAATATTACAAATTCGTAAATAAATAGACAAGGCAATGGTAAGATTCTCAGCTCAATGAAAAGAGGCTTGCAGGAATCACGTGGAAGGCATTTTTTCATTTTTCGAATAATTTTCTTTTGCAATCTGAAGGTCTGAATACTACAGGATGAGCTTCCCCAGAATATTATGCCATATCTCAGGCGGAAATGCACATTTGCAAAATAAACGCAACGAGCTGCATGAAGGCTGACAGAATTTGAAAGAATTCTGAATGCGTAGCATAATGAACTTAATTTAGTGTTTAATTCTGTTATATGTACGTTCCATTTGAGGTTTGATTGAATTGAAAGACCTAAAAATTTTGTTGCCTCAGCATCAGCTAATTCCATATTGTTCATTTTCAATGGAACATGCGATTTCCGATTTGAGATGCAAAAATGCATTGAAACAGTTTTTCCTTCGTTAACAATTAATTTGTTATTATTAAACCAATTTGAAACTTCTGAAATTGTACTAATTGATGACATAAGAGTTTTAATCTTTCATATCTAGGATAAAATCCATTCACATTCCATTGTAGGATAAGCATGCGAAGAATAGTTAGTTTAGGTGCTGCTAATCTATTGATAAATATTCAGATTCATTCTGTATTTCAACCCTTTTCTTAAGTTTTTTTAATAATCTTGTAAATATTTTTTTATAGATCTATCAGAGAGTGAGGTAGGTCTCACTCATCATTGTAATTAATCCTTGGATATCTTTGGTGTAGTCTTTTGCAATCATTGCTGGATTGTTAGATCCAAAAGTGTTTTCTAAGAAGCTTAAAATTGTTCATAGGATAGTGAATATTTATCCCAATTGGTTTCAATAGTGGTTTTAATTTCTTCAGTTAATTCCTCAACAGTTTTTGTTTGGTTATTTAAATGTTCTTCAGTACTTTCATATTTCTTTTTCTTTTTTTGTTGCATTGTGTTCTTATCTCCCTGAGACATTTTACTGGAAGTAGTTTCTGGTTGAGTTGATGAGTCGGAAGGTAATGGTCGTTTTGTAAGGGGAGGGAAATTGTTTCTTGTTATTTCCTTCATTTCATTATTTATAGTTTGTGGTGTTGTACTAATACTAGGGTTAAGTACATGCTGGGTAGAGCTTTCAGATGTTTCCATGTCATTTACATTAGTTTTATTTGGAAACAGTTGGGCTATGTATCCTTCTTGTTTACAAATGAAAGAAGACATGTTGTCGGTAGATAGAAATATGCGGTATGAGGAGTTAGCAAAGTATAGCACAAGAGAATCTGGAAGTTTCTCAATATCATCAGCGTCAATGTAAACCTGTCTCCTCAAACTCCTGGTTTTATAATCTTACTTTAATAAAAGAAACCTTTGTGGTAGTAACTATGTTTCTCTTGATAAATTCTTCTTCCACTATATCATGAGGTGTTATTGGACTAACATTGGAAATGATTACTCTTTTATGCTTGATGATAAGTGGCCTGACCCCTAAGTTTGTGTTATTAATGTTAATTGTTTTGTTATTATCAGTAAAACTTTTTGCTATCTTTTGGCTAGAGAAGAAAACACATTATATTATTAGAAATACAAATATTTCTTTGGAGTCCACAATAGACGCAACTTTGTTGATGTAGTTCTTTATAGACAGCCCCACTAGTGCTTCAATCACAATTGCTTGATATTTAGGTGGGAATACATCTGAGGTCATGACACAGGTGTATGATTTCTTTGATGAATTTACGTGTTGTTTATCAGGCAGGTTAGAGGTTATGGTTCCCCTGTACTCAGAAGAATCCATAGTTGTACGATCACTAGCTGCAATGGCAGCTACATCCTAGACTAGTTTACACTATATTTGGTGTTTTAACAATCGTGGCAGAACTTGTCTCACGTTCAAACACAAAATAGACTTCACTCGCGATTCAATACGCGAACGCTCCTGAACACGTCCACCTAGCAACGGTGTCCGAGAACGACTGTTTAATTAAATATGATATCTGAATTTGCTTTCGTTCTTATTGAACCTGTATTCCCTCTTCCAAACACCGGTAGATTACAATATATTGAAACAAATACCGATATTATAGCCTCCTCAATTACTACTTATTTGCCCACACGTTGGACCAACCCTTGAAACAATACCATTATTATGACCTCTACTATTATTATTATTATTATTATTATTATTATTAATATCATGGGTTCGATATGCAAGGTCAAATCGCTTACCTCATTTAACCACAATCTGCACCCCCGGCTAGCTTCCGTACGGAAGACGACAAAACCTGAAAGTTATTTAACGCCGTGCTGGATTGCACAATAATAACCAAGTTTTTACTTTCTGGACTAGAACAATTTGAATTTATTAAATCAAAAGACTTAACTTAATTCTACATAACATTCTTTGAAATTATTGATTTTTGGTCATGACCATGAAAAATAAATAAACTGTTCGTGCGAAAATTGACCTGAGTTCTTTTCACATCGTGTTGTTTGATGCTGTCATGTGTTTGCTGCATTCAAAATCAAACTGTTTACCAATGTTACATTTATCAGCAGCATACTTAAAAATATAATACAAAATGACTGTCTTTGAAGTAGTTAAAAGTAGTGGACAAAATCTTCTTTAAAAAATAATTTTTTTATTTGAGGTAATGAATTTATATTTTTACACAACAAAATCATTTTTTAAACTAGTTTTATTTAAAGCTATTTTATTCATATGTCAGACTTTATTGATCCTTATCACTCTTGTGGCCAAGTTTCAAACTTCTGAAAAAAAAACTTATGAGCGTCAGCCATGTAAGGAATTACCTCCTGGATAGGCAATTTCATTTGCGATTTGAACGGTTGTGCGTGTATCATGATTTAAGACAAAGGTGTGAAATCTCATTCCACTGATAAATGGCAAAGCTGTGACTTCTGGAGACCATTCGTCATAAATAAAATGATAAAACGTACTGACAAAAAATATATCTATTGATTAGGAACTGCATTTTTCTTGTAGTATTGTTGCCATCAGCTTTTAAAATTGTAAATTGATATATATATATATATATATATATATATATATATATATATATTCATGATTCACTTCGACAACAGTAAATTTAAAAGAACTGCTGTGAAGGATTATTTCAGTCAACTGCCATATGCTTCAAATTCTGTTATGTTTGCGAAGAGTTATTTTCAAATTTATGGAGCGCATTCAAATCTGCATGGAGATACTGTATTTGCTTTCCACTATAATGACTATCATTTACTGGAAATGACTCTAAAAGATCACTAGAAAATCCAGGCAGACGTTGTTCTGGCCTTCATCTCCCTCATTACCTTCCCATCTCCCTTTCTCCTTCTCTCTCCCTCCTTCCCTCGCCCTGTCCCTGTCTGTCTGTCTCTGTCTCTTCCGCTCTCTGTCCTTCTCATTCACATTTTCTTGCAGATTCTGCACGTCTCTGAAAAGGTGAGGTAATATCGGGAATCGCCGGACCAGCAAAAATGTAATAGAATGTTCGAGAAGAGCTCATTCTGTAGATTACGGTGTGAGAAACTTTTCGGCCTCAAAATTTTAGTTTTTAACGCCATAGAACACCTTGTTTAGGAGTTATTTAAAGACATAGATTCAAAATGCTGCCGTGTGTGTTGCGGGTTGCATTTGACGTGAATATTTAGTTTTGCTCTACAGCGTCATGTAGAGGAGTTACAACAGAATTAACAGTGCATAAACCTTCCGGGTAAAAAACATGTAGAAGTGCCAACTTTCATGGAGATCGATTCAACGGTGTCGTAGTTTAGCTTTTATATATATATATATATATATACATATATATATATATATATATATATATATATATATATATATATATATATATATATATACTGAAACGAGTCGTGGATAGACTCTGCACAAAATTAAGAAGAGAGAAATAGAGATATAAGGGACAGGGATTCTTGTCCGGGAATGGGCTCCGGCTTTAATCATGCGTACACTGGAAATTGTGATTAACAGAATTTTCCTTTTATTACACAAATAATCATTTTACAAATTGGTTGCCTTTAACGTTTACGCTAGCATTCATTCTGTTCCCTATCCTATGCTTAACTATATTTGGGGAAAAAACCTCGACACAAAATCAACGTTCTCCAAGGGCTAACTACCTTCCCTCACTACCCTTTCTGCCGTTCTACCCGTGACACTCCAACCTGAATAGCGTCTCCATCTGCTCACTCCTCCGCCGGCGAGCCGGCGCCGGGCGCCGCACTGTCACGTTCTGGCCTCTTCGTACCGCCGGGGAGCCGGCGAAGGGGGAGGGAGTCCTGCGATGCCGCCCTGGTCGCTCGTTCCATCCGCTGCCTGCTGACGCGTCGTCCGCCGCCTGGCCCTTCGGGGATGTTCGTTGCCTTCGGCCGCGTTCGGGAGACCGGGGGACCCTCCGCCACCGTGGCCGGCTCTCACCCCACTCTCGGCCATTGTCGTGCTTCTAACATTTCTAAAACGTTGCTACTGCATTCGCCTGCGGATTTTAACTTCGGCAGTAATTATCGTCGACTGTTCACCTAATTTACCATTAGTCAGGTCGATTGCGGATATGTACTGTTCCGTTTCTTCTCCTAATTCCATTCACACCACGTGGATATCATTCACTGCAGGCTATACTCCACTACGATCTTATGGCCGCTTCGTCTTGTTTCACTCCTTAAACTGCACTTCCACATTCGTCACTCAATTTCCTTAACCAACACCTTCCCAGTTCTGTGGCGCAACACTTACGTGCATTCCTCTCTCCGATTAACAGTCCGCATCGCTTCACCCGTCTTCACCCGATGACTAACTTTCCGCCACCCTTCGCACGTCCGTACTCTATGAACTTTTCTCCGCCACTGTCGCGCCTCGTGGCCGCTGAGGTGCTTCTCGCGAACCGACTCCGGTTCCTCGCACCCGACTCCGTGGTGCGCTGGCCGTTGCCGCGCAGTTCAAATTCCTACCTGCGCCAGAACGCATTGTTATCACGTGAGTGATGACAATTCGTTTCAAAATATATATATATATATATATATATATATATATATATATATATATATATATATGAACTCTAATTTACTCTCAGATGAAAGAGAGAAGCTTGTACGTTTGCCACGCATATCTACTGTTTTTTTTCTGCTTCCTTAAGTGCTCATGATCTTATAATTCTCTTCACACCTGCTGACAATGTTGCAAGAAATGCTGGCAAAAATTCCTCAAATTGTTGTGTTCCAACCATTATGAATGAACCTGTATGAATGCTCCCTTCCTTTCTTCTCTTCTACGCTTCTTGGTCTTCTCTTTACACATTCAACATCAATGAGACTTTAGAAATAAATATCTTGCTCATTTTTATCTGAGTAGCTCTTGTAAAACTGCGTGAAGACTGTCAGTCTATTCTCTTCTGATAGGTATTTTTGAGATAGTTCTTTTGACACATGCAGTCAGAATCTATGCAACTAGATCTCACCATTATCCCAACATGATTTTCGTGCTCTTTTCTCATATGCTTAGCCTTTTTAATAACATTTCGTTTATGATTACCTCTATTTCCACGTCTCTTGCCTTTTTCCTAACACCATCATCTGCAGAATCTATTTCAGTAACTGAATCCGTGGTAAATTGTACTGGGTTACAGTGTAACTTTACTTCCTACAGCACACCAAACATTACTAAGTCACATTGCCATATCAGATGTAGAATCGGGCTAAGGATGGGTCAGACTCTCGAAGAACATAAAATTAATTTTGTTAAAAGGGCTGATGTTCTGGACTAGAGACCTTTTAACAAGTAAACAAAAATTAAAGTCCGTTATGTTGTCATATGCAGAGTTCGCACTTATATTCTTTTATCAGAAATTGATGCACCTATGTTCAAAATATATTTCGGTAAGAAAACATTTTTAATGTGACTTAAGCCTTCTTAACAAATAGCTATTCATATGTTAATCTCAATTTTCTTGCATTTACGAACCATCCCGCCACCACCCGATCATAACAAAGGGGAAGTGTAAGTCTGAAACCGATCTTAACAATTTGTATCTTCGTTCAAGGGGGGATCAGGGTTGATTGACAAATCTTATGGGCAGCTTTTCTGATTGAAAGGAGGGAAGTTCTCCCAAAATGCTACATGAGTTAGATGTTTGTAGTACTGATTGATACAAGGACCAATGGCTTGTTATGGTACTCTCATTTATTCCTGCAGCATTATTTATGATTGGAGAAGAATTGTCGTCTTTGTTAGGAAAGTGACTAATAATTTGGTCTTCAGATGTATATACAAAACAAATGATGTTATTGATTGAAAAATATTATGAATATGATGTTCTTTGATTTTTAATTAATAGTCCATTAATCAAGTAATGAAAAAAGGGCGTTACTTTGAAAAAGGTCATAAAACCATTTTTCGCTTATGTTGTATATACTCAGAAACGAGTAAAAACCCCAAGTTTTCGATCTTTCAGGTCCCTTGCTAACACGCTAACCTTTTGCGGTCTTTTGTCCATAATTCTTTAACTTTAAATCCTATAGAAAAAGTATTCAAAACAAATTTAAAGAGGATAAATTTTCCTACAACAATTATTCAAAAGTTTTCTTTCAAAACCAATTACCAAGCAAGCTACAGCTTTGCCAATAGGAAATGAACAAATAACGTTTTTGATTGATACAAGGTGACTCGACATTGATTGATACAAGGATACTCGGCGACTGGACTATAACTGATGGAGGTAATTGATGAAATTCATCAAGGTAAAAACCTTTCCTTCTAAAATTTAAAATGTGAGACAAACTAAGATTAGACATGCCCGATTTTATGAAAGAAATATTACGAGGGACATTCAATTATAAAAGGGACAAGTTGGTCTGGAAGAGTAAACGTTTATTTTTACAAAACAGGATTTCTCCTACTTTTTAATGTATTCCTCACCAACATTTATGCACTTGTTCCAAACGGTTACCAGCTGTTTCTTAACGGCTGCAAAGAACTCTTTATCTTGGTGTTTGAACCAATTTCCCACAAGGTGAAGTCTTAGGCTTCCGCGGCCTGACTTTAGATCTCGGTTGTCCGGGTGACGCCGCGTGCGTTTGGCTACACAGCCTGGCACGCGGACTCAGACAACCGAGATCATCCCACAAGTTTTTTGACAACCTCGTTATCCTGGGACTTCTTCCAAAGTAATGCCTCCTTCGGTGGACCAAACAAATGGAAATCACATGGTGCTAAATTGAGGCTGTAAGGGGGATGAGGGAATACCTTCCAACCCATTTTGTCAATGGTTTTGTTGAGTAGTGTGAGGACGTGCGTTGTTTTGCTGGAGAATCACACCTCTCCTCTGAGATCCACGATGTTTCTCTCTCATGACTGGCTTCCCCTTCTACAAAAACATATCTAAACAACTTTGGCTGTTTAATAAACAATGTTCTTCGTAGTAATCCCCAAGAAAACGCACCTACAGCGTTCCCAGTTTCTGTCAACATGACTTTTCTTGCTGATGCGGCCAGAACGATGTTCGTCAGTCTCTGAGCTTCGACCACTTTTGAACTGTTCTACCCATTTGTGAAAATTCTCGCAGTTCTTACAACTTTCCGCATACACTCTGATCATTATAGAATATGTATTAGCTGGTTTTCACCTTCAGCTAGTTCAAAACGAATCGCAGAACGTTGTTCAATCAGTGTGGAATTTTCAAGTGGACTCGCCATCGTTCAACTTAATTTTAAGGTTATGAACACAACAATGCTGATCCTCCAGTATGGTCAGGGCTCATCCCAGTGATGCCAACTTAAAGTCCTAAAATTACAAAACTTGTCCTACCGACTGTTTTTTCTCCACACCAATTTGTCTCTTTAATTATTGAATAACCTACGTAGTTGACATTTGAAAATTACGTTCGTAAAGAGCTTTTTATTGTCTTAGGGTGGAATGAAAGGGCAAACGTTGGGTACTATTACTTGTAAGTGTTTACTTACTATGTGACAAAAACTTCTTTTAATATAATTGATATTGTGGCACTTATTATCTGTAGTATATCAATTTTCTTTCAATTTAAGAATATACAGACCCTTTTATTGATCATATATGACACGAAATGTATGTCACTTCCTTGTATATTCTTTGTCACTCACATATCTCTTATTTTTAAACCTTATTGCGCCTCGTCGATGAGTTCTTGGTCTGGATGATATCCATTATAACGGCTCTGAAATAAGATTTCGTTGGTACATTATGAGCAGTTGAGGTTTAGTTGTACATGTTGTTTACATTATCCATGATTTTGGGAAGTACCACCCGCAAAAGCAGCTGACACAAATTAATGAGATATCACTTAAAATATGATTTGATGTGCAATTATAATGACACGAAAAATACATAGTATGAGACGCACATAAGAGTACAGTGGACGATTGTAGGTATTCATAGGTATCATAGGCATCGAATGTATCTAATTTCGAGTGTTATCCATGTATTTCTTTTCGGTGAAATGCTAATTTTCTCTTTTTTAGTGGAAATTAAGACAATAGATGTTAACAGGAAAACCACGCATTAAAGTGGCATGGTGTTTTGGAAAACAAATCCTTTGCGTCAATATCATTTAAACTTCGTCCTATGATTGCTGCAGCTTGTATTCTGTAAATAATTCTATTTTACCTTTGGTAAATAATATACACATACGTGTATTATTTATTGTGTCACTGTTCAATTTGCGGGTAATTATAACATTTTGTGAATCATAGCCACTGAAACATAGACAATTCGTTATTATATTTCATATCAAGATTTGGTTTTGTAAATTATTATTTGATCTATTGTTTTTATTTAAAAGATTACATAAAATTATTTTTGTAATCTTTTTGAGAAATACACCTTTTCTTTTCAAAAGGTAATAATTTATCTTCTTTGAACAGATTCACGCATCTTGTCTTTTCATCTTTCTTTCGCCAATTTTTTATTCCATTAAAACCTTTATATATTTATTATGTGTTTATGTTAAAATCAGAACTAGTCTCTACTAGCACAAAAGGGCACAAAAGTAAGCACAATAGCACAAAACACAAAAGTACACTGTAAGCACAAAACAAATACCCAGAAGAAAACAGAAGGAACTATCTCAGCATTTATTCTACGTATCCAGGGGAACTGAAGAAAAACCCGATCCAGACACGAATTAATTACAAATTGCCAAAATTCTTTATAACATACAAAAAAATAAGAAAATCCTTCGTTTTAGGTGAAATCGAAAGCATTTTCAATGAGTGTGTTCTGCATTAAAAATATAAATAATATCAATATTTACACCACAAAAGTAAACAAACTACGAATAGTAAAACAATGTTAAGTATTCGCATAATTGGAGTATTATATAGATCACATTTATTTTACAGTAATGATCACATACAAATGCTTCATTAGCATAATTATATATTTTTGTGACTATTTCCTTCATACAATTGTATTGTTCTTTTCACATAAAAAATTACAAAATTTATAATGATGAATATAGCGTGACTAGCAAATACAAATATATTTAATACTTCAATCTATTATGCCTACCTACTGGTAGGAATTTGTCAATTTTATTTTCCGCAACAAATTCATTAATTGGTGTATGGTTAAATATATTGTATTTTCCATTTTGTTGAACAGAACTTAGGGCGCAAATGGGAACAGTAAAATTTAATTGCACAATGTTTACTTGTTTAATAGGGACAGAACCCAAAAATACACCTCTCCCACTTGTGGTGGAAATAGTGTGCAAAGGGGCAGGCGGAGCGGATGGGCTGTCTCGGGTCCGAGCAATCGTAAAAGCGAGAGCAGCTCTGCGGATCAGGCTCCTTCCCCTTCCCAGCGCACCGGAACACCCCGCAAGGAGGCGCTTCGGGTTCCTCTGAGGTTTCTTCGGACGGTTGTTCTGAGGGCTCCTCGCCTTCTGGGGCGCATTTCGAATCTTTGAAAATTGCCCCTTCCGAACACTGGTGTATGTGAATGCGCCCATTACTACATAACCAGAAATAACGGGGATCAAGTGGAAGTGCGTTCTACTGTCGGCATAATGGCGTCTGGATCACATTTTGGCACAGGGTAAGAATTCTCCCCACACAGTGCGTCGCTTGCGGGCAAATCACATCGTCCGGTTTTAGGATTGAAGGCGAAATCCATTTCACACACGTAAGTATTACTCGCAGGATATATGTGAGAAGGATTACTGTCACATTGGTGATACACGTTGCAGTCGTATGGGTCGGGGAAAGTGCCTTCCTGGACGCATTCAAAGGCACTTCTATCCGGATAGCAGGAAGAGGTCTTCGTGCTGCACTCTTTAAGAGAGGAACTGCAATGCGTCTCAGGGCCGCAAGTCTGCATTGTGTACTCAAAAAATTTGCCATTAGTTTCCACACAGAGCACCAGAGTATTGCAGTCCATGCAGAAGAGACCGGGAAACTTGCATCGTGTAGAGGAAATAGCGCGCGAGATGTTGCTGGTAGGTGATGCCAGGGTGATCTGGAAGAAAAATGTAAAATACATATCAGGTGTTTGAATGTTGCTGCATAAGATTGCAAACAGTCAATTTAAAACTAATTGCTCTGGATATTTTTATTTAGAATATTAATCGTCTATTTGCGTGTTCGTTGGTGTCTGTTTTTCTGTCTGTACTTGCCGCGAGAGCCCGCGTACGGGCCATTTATTTATTTATTTTACGCCAAAAACAATTAAAAATGTGTGGCGTTCTACGGGGAGGACTGATTTTTAATCATAATTGAGGTTCACAGAACTTACTGCTCAGAATAAATAACCCTAAGAATGTCAATATAACAACAATTAACCCGATACACTCATATTTAGAATGTAAAGCAAACCATATCACAGAAGAATATATAATTAATGGTAATTCAACATGACATACGGTCGAATCCGGTTACAGTGAACTTGGATATAGTGAACTTAAGTCACTGGACCCGTTTCACTTACATTACAGATAAGCATAAGAATATTCAGTTATAGTGAACCTGAACATCGGCTATAGTGAACGTAGGAAATACAACGTTCTGGAAAATAATTCCCTCCTGGAAAAGAATGTATCGCCTCAGTGCACAAATTCTGTGCAGTTAGGAAAAAATATCATCGACCAAAGGCCATAATCGAAGAAGTTTCCCCTTTAGTGAAGGTTGCGGACCTTGCCACTAAGTTCCACTTCGGAAACAACGGCCGTGCCCAGCGTGGGCTACAACTGGCGGCGGCGACGACGCGCGATTGCTTGCTTCAGTTTCAAGCTTGACGTTATATTCCGCGGGACAAATCGCGTTGTGTTCTACATAGGTGACCCCACAGCCTGGCGACACCCTCGCGCCGTGCGGAAAAGTGATGTTTCATTAGCCACTTGCACCATCCCGCTACCGAAAGGATCTCGTATGTTATTAGGTGAGTAAAAGGGCCTTGGCAGATAGGAACGGTGTTCCAACAGTGGATGAGGCATTGAAGGGTGTCAAGACTGCATTACAATACTTAGAGACAGTGGACAATGCAGAGTCAAGTATGAAGAGAGCACGAACTCTGGAGAATGATCTACAGAAATTACCAATGAAAAATGTACAAAGAAAAAGTTTAAAATACCTTTTTTTAAGGACAAGTAAAGATATTGAAATTGTCAGTTCGTGCTGTTAATTTATTTTACTGTATAAATCAAATCAACCATTGTGGAGAAATTCTATTTCATTTTGACATCATCAGATGTAGTGAACCTGTGATACAGTGAACCAAAAATGTTAGTCCCCAAAAGTTCACTGTAACTGGAGTCGACTGTACTTTCTCTTATTATTTGTAATGGATAAGTAATATTATAATGTTGGAAACTGAAAACAATTAATTCTTCAGATATTTCATGAAATTCTCTCTTCAGCGAATCAAGTGGGAGAAATTCAAATTTGCATTTTTCAAAAGTTCACAAATTTTAATGTAAACTGGACTAACAACGTTTTTAAGTATATTTTACAATACCCGAGGAAAACATTTTTTGATGTTTTTGTCCTTTAAAAAAATCCCATTTTTTAATTAAAATTATCCACTGTAGCCATGTTTCAGAAGTGCCCTAAGATTTCCTAAAGACGAAACTGTAAAACAAAACAAAATTCTCACAATTTACCTCAAAATTACTCAACACTACGAATATATTAAACAAATTGAAAAAAGGTCAAGAACAGATTTATGCGTAAATGTATATATATATATATATATATATATATATATATATATATATATTGTGACGATACCGAATAGTTGATAGAAGAAAAAATTGATTTTAAACACACGACATAGTAGCCTGTCGCGGGCCTACGCAGCGCCCCCTTTGTGTGCGCGAGGGTCGGGGCCAATTCGCGCCGCACACGTGCGAGGAGAGGTCCCCTCGCGCTTCTTTGTCCGGCGGGGGGGGGGGCAGTGGGTACAAGAATTACGACCCGATCGGCGCCTCTCTGGCGCCGCCACATCCCCAGGCGACCTGCGGCCCCCCCGACGTTAGAGAGAGAGGGTTGAGTGGAATTTTTCCATCGACTTCGTCCAGAAAACGCTTCCGGACATTGGCCGAAATTAAACTGAGACGCAGTTGCCTTTTGCCAATAGAGAGGAACCTTTCAAAATTTAAACCAGAAATCTTTCCAGTACTTTCGGCAAATAAGGAGAGGGGGTTACAGAGGCTTCGCGAGATGTGACCAAGTGAAAATCAGAGAGAAGTGAGGGGACGGTCTTGAGAGTAGGTTCGGGGAGGAGCGAGGAACGCGCACCACGGCGGTGCGTCGTTCGGGAGCAAACGCCGCTGGCGTGGACACCTCCGAAGTGTGAGAGGACAGTATCGTTCTAATTTTTTGGTGCGCTGTGTGTGATGCGGAACGCGGAATTGCTCCTGACGGACGTTCGCTATCACGCATGTGGTTTTTTCTGAATTGGTAAGGACTTTACCTACCGGCCATTTACATAAAGGCCATGACCTACCGTCCCGGACTCGTGGCAATGGGGGGTACGTTTGTTTAGCATAAAGACATCCCAACGCTGAATCTTGGTCTTCTCAACCTGAGAAATGAGTTTTCACATCGTCACACACCAACGTATACTTGGACGTTGCAAGGATAAAGCACATTATAATATTGCCCGATCAGGAATCGAACTCTCGGTCGCGTCAATGAAAGCGAATACTCTGACCAATGAGTTTAACAGCGAGGGCTACGGAATATAATATCTTATAAAATTCAGAGTTTTCAGATTCAAACCTAATCAGAATATTAAGGTTTCGAGTAGAGATGAAAACAACATTCTCGGTTTTGGACAATATTCGGTTGTCTCGTGTCGCAGAATTGAGGCCTGTATTGTAACGTAGAACTTGTGCAATCCTCCTGCAGTGAATTCTGTTAAATGAATTTACTGCTAATGTCTCCATTTGCTAGAATACACTGGTGCAATACACTTTACAATAAGAAATGCTAGTGTGAATGGAGGATAATTAAATAAATTTCTTAAACGATCATTAGATCTCAGTGGATAAATGCCTTTGATTGTAAAGCACGGGAAAAGAGTTATAATTCCAAACTGAAGCTTCACAGCCCTTGAAGCGACTTCATCCGAAAACCCATTCGAATGACGTTGCCGCGAAAACCTACGTCATTTGGCAATATTCGTTTCCTACGGCGAAATGGTTGGTTTGATTAGAGACAACTGCAGCTATTGGGCTAATAATCGCGGGTTCTAGCTGGAAACAAATCTCATTGAAATAAGTATTTTTAATCGTAAAACTGTATGGAATAGGTCTAAACTAAAATTACACTAGCGAGAATATTCTGCGAGTTGTGTCTCGTATCTGACCATAATTTTTTACTACTGGTTATGAAAAATCATGTATGTATTGTTGTAGGGTAAGCCTGCACATCCTTGTTTCTTGCCATGGGATTATTCAGAAGGAACACTGTGAATGCAAGTTTATTCGCTAGCGTATGTCTTCTTTCTCTTTAAATGTATTATGATGTGGTTTGTTGTGACCCCCGTAGAAATTAACGATAGGAAATGTGATTAACTGATAATTAGGAGGGGTAATGCAAAACTGTGTCATATTAAACCGTATGCATTAAGAGCCGACTTGGTACACTCTCGTCTTTCAGTAACAAGTTTCAGTTTTTCAAAATTTTGTTAACACCATAGAAATCAGTGAAAACGTTTACTTTTGTAACTGAACAATATGCCTTTGTAAGACATTGCTGGTGACATATTTTCAATCCTTTTCTTTAGATGTTCAAAAGTGTATTTAATAATCAATTGTATATTTTATTACGACGCGTCGTAATTTACATTAATTAAAAGAGCTATAAATTTTACTATTTCCATTTCAATATAATTATCACATGCTTTTTAATGGAAACAACGCTTATTTTTATCTCAATACTTGTGTCTAAAGCGTGTTGCTTTTTGGAGTGGAAAATGGAAACTACAAAGAAGCGCGATGGCATGGATTGTTTTGTAATGTGCACACAGAAAATCACGCGATTACATTTAAGATATATCACACAGTAGTGTACGTCTCCCCATATTACGATGAATACAGTTTTTACCTATTTTTTACGTTTAATAAATAAACATAATTTGAAAAATCAATCGCAAACCGATATCGCTGCCCAGATACATTTTTCCAATTGTCTGTGTGCAAATCACAGTAAAAATGCAATTTCTTTTTCCTTTTTTTCTGTATCGTCATGCATGGCACTAGATACATTTTCATAGTCTTCGTTTTCATAATCTCTCACTCATTTACTGTAATTACAACTGTGTGGCCTTCCTGGCCCCATATGGCCCACATCGATCAAGCTCTTCATCCAGTTCCTCTGATCTAAAGGATCAGAGGAACTGGATGAAGAGCTTGATCGATGTGAGCTTGATTAATGCTGAGATGGTGCCTTGTTTCGCTTCTGGGCATATGTATCTTCAATATCTGTGTACGTTAATTGAGCTCTTTGGGAAATGTAGGTATTCAAATAAACGTTTTCCATTTTATCGCGACAGTAATTTGATTCCTTCACGTGAAGCACTATAACGCGTCTGAGGTGAAGAATGAAGTACAGGGCCTTACGGGCTTTTCTGGTAAATAAACATCCCCTCCGTTTTTTAGATTACAAAACTGTTTTCAATCCTCATTAACATAATTTTTCGTAACAACAATTACATTAGTAAAATAACTTCAAATACATTATATATTTACATAATTCGTGGTAAATAACTTTAGAATTTATTAATTTTTAGGGAGGGATACGTTCGGCTGTTGCATCAGCCACAGCTGCGGGAATCGTGCTTCGGTTTCCGTTTCATACTGTGTTCAGAAAGTTAGTGTTACAATTGTGTTTGTTCGTCTGTGTTTAATTGTGTTTACTTTTTGAGATTTATGTTTTTAAACGAAGTTAAATATAATTTCGTTTACTTTTCTTTATTTTGTTTTTTTAGGTTTTTGTAAAGTTAATTTAGAATGTATGATCCACCAACTGAAAAGCGGGAGAGCGGTTAAGTGCTCCATAGAGGGATAATACAAATGGTTATTAATGTTTATAACTAATGTTATGAAGTGAATATTTTCAAACGGGATTCGCACTCGATGTCTACCGGGAGACGACTGTCCGCTCTCCCGGCACGAAGCAGGTCGCTTTCCCGCGAATCAAATCAGTTTGTTCCCATGTGCCCAACTTATTTTGTCGTCAAAGAAATTTTAAATTCTATTTTGGTTTGGTCAATACTATTTGTTTGGTAATCAAAATTCATTATTTCTCTACTGTTAAAAAGGAAATAAGAGACTTGGCCTATTTGCTATTGCATGTCGTTGGCTTTAATTTTGGATATTATGGAAATAGTGGTGCACTTTAAAATTCATTTCTTCCTGATTTCTTATATCTAGACCGCGGAACTCCATGCAATTGTATATTTTTACTGGTTTCCCTTTTTTTCGGCTTAGCGGAAGGTTGGTGTATTTGTGCTTGAATATTTCCGGATGTGAGTGCCACATCTAGGATTTCTGATCGGAGGCGGGGGTCAGAGTGGAAACGGGTAGGTGTCGAGGGCGGGATGTGTGTCACAGTGTTGTGTGTTGTTGTCTGCAGCAGTTGCGAAGCTAACCAGTCTGCTATCTACGCTGGCTGCAAAACACACAAAGCTTTAGCAGCCAAGGGCAAAAATGTAGAGCCAAAGCTGAGCACAAAATCCGACGCCGATGCCACAAAAAACACTGCCCGCACGCAAGGTAGAAGAGAGCACTATCTTTGCGAAAGCGGTGCACTCATCGCAACAACACTCCGCGCACACAGCGCGCGCGGTGAGTGCGCAGACCAACTCTAAAAGTCCGCAGGGCATTCAGGAGAGGGCCGACCACCCTGCCACGCCGCACCAAAGCCGCATAAACACAACATGCCTGCTGCTCAGTCAGAGGCGGAGCAACTCGGAAAGGAGGTCTCTGAACTGAAAAAGTAGGTTGCTATCCTCACTACAGTCATACAAACTCTCTGCGCTCAAATGACAGCTCACAATAGCTGAGCACCTAACGCAGAGAGACGCCAGAACCCGCCCTCTTGCTGTAGCTTCCTGGAACGTCAACGGACATTCCGGTCATATGGACCCAGGAGATCGATGCCTTATCGTGTTATTCTGAAATGAACATCGTAAGCATTCATGACACAAGACACGTCATTCGCACAAAGGACGATTGATAAAGGCGCGGGGCGCAGATATCACATTAAGACGCAGGTCGTTGAACTTCTTTAATTTTTGAAAATTGCATAAGATAAAAATTGACCTGTGTCCTCTCCCTCTCAACTACATAAATTTTACTATTCTATTCTCAACAGAACTAAAAGAACGAGTGCTAATCTATCAATTTCCTTGAATATCCGCATATTTGGAAACAACACCCTTTTAATATTTTCAGAAGATCGACATACAAAGACACGGTCTTTCACAATTTTCACAACATTGTATTCTACACAAAGATACCCTCTTCCACCCCATGATACACAGATTACTAAGCCTGGCCCTCACGGAATCCCATTTTCTGGAAGAATTTCGTACTGATCACCATACAACACACTGCTATGTAAAATGGTTACAACGCAATCCCCTTTAACAGCATATTATGCCGCAAAATACACAAATAGAAACTGAAAATCTACACTACGCTCTCCACAGTATCATAAAAATCTGAAAAGTTGATCTGCTCGCCTTATTTTTGGACTGTTTCATTTCAATGTCGCTCACAATAAACACAAAGCTGAAATAAATGGTTCATTCGAATCACACAACTATCTCCGAGAAATCCTATACCCCAAAATACACAGATCTCTTACAAAAAGTCGGCGACTACTCGCTATATTGCCACGACTGCAAAGGCAAATACATTGATCAAGCTGTCAGCACATGTAACACAAGAATTAACACAGTCAGCACATGTAACATACACTCTTGGAAACATCTCCTGTAGATCTCCATCTGCCAATCATTTACATCGGACAGGTCACACATATCCACACATAGATTTTCGTTTACTCAAAAGAGAAAATCAGTGCAACATCAGATTAACTTTAGAAAATCTGTATATTATTTTAAAAGACAGTCTACTAAACGAACATAATTCATAACCCCTCCCCACTGCAAAAATTATTATTAGACCTCTTCTCCACATCGCACACTTACAGGGCGACGCAAGGAGCAGCGCACCCCACCCAGGCCATTGACCCTCATCTTCCTCCTCCTCCATAAAATTCATAAATATCTAGTATCAGGAACCTTGGTCTTCATTGGGCCTCACATTTATAATCAATTACCGATGACATTGAAAAACAGTAAATCGTTGAATATTTTCAAACGCAGGATAAAGATTTGGATTTTAAATCATGATGACAATGATGTAAACAAAATACACAAATATAAACTGAAAATCTACACTACACTTTTCACAGTAACTGGGAAAAATGCATCTGCTTACCTTATTTTGGGACCGTTTTAGAAAATGGCGCCCACAATAAACACAAAGCCGGAATAAATGGTTCATTGAAATTATAAAATTATATCAGAGAAATCCTATACCCCAAAATATACACATCTCTTAGGAAAAAGGTACTACTCACTACATTTCTACGACTCCGACATCAAATACATTGGTCAAACTGTCAGCACATGCAACACAATAATTAAAGAACAAGTACACACTTGGAAACAACACCTGTAGATCCAATGCCTATCATTTATATCAGACAGGTCATGCTGATCCATTCACAGATTTTCGTACTCTTAACAGAGAAAATCAGTGTAACACCAGATTAACTTTGGAAAACCTTCATATTCATTTAAAATAGAACCTACTAAACAGAAGCATAATTCGTAACCTTTCCCAACTGCAAAAATTATTATTAGACGTCTCCATAACGCACTCTTGAGGGCGGCGCAATGAACAGCGCACCGCCCCCAAGCAATTAATCCTCCTCCTTCACTCGACAGCGCAGATCTTAAGCCGCTTAAGTGTAAGGAAGTGTAAGTGTGTGTAAGAAAAAGATGATACAAGGAAGAGGAAACAAAGACCGCGCACGTTCCGTGACCCTTTTTTAGGGTACTCCACTAGCATTCACCTGGTGTTGATCGGATAAAATACTAAATCCGATACTGCTGACTCCGACCTAGCAATGCACCGTGTCGAAAATCGTGCCACAGCCTGGAATCGAACCTCTAGTACCCTCCGTTCAGGGACACTGCGCAGTGACATCAATTGATGCCTTGAACCACCTAAGCTTGCGTATGTGGAGACAAATGACCAAATACCCACTACGTTACATCAGTTTCATAAATTGGAATGCTATATCGTTACTTACCGTCATCAGCAGTGCAAAAACTGCCAATCGAAGTGCAGAGGCCATCTTGTCAGATTCAATCGCTCTGTTGAGAAACTGGCTATTATATGCAGTGTCGCCTCATAAAATGATACCAGATTAGCGTGAGCGTGGCTAATACGAAGGTGGGCTGTGTGTGTGTCGTACATTGACTTCGCGGCACGATCAAAAGATGGACGTAATACGCAGGAGGTGAGCCAACTTGGAATCATTTTAAATTATTAGTAATATAAATTTGGATTGCTCTTCTTATCTCTTTGGAGATCAAAACACGAATGCAAACTTTCACCGACAATGTGTACAGTAGATTGTGGCAAAATTCTTCTTTGAAGATTCGTGAATTCTCAACATTCACAAAGCCCTTGAAATTTTATTTCATTCAATTTATCTGTGTATGTGATGGATTTATTAGAGGTAGCCAACCAAGCAACTATGACCAGAGAAACACGACAGTGGCGTCGTGCTGTCTTCTGACACAGTAAAATCGATAATGCATATCCGCACGAATAGCACTGATATGATAGAACTGAGACTACCTATACTTTCTAACTCTCTGCGCTTCTGTTTGTTGTGTTGTACACTCTCGCTCAAACGGCAACTCGCTTATTTTTGCTCTAAGGAACTAAAATATTACTCTTCTGGCTATTTTGGGACGCCTAGAGAGGGACGAGGAATTTTTATTTATTTATTTATTTACATTTTTAAAATTCGAAGTTTTAGCGAAACTAGCACTTACATAATGTAATGATTTAGTGTATTGTGCACTACCATCGCAAAAAGCTACGAACTAGAACTGCTACAACATACATTTTTTTGCATTATATCTACATTTAAACTTTTTGAAAATCCAGAGACTTCAACGTAAATGAGACCCACCTCATTTTTAAAGCGTCCCTTGTTCTATCCGTGGTAAAGATTGAAGCAAAAGATTGGAGCGGTTTTTGAGAATAAATTTTAAAAAATTAATACATTTCAGAAAAAAATTACGCAAAATCTACTATGTTTTTCAAAATCTATACACGACCTTCTTTAAAGATGTTGTACAACAGATTTAGTGTAAGGCAAAAGTATTTATCTTGAATTTGTTTTGAAATCTTAGCTTTTTGCAATTTCCCAAAAAATGAGATTTTGCCGCAAATAGAACTAGCTGCATATTTTCCGTCCCCTTGATATGTATTAGGATAAAATTCATTGAAAAAATTTGGAGCGGTTTTCCAGAAAAAAAGTTAAAATTGCCTTATTTCACGCAAAATTACACGATAACTTGACATTTTAGAAAAAATGAATACGACCTTACTTCAAGATCTGTCTTGAAATAACAACAGATTTCATTTAGGAAAGAATAGTTTCGTTCGCGAAAAATCTCTCTTGTAAAAATCTCTTCAATATTATAGTTCTAGGTAGACGCTCAAAAATTACACTTAAGTAATTTTCGAAAAGTATGGGATTTAAACAAACATGAGACATGTAACATTCTCTTAAGCGTACTTTACGCTACCCAATGACAAAATTTAATAAAAAATGTGGTGCCATTTTTGTGAACAGTACCCTCAAAAGTTATGTAAAGTACCCTCAAAAATCAGAATACCCTTTTGCAAAATTCCAAAACTTGAACCTGAAGAAAATCGGTTGAACGATTTAAGCGCTAGCGTTGACTGTAGGCGAAACGACGGACGGAGTGACGGGCAGACGTTTTGCCGTCAAAAGATTTTCGGAATCAACGACCCAAAAACATGATTCTGCCTGATGAAGGTGCGAGGTGCGAGAAAGTAAAAATTGGAGCAGTGTTTAAGAAAAGTTTGTTTATTTTTGTAAGAAAATAATTTGTCACAAGAATTTTCTTCAAAATTGATATTCCCCGATCGATCTGTACGAACGTAAGGCTTTGGGAGTTTCAAACGTATATTTTGATTTTTAAGGATACCTTACACGAAGCCTCAAAACATTTAAAGAAATTTATGAAAAGCGTCTACAATTTTTTATTTAACTTTGTGCTTGAATAGCGTAAAGGACGCTTAAGAGAATGATTTGCTTCTCATATTCATTAAAATCTCTGGTTTTTCGAAAATTGCAAAAGTCCAATTGTTTTGGTCCTCTTACTGTAACTACAATATTGAATATAGGGTTTTTTTTAAAGAAATTATCTTTAAAAGACAAATCTTGAAATAAGGTCATACAAATCTTTAAATGATCTTTAAAGATACGTCTTGAAATAAGGTCATATTCAATTTTTTTAAATATGACTAATTTTTGTGTAATTTTGCGCAAAATAAAGGCAATTTTAAATTTTTTAACAGTTACCTGTTATGTCCATTAATTAGAACTTAAACGTTAATTTAACAATTTATTGGATCCTTCTTTACAAAGTTGGCAGTCATTACATAGGTACAAAGTAGCCCCTCCTTGTGCAGCACCGTCTCCCCACGGCGCCGCCTGGCAGATGTATGGCGATCACAAGTCGTCACGTTGCCAATCATGGGTCATCTCTCGTCCCCAGCATCTCTACGTCCAGCTCCTAGACGTTCCGGGACTGTACGGCTTGCCTCACGTGTAGTGTCACCTGGCGGACGGGGTTCCGCAATCCCTCTGACTCTCCGTTGACTGCTGACTGTGAACTCCTGATCCCCGATGGTGGACTCGACTGCGGATTCTGGACTACCGAGGGGTGCCGGCTGGCTCCATTTATAGGGCCGATGCCAGGGCGTTGAAACTCGCTCCCTCAGCTCGTCTCTATTGGGCCGTGTCCACAGCTTGCAACTGCCGCCGCCGGCCGCCAATAGAGCTCGCTGTCTGACTGTTTGCGCGGCAATTATGTCATGCACGACCTGACCGCCGCGACATGACAAAACCGTTTCAATTTTTTCTTTAAAGTTTTACTCATATGTATCAAGCCACGGTAAAAACTCGCCTATCGAAAAACTCGCCTATCGAAAAATTGAAAAAGTAATTATTTCAAAACGATAGAATTGAAGACGGCGACATTGGTTTTGAACAAATTCTGTTCTAAAAACTCATCTCCTTAAAAAAGGTCATGTATAAAGGGTATAGCCGAATGAGGAGGTTTAAAGTGCCCCAAACCAAATCAATAATCGCGATACTCATGTAAAAGATAATAAAAAATATCGCAAATTCTCAAAAAATCAGCCTTCTGCGGCAATCTGTTGCAGAGATACAATGAGAAACGTGTTCTTCATATTTTATTTTTTCTCAGCTTCTAGTGCATGTCTCAGACTGAAAAAATGCAGATACGAAAGAAATAAGTGAATATGAAGGTATTTTTCTCAACCAATTTTGGCATCAAATTCAAATAGAAAAAATGATTAAATTTTTGAAACTGGCTTTCGACGTCATCACATTGGAGTACTGTCTTAGATTTTTCCCTAGAATGTGTCTCATAATATTTTTTAAATTATTGCATCTTTTATTTTCATTACACCGTCATCGTGTTATTTTTGGTTGGTCACTGTGAAAAATTGGCACTTTATGCAACTTTTAAAATATTTCTCAACATTTCTCGCTCTCCATGCAACATAGCGGGCAACGTCTGGTCTGACTTTTCAAACGAAGTGCCCGTGTTGTGGTGACGTGGTTCGTCATGCAAACTGGTGCTATGCAGAATGAGCAAAAATCGGTGCACCTATTTCTTTCAACGATGGAAAATTTACCCATGGAAAGCTCCCATATCGGGAGTAAAAGAATATTATTTTGAATGTCCGAACGGAAGTCGTATCCTGGGATGCTGCTCACACATAGCTGCAATCATTTTTTTTTTGGCACACGGCCGTTACTTGGCGAAAATTGTTAATCCGTCAGAAATGTTCAGTAGACTGTTTATAAACGAACGCGTTATCCCAGTTTCTGAAGAGGAATGTGACAATGGTTAATTGTCTATGATTGTCTAATTAACAATGATTAATAAACCTACAACTGAGTAGTTTGATTTATATTATAAACAAATGATTAACACACCTAAAACAGAGTGACCCTGCCTCAACAACTGCTCGCAGGCGACTGACTGGTCTCGTTTCAAAGCTTATGTCTCCCACCAACGTCTTCGCCAGAAGCTCCGCCCCTCCAGCCAGCCAGGAACGTTTGGAATAGATCTTGTATATGACCATACCAGAGGAAGTTGTGATTGCATTGATTGGCCAACGTCTGTAAACGAACATTTTCCTTGTGGAAATGCATCTAGTACCATGTCATATGTCGATGTACAAACAAATACATGGAAAATGCATTTTTATTGATTTCAAAACAGACAATTGCAAAAACATATAAATTCAGGTAATATTGGTTAATGTACGACGATTATAAATCATTTTAATTTATTTAACGTCATAATACAGTCAAAAACTATATAATGTAGTACTATGGAGAGAATTACAATATGTGCACGTTTTATTGGGTTCTGAAATGTCCAACCAACTCGTACATATTATGTTGAATTACGAATACATGTAGCAACCAACGGTTTTGGCAAGGATTGCAGGCAAATGCCCGCTCCCGTGGAATAAAAACTGTTTTTAAAGGTATATGAGCTACAGTTTTAATCTATTTTCCTTTATCGAGAGTGGATTAGTTCGATTCTGCTCTTGCCGTCCTGAGAATTTCCAGACGGTAAAATCAAACGCAGAGGAGTGGCAAGAAGAATACGTGGAAGACAATCAGGCGTTCATCTTTATCCAAATCAAGCCACACCTCTCGGATTCAATAACCATGCGCGGGGAATTCCTGATAAGGCGATAAGAATCGTAGTATTTCAATGAATGTTTGGGAAGATTTCTTTTGGTTTCTTCCATTCAATCCGAGTGACGGATTTTCCGTCGTCTTTCTTAAGGGAAGAGGGTACCATGAAAGGGGTGAAATTATCGATTTTTGCTTTTTTCGCCTAAATAAATAGTTGAAAACTTGAACTTTGCGAATATATCTACATTTTTCTTCTAAGACATCTGAATGTTTCTTTAATTCTCAATTCAATGTCCTAGTGCGAATGAGCCGCGCCCCCTTTTTTGACACTTCCGAGTTCCGAACGGATATTGGCTTGTTAATGAGTAAATGAAGCATCCTTTTGTTCATACTTTGAGAGTATTGGCCTTCTCTTATAAAAAATATGATCCAGAATATAGTGCAGAAATGTTCTAGTAGAGCAGTGGCAAGTACAGGTTTTTATTTAAATGGCGTTTGCCGAAAATGTATTTATTTTGTAAACATTGCTCCGTTTCTCAGAAATTAAGATTTATTCACGATTGGTTCACGATTTATTAAAATTTACAGGATACATTTATCACAGTATTGGCAATAAATTGTCATTTTTATACAAGCATTCTTCAATAATAAAAATGTAAAAATAAGGTTTCTCTAGAAATGCTGAATAATTAAGGTTAAAACTTAAAATTGAAAAAAGGTACTAATTCTTTTCAATCGACTCAAAAAATGTCAAAATAATAACAACGGCTATATCTTTGTGTGCGAAATATTAAAATTTTCTTGTTAACCATTTTCTAGAAAAGGTATATCAATAATAGCAAATTTAACATAGGTGGTATACATGGAACCCTCTCCCCTTAACCCATGAAGGATATGATTGAAAATCTTAGTTTTTTACTAACAGTAAATATAACGTTTTGAGCCTTAATTTTGACTTTTGAATTAAATTAACGTAAATCTCTATATGTGATCTGTGTACATAAAAGAAAACTCCTTATTAAATATTGTTACCTTTGCTGTAAGTTGCTTTACCTTTGCATTAAAATCGAACAAATTAATGTCCAAAACAACAAAAACAAGTTGTGAAAATGTTATTTGCGAAATCCTACATCAATAGGTACCGAGCAAAGTGGCTCAGGGCGCAGCGCGCTGACTTCGATTTCGGGGAGACCCCCCTGCCGGCCATCCTGACCGGAGTTTTCGTGGTTTCCCTCGGTCATTCAGGCGAATGCTGGGATGGTTCTACTTCAAAGTCACGACCGCGAAACCAGCATCTCTAGTCGAATTCGTTAACTACCTGAAGTCTGGAAGGTTAAGCGAATTCGAGACATCCCGTGTTCCTCGTTGGATGACCGACTAGGAACTCCGGAAGCTAACGGCGCCGAGGCCAATTGTTCTTTATGGGACATATAATGGCTAAATACAAATACATCAATGGTTGATAATTTCTCTGATCATAAAAAATACTTCCTTCTAAAAGAAAAATATAATTTGTTCATTCTTATTAATTTTTAGACAATTTCTTCTCAAATGAACGCATCCTTTTGTATATATATTATTATTTTATTATATTGTATTATATTAATTATATTAATTTTATTATCTTCACTATATGGATTACATGAAGAACGGCATTAAAACAAATCAGATCCGTCTACTTGAAAGAGAGTGCTTGGGGGCCGCCCATAAATTACGTAACGCAAACTTCCAGCATTTTCAATACCCCCTCCCCCTTGTAACGCACTTCCCTATCTCTATGTAACGCAGCGTAGCGCTGCCTCAGACCCCCTCCCTCCCTCTTTTGCGTTATGTAATTTATGGATGACCCCTTTATATTTATCCCTCATACACAGAGGGTGATTATTCATCCATTATTCAAAAAATTCTGATGAGCTTAGAGAGAGCGTGCCAAAGAATTCATTTATGACAGTTCACTTAAGCAGTGTGTGCTGTGGATCGTAAGGGTATTTTATTTACGACTCATGTCAAAACGTTAATTGACTTCTGAATAATGTCAATAATGAATAAGATGAAAACACACAATACCCCCGTCATGTACTAAAATTGAAAACCCTTCAAGTGTCTTCGAAATTTCCTGAAGTCAATTTTGACTGTCGTCAAGGAGTGATTGGCATGTTCGAAGACTGAAAGTCAGCTTGTGGTAGATAAGTGACTAACAGGACATCCAATTTTTACTTTCATTATATTCTTTTTACAAAATTCATTATATTCTTTACTGCACGGTAGATGTTTCTTGAAAGTGAAAGGGCTCATATGCATGTGTCAAAACACTTCTTAAGCAACCAAAAAATATTGTTTCCCTCACAATTTTTGCATTCAGCTGCATTTATTACTTAAGCCTCGAATCTTGATGAAAACAGTTTTAGTTATTCAATAAGTTGATCCCCAACATTTTTTCTCGTTATCTCATACATGCTTCCCCATTTTTTGCTAATTCAATATGTGTAGGTTTTATAAACTTTCTTTTCTTTTATTGTGGTGACAGCAATCGTTGTCCCCCTTCTTAATTTAATAAATTACACTCTGAGGTTTTCGGTTACTTATTTACACAATACTTCGAGTGCACACTTCACTACGGTTCATTTTCATCTTGTTTCTTTTTTCAGCGTCTGGTTTTCTCTCAGCGCCTTTTCTGTTTGCCTTTCACTAACCTGAATTTCATTCTCCCTTCTCAGTACTTCTTGTACACCCTTCCACCCTCGGTTTCACTTCCGCTTTGTCTTCAACCATTTACCTCCCTACTCTCTTTTTCTCCCACTCTTCCTTCGGCGTGGTTATCTCTCCGCCTTCGCACCTGCCTCTCTCGGTCCAAGATGGCGCCGTCCAGGGGGGGAGGCGCTCTTCAGACCGGTCGCAAGGCGCGCCCAGTCCTTCAGAACGCGAATAAGCCATCTCGCACGGCCGGCGTAGTGGACCGCAGAGAGGGGCACCTCTGCAATTGCGGCGCGCGAAGTGCTCCCGACATGCGGCGACGCGCGGAAGGGGGATGGGGTCGAGGACGACCAGCGCGGATGGGAGAGTGCGAAGGCGACACGAGGAATGAGGGGGGATTGTTTAGGATGCGGTGCTGGAGGTGGTGCAAGGGACGGTATAGAAGGCGATGCAGTAGGCGTTGCTGGAAGGGTTCTGGTGCTGGAGGCGCTACTCTCGACAATGCTGGAAGCGTTCCTGAGGGTGGTGCAGGAGGTCGGGGATGGTGTGGAAGAAGTGGTGCAGAAGACGGTGCTGTAGGGAGGCAGTGCAGGAGGTGGTGCCATAAGGCGATGCAAGAGGCAGCGCAGGAGGCGGTGAAGGAGACAGTGGAGTCTGCGGTGGAAAAAGCTATGCTGGAGGGTTGCTGGGGGCACTGCAGGAGATGGAGCAGGAGGCGGCGCAAGAGGTAAGGGAGGAGGCAGTGCAGGAGGGGGTGCAGGAGGGGGTGCAGGAGGGGGTGCAGGAGACGGTGCAGGAGGCTGTGCAGGAGACGGTGCAAGAGGCAATGCAGGAGGTGGTGCAGGAGGCTGTGCATGAGACGGTGAATGAGGCGGTGGAAGAAGTGGTGCAGGGGACGGTGCATACTGGAAGGGTGCTGGGAGTAGTGCAGGAAGCGGTGCGCGAGGCGGTGCAGGAGGAGGTGTAGGAGGTAGGGCAGGAGGCGATGGAGGAACCGGTGCAGCATGCGATGCTGGAAGTGGTATAGGGGGCGGTGCAGGAGGAGGAAGAGGAGGAGGCGGAGAAAGAGGCGTTGGAGGAGACGCTGCAAAGAGCGCAGCGTGGGTGGCGCAGGGGCGGTGCCCGGGGTTTTCGCGGGGCGGGGCGGGAGCATCGCTGGACAGGGCCGGCGAGGGTGGCGGTCGGCGGGGGAGGACGCTGGGGGAGAGCGACGGCCGCGGGTATTGCGGCACGTAGGCGCCTCGGATTGCGTCCAATCCTCCCGTCTTTGGTATGCGCGCCGCGTCAGCTTCCGCGGCGGCCGGGCGGAGGGGCGGGGGCGCACAGGTGCCTGCCCATCCGCCGGGAGCGCCACGCGCCGCGCGCCCGCCGCCGAGCGCCCGCCGCCGGACCTCAGGTGAAGGCGCGATGCTTTTAACGAGTTCTTAAATCGCCGCGGGCCGCCCGCGCCGCCCGCCTCTCCCGACACCCACGCACGCTCCTCAGCGAGCGCCGCCTGTGTTTAGCTCAGGGTCAGCGTTGCCGCCCTGCCAGGGAGGTCCTAGAGTTCGTGGCAGGACGGTGACGTATTTTCCACGCTACCTGCTATATAGCTAGATCAAATTCAGCCGATGGCTGGAGGAGAATTCTAGCGGCCGGCTGCTTTGAACGGCAGTTCAAGGGTGCCTCTCATCAATGCCAGATAAATGCCCGAGTAGTGTTCTAACGAACGGACCATGAACCGTACGTAATGTTTCCTCTTTCTTCCTTGTCCTCCCTCTCTCTTTCTTTTTTCTCCCTCTCTCGCTGTCTCACACGCACACACACACACACACGCACTACACTAACGAGAAACTAGTCGGGAGCTTAGAGCTTGTCCCGGCTCTGGCAGAGCTCCACAAGCCGACCCGCGACATGTGGTTCGACGCCGGATCTCACCATCCAGCGGCAGAAGGAAACCGCCACCGTGTTAAAAACGTTCTTTGTACTAATGGGACTAATTCCCATGGCAGTAGTTCCTGGAACGGTCCCGTTCACGTGACTGGAAGCCTTAATTAATCAATCTTCGGCGAATGGGGCTACGATTGCTCGTGAACGTGCCGCCTCATACTGGTCTCAAATGTCGAAAATCTGGTCAAAAGTCTACAAATAAAGTTCAATATTTTGATTTTTGTACAGTGAAAACTTGTAATGTGTCTCCGTTTGCCCACTTACTTAATGGTAGAGCCTTGTCACATCTACGCTGATGTCACAATGCAATGGTGAAGTTAGGCGAAAGTGACAACGTGTACATATTGTTCTGACAGTTGTATTTTTCCCATTGTTTGAACTCTTATAATGTGTGGTTAAGTGTTAGATGTTGAATTTCTTTTATTGGAGAATATTCTAGGATGTACATACAAAATACTGATGTATCGTTTGCCCAATTGTATTAATGTTTTGTGCTAAATAATAGTAATTGAAAACATATGAAAACGTTTATATTAAAAATGTTAAAATGTAAATAATAATATGTTTTCGCCTTGGATCGCCTACTCTCTACGAACGCATATTTTACCTATCATAATTTATTAAATTTAAATTTGTCTTCTAACGTTATTTCCGTTGAAAATGCCACAGAAAAATGACCCAAATTTTCATTAATCCCCGACCATAAATTACCCCTATACACAACTTCATGTTGTTATATTAGAATTTTGTGTTTAAGAATTAAAACTATTAAATTTTAGTTACATTTAGGAATTACAAACTACGCACTTGATTTGCAGGCAACTAGAAATTTTCAAAAGAATTAAGGATATTTTGAACTCTTCACACAGATCCCACCTGCCGAAAATGTGGCCAAAATATGAAGATTTGGCTTGATTTGCTTGAAACGTTTGTATAAAAGGTTTTAGAGGTTGCTTATTAAGAGTACGAAAATACATTTTCAGAAAATAAAATGGTGGATCCAATACGGCAATCCGACATTGTACCAGTGTACGCTGCCCTAAGAGACGAACTTGAGTCACGAGTATCAACAATTCCGTGTTAACCTTAAGCTGGGAACGAAGGTGAACCAACGATTTCGAACAAATTACTTCGGTTAATGTGAAAAATTGCGAACAGAGAAAGACCAGGGTCTATCCGTGCTGGATGAAATATTAGAGGTGGGCATTTTGAAAATTCGGAGGGGTTTAGTAATAATACGCAAAGATAAAAAAATGCATTCATCCGTTGGATGTGGGCAGGAAGCAACGTTTTACCGATGGTCAAAAATCTGTGAAATCCATTTTAAGACATTTACCGTCGTTTGCTTAGTATGTACACACATTTACTCGTTTGTCGAGATTGATAGGTGTTTCTGGATGCGTCAACTGCTTAAGTCATTATCTCGTAAGTGTAATACATGTTTTATTGTGGTAGATGGCGGGAATCTTTCCCCGCTGGATGGCGAAATCCAACGCCGACCTATTTGCCGGCTTGCGGGATTTCCACCAACCACACATCTCCCACCAGCGGGGTACCGCTTCCGCCGGGACAAGCTCTAACCATCCGACTTGTCTCCCGGTGCTAATATACGGCATGTATGTGTGTATGTAAGGGATGAGGATAGAACAAGGAAGCGGAAGAAAAGATCGTGAGCGGTTCGTGGCCCTTTTGTTAGGGTACTGCTCCGGCGTTATCCTGGTGTTGATCGGAGAAACCACGGAAAACTACCGATCAGAGCAGCCGGTCGCTAGAATTCTCCTTCAGATAGGGCCTGAATTCAACCAAGTTTTTAGCTACTGTCGAAAATCCTGTCACCGTCGTCTGCCAAGAGTATACTAGATTGTTATAAGAACAATTCTTTTCTGGACTTTTCCCCATATGGCAGTTTTCCTCAGCTCTTCTGGAACCCATTCTGAATGAAAGCTTGCGAGTTTTTTCCCTTCTCTCCTCTCTCTTTTGGCCGTTATTAATCTCTTTGAAATTCTTGATTTCGTTTTCAATAAAATGTAATTTTTTCTTCCTTCCATGAAGGAACTTTGTGTTTGATTTGAATAAAAAATTGTAATTTTTTGTAATCCACATGCCAATTAGCATTAGTCTGAATTAAAACCGAAAACTTTTTTCCGAGAAGCCAGACAACTACAAGGAACTAGTTGTGCACCAACAGCATTAACCTTCTCGCGTTATTTCTAACTGCTACGTTATATTATACTACTCATAAAACAACAAAGGTGTTTTCCACCAGCAAAGTTCTATCCTCACCAAGACTCGAACTCAGATCCTCCGCGTTTACTCGACGTGACTTATCCTTCTACACTAAGAAATCCAGTGGGGCACGACCTCGAGCTTGCTTTAAAACATTTATATTTTGCAATTTTCGAAAATACGGAGAATTCGTCGAAAATAAGTCTAGACCAATTTTTTACCTCCCTTTCCTACATAAGAAGTGAAAATAATGAAAAACTTTAGAGTAGATAGAATATTTTTTTAGATATTACATAAATTTTAGTCACAAATTACGCAAAATATATTTTTGTCAAAAAAATAGTGCATGACCTTTTTTAAAGAGCTGATGTTTTAGAACAGAATTTAAGTCAAAAATCGCTATCGTGACTTTTGTAGTTTTTTCAAAGATGAATCTTGTGTTCGAATTTAGCACTGAAAAAATATCAAAAATATTCTATTAATGGTATAAAATATATTGTTATTTTTCATATTTTTCAATCAGATAAAATAATGTTAAGTGGACGAAAAATATTAATTTAAAACACGGTTTTGGTAGTAGAGAGATGAGGTAGATCGAGGCCAAGAAAACTTTCAAAAATCTGCTTTTGATGTTAGAGTTAGTCATAGTTTAACTACGCATATACCATTTTTGTTTTCGGGAACATTTTACCATGCTATACGGGGGTACCCTTTGATCTCTTCAGAGGACTGATATAAAACAATGAAAATGATACAACTTTGCTTGTGTGGACAGTTGACAGCAAAGCGTTATAATATTTTTTTAATTGCTTGATGTTATACATTTAGACAAAATTTGCACTTTCTGAGATCAGTTTGGGAAAATTTACAAACTTTTAACATAAATTTAGAACTGAAAATGTAGTAAAATATTAATTATATATGTAGTATGTTTCGTCACCCGGCGGTTCCTGACTAACATCCTAGCTTCAATACCGCCACTCTGGATTCGATTCGTGTATAGAAATCGACATTTTAAAAAAGTATTCTGTTCCGCAAACTTCTGCATAAAGGCCTTCAAGGCAATCAGTGTCTTATAATACATTTGCTTCGAATTATATTTCTTTTGTAAGGCACAGTCAATCACTGATCATTCCCCTGCTGACGTGGTTTCAAATTATTCCAAAATCTTAACGGTATAACATTCATCAGAGCACATTATCACTTTATTCCAAGAATTTGGATAATGTTTTTCACTGCAATCATAAAAGATGAATAGGTACTAGCACATGATTCGTAGCTAGTGAATTTATAGAGAGGGTAAATTCTCAAAGAATCTTTTCGCAGAGAATGGCCAAGGGTCGAGAAGCCGTGCAAGTAGACGAAGCGCGCCAGCTGTGACGAGGGAGGGAAGCGGCGAGAAGAGCGCAAAACTGCGGCGCCCGGGGCCGACCGGCACGGCGCGGAGTGGAGCTTAGGAGAGCGAAGTCACCGAGGGCTGGGCGGGGCGGGGCGGGGCGGGGATGGGGTGGGCGGGGCGGGAAGGGAGCGGTCGGGGGCAGCGGGGGCCGGCAGGGCCGGCGCCCGCGCGGCCCAAGGGCCGAAACAAAGGGACGCTCCGCTGGCTACATTCGAATCTGACAGAGCGAGCCGCGGGCTGCATATCGGAAGGGGAGCGCGGCGGCGGAGGGGGCGGGAGTGGAGGCTCAAAGCCGTCGGCAGTCTCTGCGGGGGACGAGCCAGGCCTGCCGCCGCCCGCCGCCGCCGCCTGCCACGGCGGAGGAGCCTGCACATGCTCCCCGCTGCCTCCCGCACCTCCGGCGACCCGTAGCGCAGCGACCGGCGGGCTAGCGTTTCGCGTCAGAGAGCAATACCGTCATTACGAGATTTGCACCGTCTGAGATGACTCAGGGCAACAACTTTGACACTGCAGTGTCTCTGACCCGAAGCTTCTAGGATACGAGTCCCACAGTGAGGGATTTTCGACACAAGCTAGATAGCTACTTCGGAGTCAGCCGATGTCTGGAGGAAAATTCTTGCGGTCGGCTGCTGCGATTGTCACTTTTCCGTCGTGTCTTCAATCCATATCAGGTGACTACCTGAGAAAGACAACAAACGGGTCACGGACAGCATGCGAGTTTACTTCCTTATTCTTGCCACCCTGCGCTCTCCTTACACTCTTACATTTTTTTACTACGTGTAAGAGGGAAAAAAATTCTCAACAATTTGTTTTGAGAGGAACTTTTAAGGTTTTTTCAAGTCTTTCCGGGGTTCTAAGAAACGGTACTTTTTTTTTCAAATATATTTTTCTGTTTGAATTTGGCGCTGAGAAAATATCGAAAAAAGTTTTTCTGATAGTATTAATTATTTTCTTATTTTTCATATTTTTTCAATCAAACAAAACGGTGTTAAGTTGAAGAAAAAATAAAATTAAACACAAGTTTTTGGCTGTGGAGTGGTGCGGGTGGTGGGACGGGGGCTAAGAAATCTTTCAAAAATATTAATTTTTTAGAGTTATGTTTTAACTATGTATGTCATTTGGTTTAGGCGAACTTTCTACCATCTTATCCGGGGTACCCTTTGTTAATTGACAAAATGGAGAATTTTGTATCATGTGTGACCCCGGGACCTCGCTCGACGTTGCCAGCCGGCCGTCAGAAGTGCATTGCAAAAGCTGTCGCAAATGACTGGTTGTCTGCAACAGCGCTTCGAGTCTTGTAAATGCGTACTACATTCCGATGTCATAAAGAATAAGACGAAATTGAGTAGAACAAACTCTTTTCGCGGGAAACTATACTTCTGAGGTCAAAACGGGTTACTGCTACGATTACTTACTGCTAATATTATAAGAATTATGGGAACGCTGATGAATGGTGTTATTATTAATAAAGGATGAAAAACGTGAAGTCAGATTTGTCAACATGTATTTATTCAGTGAGCCGGCTTTCGAAGGCTTTGCGCCGTCTCCCGAATTTCGCCACATATAGCGAGACTGATGACGGCAAGATCGTCGAAAGCCAACTCTCTGAAAAAATACCTGTTGACAAAGTTTACTTCAAAATTTTCATCTAATATTATAAGAAACACGGTGTTTCTCTAGCTGAAATGATTCATCTTGTATTAACCATCTCTGCTGAAAATTCCATCAGTTCGTAAAATCCTGGCGCGAAGTGTCGTTATTCCAGGTGTGTTCTGCTGGATTCAGAATTACAATGATAGCGTCCGCATTAGAGTGTATCTGGATGAGAGCCATCAACGACACTGCATTACATAGCGTAATGGTGGCTAACTGAATGGAATGGAGAACCTTACGTAACACGAGTCAAGGCAGCTGCAATGAAATCCAATTACTTTACACCAGTGTTGTCAAGGTTGATGCCACGAGTGGGAGTTCGAAATCGCCCCTTCATGCAGTTCATCACCCCGCCACCAGAGACAACGTCATCCTTATTGTAAAATGGCGGGGTTACTACTACTCGTAATAGTTCCCTTTCCCGACGCTAGTTGTGCAGAGAAGCTCGTGGCATGCTACGGTGCCATGATGCTTGCCACAGCCACCAGTAGAAGACCACGACACTACTGCTCTACACACCATTTGCTGTCTCATGATATTGTACAGGTACATGCTGTCTCGTTCTTTTTGCACGCTTCAGGCTGTTTTGTAAGGAAACAACGTCCAATTACATGTTACAATTAGGAATATCTCAATTTTCTTCTAAGCTCTGCAGATACAGCTCCTTCCCTCGTGCCCTCGCTCACCTGCACCTAGTCGTTCACCCAGGCACCTGGCAATTCAGCGCCATCCTCTAATATTGACGGACTTGGACAGAATACGCTTGGCAGTCAATAAACCCGGAAAGTTTACAAGGTCTCCTTGAATCAATACCACGCCATGTACTAACAGTTCTCATTACATCACGTGGAGATTTCTCACTAACTATTTACATGTAACAGTGTCTCGTATTGGTCAGAAACAGAAATAACCTACTTTATTCATTACGTTACACATGGAAGAAATATGATTCTAGAATGAATGTTATTCCTTAATTTGCAATTTTCAAAAACTACATTGTATATTCTTATTTAGATAATCCTTTTTGTTTCAATTCAAAATAAATGAATGGTGCTCGACTTTTGAAACGATGTCTCTGACACCGTATAAAAGAAAGCCAACATTCTGGTTGCCTACTAACCGAAGTGCAAGTTCTCAGAAAGCTTATAATCTGATACATTTTGGAGGTAATAAATAAATACAAACAGACCTGTTTTCAAAATACATGTACTTTGAAGGATTAGAAAATATGTAATTTCTGAGTTTTGCGATTTGCTTTAAACAACTTATCTTTAGATTTTCTCGGGACAATGTGAAATGTTTCATTTCGTTCTTATTCTTTTCCTCGAACTTAATACTTCATATTAACAAACTCTTCTTTTAATAAGTTCCATTGAATATTATCCAGATATGTATTCGTTTCCATTGTTTTAAAGAAAGCTTTTAATATAAAGAGAATGATAACCACATCAACAAGAATTCTTGTAAATACGTATAATACCAAAATTCAAATAGGTGCTATTTTGTAAGATGTCGAAAATGTTGATAGCGTTCGAAACGTTGAATATTAATTATGTGCAGTGTTCCTGACATAAAATATTATTTTACAGGAACAGGAGTTGCGATATAAATACAAGGTACAAATACGAGGTATGCATTTGATAGACAATGTAGTAATAGTATCTAAGGTCATTAGACTGATCATGTGCCCTGAGAGCAAAGTATACATCCACTGGAAACGTTTTTATTTCTGGGGGTAATTTCATATACTTCAATTTGGAGACGTCAACCATCAGTTCGGTTGCCATAATATTACTACATCCACATGAAAGTGTATATAGAAACTGATGTGAACAGTTGGCAGCTGCTAAGCACCAATTTCATTTTTATCAATTAAAATGCAATTTGCTATGTCACCTGATAAGTGACTGTAGTATTGAGACTTTTTTAATCATTCTCTTCTAAGTAAAACAATCCTACGGCACAAAGCGATTTCGAGAGCCAAACAACTACACGGTGTCAGAAAAGAATGGGCAAGGTAGTCATCAAAATGCGTTTTGATCTTCAGTTTGTGTTGTGTACGGCAATTGCAGACTAATTCTATTGCTCCTAACTTATAATCATTAATTTTTCAATTCAATCAAAAATCACCTACTAATTCGTATGTCCTAAAGCCGATACCTAAGAAATGAGCCCTAAGCTCAAGACCAATCAATCATTCTCCTTAATTTTGTCCCTTTCACGTTAATGTTTGGTCATTCCTGCTCTGACATTGCGTGAAACGGCAAAGTATTGGTTCATGTACGGTGCACCCAGTGGCGCACCCGAGGGATGGGCTCGTGGGACTTCAGACACCCCGCAGAAGCCAATGATATTCAAAATATATTAGCTTTTACTTATTTTATACATCAACGAAACTCGTTAAATTTATCTGTTATTGTTGTTATGAAGTCGGTTAATAATATATTGTTGTTATGAATATTAACTATTAGTCAGCAAATAAAAATTCATTTTATATTCAGCTTATATGTAAAATCCTTTGTAAGAAAACATCAAGTCGGCTGGATACTTTACCTACAGCCCCTTCCCCCGAGAAAATCCTTGGTGGGCCTCTGAGTGTACCACACAAATTTATATCATGTGAGTCCAACCTACGAGGCCGAATCCTATTATTTTATTTAAAATTATAAAGATATAGTGTAGACTAAACAATGAGTTAAGTGAGTGTATGAGGAAGAGTCTGCACACGCGCGTCTTATTTGCTTATTTGCTGGCGAGCACCTGTCCATAAATGCATGAGTTTCGTCTCATACTTTGAATAGTCTCAGCCTCTCAAGAGCCTCGCCTCCCCTTCCACCTGTTTCCAGCGGAACAAGACGCCAGTGCGATTGTAAGAAACTCTCCCATGCAGGCCGTCCCGAGGTAGCAATGCAGGCGGACCCCCGGGGAGATCCGGAACAAACTCGGCACCGACGAGGCGCGGCGGGGGCGGCGGCGTGGTGGGCGGCGAGGGGCGGGGCGAGGAGAGGGGAACGGTCGGCGCACGTGCCGACCCGCGGCCCGCGGCGAGGAGCGTGCGGGGCACAGGCAGGAGGGGAAAAGGGGGGGCGAGGGGGGCACGGGTGCGGGGACGACAGCTGGCGCCGCCCACGCCCACGCCCACGCCCTCGTCCGCCCGCCCGCCTCCGCTACATAAAACCGCCGCCCTCACAGCCACCCGCCACCCGCCGCCGCCGCTGCATAAACCTATACTTGGGGAAGCTGTCTTGGACATCGCAGAAGACGGGCGCAGTTGCAACATCGCCACAAAAGGGAAGTGAATTGCACATGCATTTGATAAATTCGACGAAAGTTTCTTTATGTTCAAGGCCAAGCATGTGGATAATTTATTAAGTTATGCTTAATTACAAAAAACGGCCATCAAGGGAGAATGCGCATGTCTCGACGTAGTGTGAATGTATTGTAAATATTGTGTGAATGAGGGTTTATTTTTCTGTTGTTTAAATTTATTGATGTTGTTGTGGAACAGTGTTTATGTTTTGTTGGCAGAGTGTGCAATATCCGGAAGTAATGAAATAAAGAGCAACAAACACGGGGTGCTTGTTATTTTTGTTTTCAAACTGAAATTCGAGTTGTCATTTGTAGTTTTTGGAAATACCGGGTAGTATTACAAATGAAAGTAGATCTTCATCCAGTATTGGAAACTTGCACCGAATCTATGACTTATATATTTTTGTAATTGGCTGCATCCAAGGTTAAAGAAAATTAGTAATAAATTAATTCATAGATAAAAGATAGGTGATTTAGGAACGCCTCTGCGCGCGTAAGAAATAAAGCAGAGTAAGTGAATAAGAAGTGGGCGGAACCGATACAAGAGCGCGAGAACGTGATAAAAGTTATTAGAATTAAGAATTTGGAATTAGAATTGTGAATGTACTTGGGTGGAAAGGGGAAACCGTTACATTACCAATTCAATGAAACTTTTGTGATATTGCATCTTGAAATCAACCGGATAAAATTACTAGTTTGAATTACTCTCGTTGTGCTAAGCATTCATTTCTGTGAATTTATTAGCATTTATGATTGTTTTTACTACTACCCGTCTGTAGACATTTTTGCTAATTCACTAACACTAGAGCTTCATTTTCACGAAAGAGATGGAAATAGGTATTGAACGATTTAGTCTTCGTTGCCTGTAGCATAATATAATTCCTACTCGATGTTTTTGTATGCTCCGATATAGCGATAAAATGTGACAGTCGCAATTATATTTTAAAAGTATAATTCCTATAAAGACCCTTTGAATAATAATTAAAAGTGGTCCATGTTACACATTGTAGTAAAGGAGAAAAACAGTCAGAATAATGTGCGTTTGATTGTCAATTTAAAGAAACGTTTCTGAAGGTAGGTTAGAAGATAGTTAATATTGTGTATTTAATAACGGACGTGTCTATGAAACATTAGTACTTAGACCAATTGCGAATAGTCTGCAAATCAAAATCTGCGTCAGCTCTGAACTTGTAATTTCAATTTACAAGTGCATTAAACTTGCAAATTGCAAACAGAAATTCATCACAGATGACTTTCGTTTGTGTAGATCCGTTTCCGAAGTGCAGTAAATCAATTCCACTCTTTCCCAGTTTTACGTATCACTATATTCATGCATTGCTTTTTCATCATGCCAAATCACCACTAACCAGATATTGTGTTCAAAAATTGCCTTTCTTCTACATTAAACGGTATTCGAAAACCATTGAGTCCTATCTTGAATTACAAGGCCAGTGTGAGTACTTTCCCATCCTAAAAAAAGGTGTTTCAAGGAGACTCATCTCTGGAAATAAGCTCTTCAAATGCTAGGTTCAAAACTACTAAAATTACAATTTTTCCTAATTGTTACATAGGTCACTTTGCTTCCGGACCAAATAATTTTCGTCTCTTTCAGTTAAATATCAACGAGATATCGGAAAATTTTTAATATTTTCATAAAAATACAAAATAACTGGAGCGATATTTAAAAAAGTTTCCCACAAGTGAATAAACTGATGTATTTAACTATTCCCATTTAAGAAAATAATCATAAAAATATATTGCATATTGATACAGAAACTCGAGGAAATGTTAAACCGCAAAAAACTTAATAAGTTACTGTTTTACCGTGTTCAGCAATGTCTAATTTTGTGCAGCTACTTTTTATAGATTTTTTAGTCATTCAAGGGTATCGAGAGTCAATTTGGTCGAGTGATTGCTCAAATGACTGCTGTAGCGGAAGACCGCTGATAGGAGAAAAGTCTCTGAGAGGCGCCAGTTTTACTTGAAACATTTCTTAGTTTTTTTGGGGCAACTTTCACTTAAGACAAGCGGAAAGACTGGGCAGAAAGAACAAGTGCGTAGAATCCCATTTTCCTTTATCTTATTTTCCTACTCTGTAGGTTCTCTCTTCTATTTATTCCCTCTCGTTTCTTTCTTATATTTCATTTCTATTTGTTTCTTTTCTTTTTTCTTCTTTTTTAGTCTATTGTATTTTCTTGTGTGATTTCTGAATGATTTTAGTGTTTCAAATCTATTGTAAATACAGTGATATTTGTTTTAATCCACTAACATACACAGGGTACTTGAAAAAATATTACCAACAGCTGATAATCTTAGCAACATTATTAACCATTTAGAAGAGTACTCAATCTTCTCAATAAAATAAAATAAAATAATCAATGTCATTGCAGAGTAAACAATTTCATTTTCTAAAGACAATTAACCCCTTTTTCTCCTGCTGTCTCAATCAATGTTATAAACTATTGCTATTGTGTTTCAGTGGTGTCACACTGTTTTACTCAAGTTCGCGAGATCAAACCCCATCGAAGCCGTAGATTTTTAAGGGCTAAGAAATCCTCACGCATTCCTTTTGAAGGGAAGTAAAATCGGTTTTGTCTCGTGCTGTAAATGTATGTGCAAGGAAAAGATCAAGCTAAAAGAAGCCTCTGAGCCAAATTCAAATAACCTGTTTCATCGCCCGAGTGATTCCGTCTTTCTCTGCTAGATGGCGAAAGAAACAACATGGATTGCCAACATGGATTTCGGAAATCAAAATCTACGGAAACAGCCATTTTTTCTTTTCTTAAGGATGTTGCCTCATCATTGGATCAAAACGAAGCAACTATTGGAATATTTTTAGATCTTTCAAAAGCTTTTGACGTCATTGATCATAACATTTTACTTTCAAAATTACCTTCGTATGGAATCCGTGGTATTGCTCTAGATTGGCTATGTTCGTACCTTAAACAACGATCTCAGAGAGTAGAAATACCTTACTGGAATGATGGAACTTTATGTACACACCTTTCCGGTTCTTTGCCAATTGTACGTGGAGTCCCGCAAGGATCGATTTTAGGCCCTATTCTCTTCCTATTATACGTAAATGACATGCCCTTAGCGATTCGAAACGGAAGAACAGTTCTCTTTGCGGATGATACAAATATTCTTTGCAACAAAGAAACCGTAAATAGTACAATATCAGACGTTTCAAATTGGTTCCGTAATAACAAATTAAAAGTAAATGAAAAGAAAACTGTTTCAATGCAGTTTTCCATATCAAATAAAATTTCTGTACTCCATTGAAAATGAACGGTGTGCCATTGACTGATGTTAATGTAACAAAATTTTTAGGTCTATCAATCAGTCAAACCTCAAATGGAATGCCCACTTAAATGAATTGAACACAAAATTAAGTTCATTATGCTACGCGTTCAGAATTCTTTCAAATTCCGTCAGCCTTCATACAGCTCGTTGTGTATATTTTGCCAATGTTCACTCACGCCAGAGATATGGCATAATATTTTGGGGAAACACATCTTATAGCTCACAGACTTTCAGATTACAAAAAAAAATTGTACGAATAATTAGCAAATCCAACCCACGTGATTCTTGTAAGTCACTCTTTATTAATCTAGGAATTTTACCATTACCTTGTCTCCTGATTTACGAATCAGTAGTTTTTGTCAAAAATGACTTACTTAAGGGCGGGAATATATTTTCAGCAAACGCCGATGTCTATAAGTATAACACACGACGTAGTAATCATATTCACCAGGTGGCAGTATCAACAGCTCACTACAAAAAATTCACATACAATTCATGTACATTACTCTACAACACTTTGCCAGAAGACATTAAACGATTAAATTCAATAGAAAAGTTTAAGTCCCAAGTAAAATCTTTTCTGCTGCATAACTGTTTCTATACAATTCGAGACTATACCGTGCATCAAAAAGGAATGTAAAATTAATTTTAACAATGATAGTTAATGTAATTATTTATCATTTGGACTGTATAATTCTAAAGAACCTGTAACAAGTATTGTACCACAGTTTCTGGGTTGATGGCCCCCATCTCGATCATTTTTTTCGTCCAGTTTCCCTGATCCTAGAGCAAATGCTGAGATGGTCCCTTCTTTTGCTTCTGGACATAAATGTAACTTCATTATTTGTGCACGTCTTCTGAATTTCAGTGGGAAATATAGTTATTCAAATTATCGTTTTTCATATTATCGCGGCAAAAAGTATTATTCTTTCATGAAGAACATGAGGGTTCAGGGCAGGAATTTATAGCTAATTTACCTTTGAAAATATATTTTATTATATAGAAGCGAATATTTTGTCAACAAACTCGAAACCTCTCTTTTCTGTATTCAAAATTCGACTAGAATATGGTTTAGGATAGAGACCACAGAATTGTGAAAACGTGCACAAAATTCACTTCTCCCCATAGTTCGTCACACGCAGTTTTTAACTGTTCTTGACGTAAATAAATAAATAAATAAAAACTGAGCACAATTTGCGTGTTAGGCGGAAGAGGTGGACTTTGCGTGGTCATGACTGATGGCCGGAACCTCGCCACAAGGCATCATTGAATTGAACTAGCACTCGTCTATTGTTATTTCTTGTATTTCAATTGATCATAATTTTAATGATAAAATAATTAATTAATTTGAGATTTTTGAATTTATTTAAAATTATTACGGTAAAATATGTACGTTTTTCATTAGAAATATGTTTCTTATTTTAAATTTGACTATTGTTTAACTTATTCGCTCATTGACTTACAAGGAATCATCTAATAACTATAAGTAAAAAATAATTTTAGTGAAATAATAAACGTGTTTTTATTTTTAATACAAGCATTCATAGAATATTTTATATTCTAACATTTATAGATGATTTCAGATGTGTATATTTAAGTGCATAAATGTGGGAGGTGAAACAAACAATATTGTTCCAGGCGACACCAACTTCAGTTACATTTCTAATACCGACGATAATATTTGAAAAATGAGTATTAATCCGAGAATATGTTTCTAAGCTTCTATGTTCGTATCTATTAAAATACGCCATTTTTACTGTCGTAGTTCTATTAATTCGAGAGAATAGACAATTTGAAATTCTATTCTCGTTTTCTATCTCGTAATTGTGTTTCCTAGAATATTTTCTATGAGATGTCTGGTAACGTAGTTAATTCTTCGAATGTGCCAAGAAATCGGCTTGTGTTGAAATTCAAGGGGCATTCCACTAGTGCTCTGTTAAGTTTTAAAAATGTGCTTTTGTAAGGGACAGAGGGGAAGATACCGTACCTGACGCGAATTTTAAGCAGGTGAAAGTCTGTTTCGAGCAGGTAGAGAGGGGAGACAAAATCGCTATCTTGTAGTGGACGCGTCTGCTTTTAGTATGTATGGAGCCTGTGCAACTTTTAGGGGGAATTGAGGTGGACAAGGGAAGCCAGAGAAGGGAGGCCGGAACGAGAAGATGGACAATTGTGTATTATAGAACGTAAGCAATAATGATGTCCAGTGAAGAAGTTCTATCAAAGACACATTTTAGCTGTGTTCTTAAAGGATCTCTGATTATACGGAAAGGGTTTTTTCTTCGTTATCATATTTCATTGTACTCTATAAGTTTAATACGAAAGGAAAATTCAAATCCTCAAAACCTACGAACGTTGGGGTTAGAGAATCGAAACTCGGATATTCCTATTTTTCCCCATTTTTGGAATCTTAGCGTCTCTTTAAGCCTGTTTGCTTCACTTTGAACTCCTCAAAGAGTATTTAAGGGGTTACTCATTGGATACTTCTGCACAAAATATAAAATAGTGCTTTTGGAAAGACATTTAATTCTTAACTCACATTTACATTTCACGAGTGGTATACACAAAAACCGCCTCTTTTCGACTTCTGATTGAACCATTAAACCGCTAGACAAATAGGAGGATTTGGAGATGTGCAGTGGGCAGCTGTGTATCTCTTTTACCACAACCTCTGCTATTACAGACGTCATATCGTTAATTTGAGTTGAACTGTACACTTGAAGGCGACACGCACACGCAGGATTCATTGGCGAAAATTGCCCTTGTTCCCTCTGCGTTAATGCACTTTTTTCGGAAACACGCGTGTAAGGAAAGATAGAGTTTGTGTAATGCGCTGAGGTGACAAAAGTCATGGGATAGCGAAAGACAAATATACAGATAGCAGTAGTATTGGCGTAAAAAATGTATAAAGGATAGTGCATTGGCAGAGCTTTCATTTCTTCTCAAGTGACGCATGAGAAAATATTTCTGAAATGAATATGCCGCACGATGATAATTAACTGAGTTTGAACGGAATGGTAGTTGGAGCTAGAATCATGAGCCATTCCATTTTGAAAATCGTTAGAGTATTCAATATTACGAGATCCAGTGTCAAAATTGTGCCAAGAATGCCTCATTCCAGGCATAACCTCACAACGGCAACGGTGGCCTACGGCCATAACCGAGACCGAGAAAAGCGGCGTTTATTTAGAGTTGTCGCAGCAGACAGACAAGGAACACTGCCTGAAATAAACGAATAAAGTAATGTGGGACGTACGACGAACCTTTGGACAGAGTGGCGAAATTTGACTTGAACGGGCTATGGCAGCAGAAGACCGACTCGAGTGCTTTTGCTAAAACATCATCGCCTGCGAATCCTCTCCTGGGCCCGTGACCATATCAATTGGACTGTAGACGACTGAAAAACCGCGATAAATTGTTCATGACATTTTTAAAGAGCTAATTTTGTTCAAGAGACATTGTCTGCGACAAAAATCTCTATCTACAATTTTGTAGTATATTTTTTTAATTTTCAAAAAACCGAGCGTTATCCGAAAGTAGGACTAGCACCATATTTTTTATCATCAGTTATTACAAAAGTGAAGAAAATTTAAAGAAAATATTTGGAGCGGGTTTTGAGAACAAAATTTTAGAAAATTGCAAACGCAATTTACGCAAAAACTATTCGTTGTTTCAATGATGGTGGTATGGTGTAGCTTGAATCTCTGTTTTGTGAGTCCCTGATACCCAAAAATCAATTGAAACAAAAACGTCCATCTGTCCGTCTGTGAACACCACTAGCCTAAATCGTACGTAGGATTTTTTTTTTCAAATTGAAGAAAACCCAGTCGATCTGGCTCCAGTGGACGCTATGAGGTATTGCAAAACTTTCTTCTAAAATTTGAGGGTACTTTACAATAAGCCCCCCCCGATATTTTCAAAATTTTCTCAAAATGTTTCCAAATTTTTCCTTTAAATGTCTTGTAAATATAGAATAAAATACACTTATTAAGGTGGCATAGATCCTAATTTCACGGTTAACTTGTGATTTCCAAAATTGCAAAAGTTGAATTTTCTTAGGTCTCTTTCTGCAACTACGAAATTGAAGATAAAGATGTTTTCAACGAAATTTGTTCTCCAAACTTAGTTCTTTCATTAAGGTCAAGTGCATTTTTTAAAAATTTTAGTAGTTTTCATTCATTATTGCGTGCGATATGTGCAATTTTAAAAATTACAAAAAGTAAGATATTGTTAAAAACGGCTCCAAATTTTTTCTTCAAACTTTTGGTACGGATAGTGCCTAATGTACTCTACGAGGTGACATAAGCGCCATTTTGCTCTATTCTGTTTTTGCAAAAAATACAAAAATGTATTTTTTGACTTGTCTCTCACATCGTTAATATTTACATTAGGGGCGCTTTGTTCACATTATTATATTTATGTGTACATGTGCTTTAAAAAATATCCTATAAAGTTTCTCGAAAACTCAACCGTTTTCTGTGAAACCTAGCTCAAAATTTCGCAATTTCCAGAAATTCTCAAACGCCATATTCTCAAAAACTGCTCCAATTTTTTTCTACAAACTTTCGAATGGATGGTGGAAATTGCACTCATTAATATAACGTAAAGTTCATTTTGGAGGGTTTTTTTGTTAAAAATTAGACAAATGTAATTTTTTACAAATATCTCTCACATCGTTAATACGCACATTAACAGCAATTTCTAACCACAATGTTATTTGTGAGTGTATGTGCTTAAATTGACCTCAAATGAAGTTTTTTGAAATCACAAAAGATTCCTGTGAAAAAGAGCTTCGATTTTCGTATTTACACCAGCGATAAAACGCCATTTTCTTAAAAACGGCTCGAAAGTCTTCAAAGATAATTGCCATTTAGGACCAGAATTTACTGTTCCTTAATATTCTTAAAATAATATATCCGTTCTACTATTAAGAAAATTAATAAAATGTCAAAAAAATATAGTTAAAGCAGCGATAGATGGCATCTGGCAAGAGTATGTGTCATATCCGAATAGCTAGCCGAGACCAAAGAAATTGGAATACTAATACGGGTATGTCTGTGCCATTCTATAGCACCACTAGTTTACTTTGTTTTAAATTTGTTTATTAATGTAACATCTCACGAAAAATTAGAATTTTGTCATTAATAAAAATGTTAATAATGTCGTTAATAAAAATTGTAAATAATGTCATAATAAAAAAACATTTCATGTTTATTCCACATTACATAAAATAACAGCTTTTAAATTCAACGTTCATTTCATTATTGCAAAATCACTAATATATTGATAATGGTATAATCTTCTCGAAGGTTTCTTTACAACCGCTATCTCTTAGAGTACGCCCCTAAGATAATGTGATTTTTGGAGTGATTCCAGTGAAGTGCGGATAAATCTGTTGCAATAAGCGCCATTAATGTGGAGGAATGTGACGCTCTTAGATTAAACAGAATTGAATGATATTTCGAAATACAACGCGCATATCTTAGCAATAAATCATTTTAAAAAGTTAAGTGATTTGAAGAATGATTTTTAGAGTTTTTATGAATTTCTGGATTATTTATGTGCTTTCTGTATATTAAATGGTTTTCTATAATCTTAAGCGAGGCATACCTGACAAAATAAAATAAAAATAAATTAATACATTTAAGTGAAAAAACCAACCTGTCTTATAATGTATTCTTAAGAAATATAAATAAAGACTGAATGGCTGAAAAATCACACTTTTTCTCGTAATAATAAGCGAGTTGCATACGAAAGTTTACAAATCATATTAATTATGATTTCATATTTCTCAAGCCGCAGTTGAGTTTTCTTCATCCACTACTTTATAACTGTTGTGAATAATCAGATTGTACTAACAGGTACTAATAATCAGATTGTATTGGTTATACCGGAAATACCGATTTGAGAGAGACTGTCGTTCTATTAAATCAATGTTTACACATTTTTTATACAAACAATATTTTACAAATAGTGTGCTTTCGTGGGTAATATTATGATTAATTGAATATATCATTATGCTAGTTTCTGTTACAAATAATAATTCAGTGGCTAATCACTGTCATCACGATGGCCAATCACTGTACAAAATGACACGATCTTATGAAAAAATTAATTAATAACGTAATGTTCATTTTCCGATAGAAAATACGATTGGGATAAGAAAAGGACCATTGGACAGTAGAAAGTGAGTAGCAAATTTTCAAAGTTTTACTTTTCAAATGTTAATATGGTCACAACTCTTAAGTGGCGAATAACTGTACCGTTTACCCTAGGTAAAAACGAATTTATTCTGAAATGGCATTAATTGTGGGGAACAATTATCGAACTTTTCTTGGAAGGTGCCGCTTAGAAGTGTGAGAAAATCTTATACATTTTTTGTACCTACTGGTAAAACATGTTCTTTAGCATTGTTTGAAAAATGTATTAGTTCCAGATTTTAATTAATCCTATGTGCGTCAGCCTTTGTGTCACACATGAGATCGAGTATCCTCTGTAAATACAATTGAGGTTTTCGTGTAATTGTCAAATCTTGGATAGTGTGATTTTACTATAGTTAAGTATTGCATTATTTATAACTTGTAACTGTACATTTTTTTAAAGAATCGATAATATTGGATTGAGTGTTTGCCAGTAATAAACGAAATAGTAGTAGTAATAATAATAATAATATAATAATAATAATAACAGAGGATGTAAAAAGATCTATACGAAAAACTCACAATTGGAAAGCTCCAGGAGTAGATGGAATACATAATTTTTGGTGGAAATATCTGACTTGCACTCATGGTATATTGGCGAGTCAATTTCAAAACATTTTGAATCGAACATCTGTGCTGCCAGAATTTTGTACCTTGGGCGTGACATTTATGTTACCTAAAGGTAGAAATGCGTCTTGTCCCGAGAATTATAGACACATTACATGTCTACCTACAATTTATAAAGTTTTCACCTCCATTATTGCCACCAAACTCGACGAGCATTTGAAAGAATATTATCTGCTTTTGCAAGAACAGGTTGGTTGTAGGAAAGGATCTCGAGGATGCAAAGAATTGTTGATAGTAGATAATATTATATGCAAGCTTGTAAAAAGAAAATGCGTAGTTTGTCTATAGGCTGGATTGATTTCCGAAAGGCATTTGATTTCATTCCTCATTCTTGGCTTCTGCGAACTCTTCAACTCTACAAGGTTCACCCCTCTATCATTAAATTTCTTACAATGTGTATGAACATCTGGCGAACAACACTAGGCAGTGTTGTTAACAGGCGTTAGGAGAGGGAAACTGAGTTACCAGACTAATCCTTTGCGAATTTGTAGAGGCATTTTTCAGGGAGATAGCTTAGGCCCGCTCTGGTTTTGCTTATCATTGAACCCTTTGAGCAGAATGCTGAATGCCACCTGCTATGGATATGCTTTAAAGAACCCCAAGAAGATAATTTTCCACTAGTTATACATGGATGATCTCAAGCTCTATGCTAAAGGACCAGAACAACTTCGCAGCATGCTGACACTTGTTGAAAGCTTCAGCAGCTCTGTTTGTATGGATCTTGGTTTGGAGAAGGGTGCTGTTGTTCACGTGAAGAGAGGTCGCGTCCAGAATAGAGAAAATGAACCTCATTTGATGGAAGATTTGAGAATTCAAGAACTCATCAATGGAGATGAATATAAGTATCTCGGCCTCCAGCAGCTCTTAGGACTGCAGATGAAAAAATTAGAAAACAAGTGGAAATGAAGGTTCTCTCTCGTGTTGCAAAAATCTGCAAATCCTCTATGATTTCGAGAAACAAATTTACAGGAATTAACACATGGGCTCTTTCTGCAGCATCGCATACATTTGGAGTTGTTAAATGGTCTGAGACATCTTTACAAGCTTTCGATAGAAAAGTCAGAACATTTCTATCAAAATATCGGATGCATCATCCTCGAAGTTCCACCGAAAGGCAATATCTTTCAAGACATCATGGAGGCCGCGGACTGTTAAGTCTTGAAGTTATGTACCGCCAGCAAGAAAAACAGCTTGGACATTATTTCATCCACAACAAATCCATGACAGCCATCTGTGCACAAGATCACGGCTATACACCTCTGAAGCTGATCCAAGAAAACCTTAATCCAAGTTTCCTAAATGTGAGGATCGAATTGAGGAGTGGAAGTCAAAGGAACTCCATGGCAGGTTTGCTACAGCGCTTCGAAGTAACGCCATTGATATGAAAAGATCGACTGAATGGTTGAGAACCGCTGGGCTTTTTGGCGAGACGGAAGGATTTGTGCTGGCCATTCAAGATCCACTAATAACTACAGGCGATATATCATGAAAGAGAACATCAGTGACGTGTCGCCTGTGCAAGAAGGCCACCGAATCTATTCAACACATCTGTAGTGGACGCTCTCAGTTCGCACAAACAGATTATTTACAACGCCACAATAATGTAGCCAAAATCATTCACCAAGCTCTTGCCAAAAACTCGGACTTGATAAAGGAAAGACTACCTTATTACAAAATATCTACCGGAGCAAGTTTTGTCCAATAAGAGAACAAAACTCTTATGGGATACTGCCATTGTTACAGATAAAACAATGGAAGCAAATAAGCCTGATATTGTCGTGTTCGATAAAACTACTTGCAGGGCAATAATTATTGATATTGCAGTCCCATTAGATCATAATCTGCTGCCAACAATTGCAGAAAAGAAAATAAAATACCAGCCACTCTCAGATGATCTGAAAAATCTCTACAAACTAACAGAGGTAGATATTGTGCCCGCAGTTATTTCACTTAATGGGCTTGTTGCTGAAGATTGGAGGATTGTTAAAGAGAAACTCCATCTAAATGAGTGGCACTTCAGAACCATGCAGAAGGCCGTGCTGCTGGCAACCACCAATATTGTGCGTAAGGTTCTCTCTCTTTGGCATTGAAGCGGAACCTGAGTGCACTGGAGCAAGAACTTCTCACAGTCTCGCTATATGTGTTGACGTTTGGTCCTTGAGTTATATCTGAAAACTCCGGACGAGCGTAAAATTTTGAATAATGAAAATAATAATAATAATAATAATAATAATAATGAAAATAATAATAATAATAATAATAACTCCACCTAGGGAGTACACGACCTTGGAGTTGGTGGTGGAGCTTGAGTACCCCCATGAGCCTTAAAGCTATGTCAGTGTAGCCTAGCTACCGGTAGGGCCTCCCTTGCTGAATAGGTTGAAGGTGAGGGGTCAGACGAAGAAGTACTCCATTTTGAAGAGAGTGGGAAGTAAGTAGAGAGGGAAGGGTCATGAACCTTTGGACTTCCTGTTGTCGGCCCATAGAGGGTACAGGAGAGAAACTGGGTTGCACACCAGGCCACTGATTAGAGTGGAGGCCCGAACCTTGCATTAGCCAGCGAAGGAGGCTGCCTTCAGCAGTCAGTGAAAATCCCGTAGGGTTTAGTAATGCCGACTGGCGATCGGGGGGACCCCTTGCTGGGCCCTGCGGGGGGATGCCCCGAGGCCACTGTGGGTCGCAGTAACGGATGGCAGGAAACAACCCGAGGGTTAAGTGTGATCTGTGAACTCGAACTTGCGTCCTGCGAATCCTCAATTCAAACCAATGAGCAAAATGGATAGAACAAGCAATGTAATGAATCTTAACGTGCCTTGTTCTACCAATGTCCCATACCTGCTCAGAAACCGAGCTAATGTCACCTTGTCGACGTCTGGCCATCCCACGGGTGTTAGTCCCAGGGACCCAGAGCCGGCAGTAGCTCGAAGCATCGTCAGAGATGGACCCGGGATGAATTAAAGGAGGTGATGTGGTGCTTTTACTATGCAAAAGCGAAAAATGGGGGCTCAGAAATAGAAGTTTTCAAGGTATGGAGAGAGCGGAACCCAGATATGAGACCTACCCTAGACTCAAAGAAGCTTGCCAGTCAACGACGATACATACTCAGCAGTGGAAAATTCACAGCAGAACACTTGCTGACATTGAGAGAAATGCGGAGTATGTATTTCGCTCGAACAATCCACATGACGAACATGTAGAACTTGAAAATGATGATCCCGTGGAAGGTTCATCGCTTTCCAGTGAAACACACGTCAGTGGTGAAAACTCATCTGGCAATGAATTACACGATAAGGACATGGTGCGAAATCTCCTTCGGCGCGAGATAGAAAGAGTTAGTCAACTTCCGTTTCAATCTCGCGAACCGTTGAGGAGAATATACGAAAATGCCAAAGCTAAAAGAGTGATAGAAACAGTGAATTCTGTCTTAAATGAGGTGGTGGAGACCCCAGGAAGAGATCTAGATATTACTGAAATCAATCACATCATATATGCAACTGGATATCTAGTATCTCAGATATTTTGGGGCCAGCCAAGAACACCGACGGCCGACAGCAAACAGAGTAAACAGCTCTGTACCCCCATGGATGAACAGAATTATGAAAACGGATAGCGACACCCGGCGCGAAATATCACTCTTAGCTGAAGCATCTTCTAAATCAACGCACACCTCTAAAGTTCAACGAAAAATATTCAATGTTGAACAAAAATACCAAATTGAAAATGACACCAGCAGGCTAATGGTAGTTGAGAAGCTAAAAGAGAAAATTCAAGCATGGGCTCAACGAATAAGAAGGTACAAACGTAGAATAGATTTCCGTGTACAGAACCGGTTGTTTGAAACAGACGCGAAGAGATTCTATCGCAATCTGACTCAAAAACCGAATGGCAAAGCTGTTACTCCTTCAAAAGATGACGTCGAAGCATTTTGGGCAGGAATCTGGGAAGAGAGCAGATCCTACAACAAAGACGCATCTTGGCTTCAATCTGAAGTGGATGCTGCCGATGAACTTGTAGAAACAGTGGAAGATGTTCACCAATTCTCCGAAGAGGACCTCTTCCAAGCAATTAGAACATGGGAAACTGGAAGTCCCCGGGATTGATAAGATCCAGATTTATTGGATTAAGAAATTAACAGCAATACATTCTCATCTAGCAAAGGCTGTTAATAAAATTTTTGAAAACCCAAAGGAAATCCCGGAATGGCTCACACGCGGCATCACGTATTTGCTACCCAAAGCGGGAGACAGCTCTTTGGCGAAGAACTACAGGCCAATTACTTGTCTGCCAGTACTGTACAAAGTTATAACTTCAGCCATAGCTGACAAAATGTATAGACATCTAGATAAGAATCATCTAATGCCAGCTGAACAAAAAGGATGTCGTAAAGGCTCTAATGTCTGTAAGGAAATCTTGCTCCTGAATAAAGTCATCTTGAATGATGTAAAGAAACGCAAACGTAATTTTGAGCATGGCTTGGATTGACTACCAAAAGGCCTTTGATAGTGTACCACACGATTGGATTTTGAAGACCTTGGAGATCTATCGATTTCATCCTAGACTTATTGAATTTTGCAAGGCTAGTATGAAATCGTGGAGTACCAGGTTACTAATACATAGCGGAAAGGAAGCAGTAGAAACCAGAAGTATTCAGATTAACAGGGGTATTTTTCAAGGAGATTCACTATCCCCTCTGCTGTTTTGCATTAGTTTGATTCCACTATCGAGACAGTTGTCGCAAGCTGACTTTGGTTTAAGCTCCATGGTGATGAAAGGCCAGTATCACATTTGTTTTACATGGATGATCTGAAAGTGTTTGCTAAGAATGAAGCGATTCTCTCCCAAATGCTGTCTGTCGTGAATGACTTTAGCAATGACATCTGCATGAAGTTTGGTCTTGACAAGTGTGCAAAAATCAATTTAAAAGAGGGAAACTCACAACGTCTGAGAACATTGAAATTGATACGCACACTGTGATTCAAGATCTTGAGCCAGGTAAAAACTTACAAATATCTGGGCATTGAAGAATGTGAAACCATCTCGAATGACAGAATGAAAGAGAGAATTCGTAGGGAGTATTATAGGAGAGTGAGACTGGTCCTGCAGTCCGCTCTGAATTCCAGGAATAAAATATCTGCAATAGGTAGTTTGGCGGTACCTGTAGCCGAATACAGTTTCGGACTAGTGGACTGGACTGAGCAAGAAATTCGCACCATGGATCGAAAAACCAGAAAACTGCTAACAATGCATCATGTTGCCCATCCTCGAGCTGATATACATAGACTTTATGTGTCACGTAAGGAAGGAGGAAGAGGCCTCAGACAAATTGAGGCCTCCTGGCACAACGCAATAGTCGGGTTGGGGAAGTATGTAGTCAGCCATCAAGACGACCCTCTAATGAGGCAGATCATGAAATCTGACCGAAGAATGGGAAACAGAGGCATTGTTAGTGTAGCAAGAAACATTGCGAAGAAAACTAGGCAAGACACGTCGAACACAGACACTGAACTTCTGATGCTGCTAAACATGAAGTGTGAGACACAAAAAATGTTAAAGAAATCGTGGAGAGACAACCACTCCACGGACAATACTTGAAACGAATGGACAAGGTTCAGATCAATAAAGATCAATCATTTATGTGGCTTAAAAGGGGAAGGATGAAGCCAGAATCGGAAGCACTTGTAATAGCTGCCCAAGATCAGGCCTTGAGAACACGACATTATGATAAAGCGGTTCTCAAAATTTCCCAAGATGACAAATGCCGCATTTGCCTGGAGCAAGTGGAAACCATTGATCATATTGTCTCAGCTTGTCCAATCCTAGCAAAGACCGAATACCTTAAAAGACATGACAGGGTGTGTAGCTACCTCCACTGGCAGATCTGTACCGCCCTCGAAGTTCCAAACACATGCCCCAAGTGGTACGAACACTCACCGAAACCGGTGACGTCTGTTGGATTGTGTACTATCTTGTACGATCAACAAATTCAAACTGATCGCACGATAGCGGCAAACAAACCGGATATAGTTATCCGGGATTTGGCGAAAAAATCGTGTTTACTTATCGATGTTGCTGTACCTTGCGATCAAAACGTCGTTACCAAGGAGGCAGAGAAACGTCTTAAATACAAGAGTTTGGAAATCGAGATCAGCCGAATGTGGGGCGTAAAAGCACAGGTCGTACCGATAGTTATCGGAGCTCTGGGATTTGTTCCGCAAATTTGAGTAAGAACTTGTCTAAACTTCCAGGTAATTCAAAAGACTGGGAAGTGCAAGAAATTGCTTTATTTGGAACAGCCCACATTTTGCGTAAAGTATTGTAGAGGCACTGATAGTCACCGAATCTGCTCCTTAGGTAGCTGGTTGCAACCTGGAGTAGATTTTATATTCAGCCGACTCATGAGATCTTTAGTCGTGATGTAATGGAATAATAATAATAAATAATAATAATAATAATATAAATGGGCGTAGAGAATTGGCGACCCCATCGCCCGAGTACCCTGCTGGAGTGTAGGGGCTGCGCAATCAACCCAGTTGGTTTCCTCTACCTACAAAGAGGCGCTGACCGCTGTTCTAACCTAGACATCCTCCCTTTCATATTCGGCCACCCTCTTCCACCGGGAGTAAATGGGTGGATCGTGTAGCTTCTTCCGTCACCCAAGCTCTAGGCGTTTTCCCTCTGAAAGGTTTCCGAACCCTATTTATCCCTTCCCATATTCACCCCTCGTTTCCCAAAGCCTAACCCTACGTCTGAGCGCACTTAATCTGAAGCCACGTGGAAGTCGGGCTATGTCGATTAAAAACGACAAATAGGGCAATGGCAAATATTACCTGGCCGTAGGTATAAAAGGCGCACCCATTTCTGTTGGAGAATAGAATTTTGAAAACCCACAGAAAAGAACCGCTTCCTGGGGAGCGCAGGGTCTTCAGGAGCCATTTCTGGTGGTGGCATTATGCGAACCAATGGTGGCAGAACGTTGGCTAGGCGGGCACCTGCCGGGGAACCCGATGACTCTACAACCAATCGTGGCAGGAGAACCCAACACGCACCATCTCCAGCAGAATCAACAATTGCTGTTTCAATGGAAACTCAGCCACTGACCATTATTGTTGACAAGCTAAGGCAGAAAACGAAATGGACCAAAGAAATGAATGAATACATAATTTATTGCTACTTCAAAATAACTTAACTGAAATCGAACTTACAGCTTACAGAGAACCATTGTACCGAATGATTATTGGTAAATGCTCAGAACTTTCCCCAAAGACATTCCAAAAGATTGTTGATCATTCTCTTCTAGTCATCAAGTGATTCCGAGAATCCCAAATATACAAAATTAAGAAAAAATAAAACAATAGTTGAAACTGTGGTATTGGTAGCAGAAGAAAATCAAACTCCAGCAGATTTCACTTGTTCACACACATACACACTAACACACCCTATTCTTCCACACTTATCACGAGATCAGTAGGGAGCTTAGATCTTATTCCGACCGGGGTGATACCCCGCTCCGGGTGGTCCGAGGAGTGGAAACCCTGCAACACTTTGTCCTACAGAAACTAATGCCTATAGCAGTTGGCATGGCTGGAAATATAAATAACCAATCAACGAACCCAGAGGTGGAAAGGGCGACGTCTGCTGTGATAAACAGGATGACCCTTTAATTCATTCACCTTGGAATTCTCATTGTGTCATGTAAGCAACATCCAAGGTGCTGCAGTCATTTGGCTTTAGACAAACCGCTGGACATTGAGTGTTTTTTTATTAAAGGTCGGTGTAAGGTGAGGGTATCTTATGTCTGTATAACTCGGAAGTCAACGAGAAACCATTACACCATTATACTTACTGTCTCCGTCTGGCGCAATTGATTAACATCGCAAGTTAACCTTTCTGGCGTGAATCCTGCTTTCCAAAAAATCAGCATATATATTATTAGTGTAGGCAGTTTCGATTTAGAACTACTACGGATAAATTACGCGACCGATTTCGCTCGGAAGCATTTTTTCTTGAAGCTATTTTTTCATTGTGTCGGACCTGGGAATAACTTTTTAAATTCTTTTACTATAACAATAAATATTTGTAATATAATGAGCAGACGGGCAATAAGTGCGATTCGATGGTGATCATTGATTCTCTTCAGAATCGATTCTTGAATCGACGGGAACAGCGGCATGAGAAAGTATGGCCGGCCCGGCCAGAGAGTAGTAGCATATTCGGCGTGAAGCAATACGACGTTGCACATTGGAACGAAAACTTATTGTACCGTGGCAGCATGCTTCAATACTTCGTGAATTCAAAGTATGTACGAATGAATTCAGTTAGAATTTTATGTTTGGTATTAGCAGTTTCACATTATACTTAACCATTTACTATTTCATGTTTTAAACATTGCAGTTGCTGAATATTTTTCAGCAGCTTGCAAAAGCCACGAAAAATCCATCCAATCGTGGCAGTAAGCTTTGAAATTTGTGAATCCAAAATAGGTAGGAATGGTACGTATTAATACAATTGGGATTTTGTGGGTTATGGGTTTTATGTGTTACGTTCGCGCCTAACCAAACCTAACATAACCTAATTTCTTGAGTTGTATTTGTACAAGTAAATTTGTTTTCAACTACGAAACCAAACTAATGTAAATAATTTATTCAAAGGAGTAACTGTGTTTCATTCCTTTTTTATTAAAGATAAAAAGTAACTTACTGTATCCATAAATGTGCTTTTTGCACTATTTTCCCCCTTGATTATTCTGTTGATTATGTGCATTTATTGCAATACTTTTTTCTGATTGATTGGTTTTATTGATCTTTATTACATTAACATTTTCAGCTGTTGTCCATGTGATTTGGTTTTCATCTACCAAACTTAACCAAAACATGTCAGTGCTGCAATAACGTTATATCCAATAGTCTTACTATAGAACTGAATTGTTGTGATGTGTAATTTTGTAGATAGATTGGCATGTATTTGTGTACTGATATTGATGAATCATTTTCAGCAAAGTGCTAGACCACTGACAAATTATTTGTGTGGGAATGCAGTTTAACTTTTTTTCAGCATTACATTTTTAAAGAAAAGAAAAATAGTAATTTACTTTATCCGTCAGTGTATTTCTTTCAATATTTATTCTGATCTATACTGAAAATTTACTAATAAATTTTAAAAATATCACAATGCTGTAATATTGTAGTGATAACTGCACATCTCAATACTTTGTTAATATACAACTGTATTATTATGGTAGATCATTTGTAGATATATTCTATCTACAATGTAGTATCATTTGTAGAATTTGTATATTGATGTTGATGAATTATTTTTCAGCGACTTGCAAGGTCACTGACTAATTATTTATGTGTGGCTGTTTTTGGAGCTTTGAAATTTGGAAGTTCAAAAGTACGCGTTAATTAATGAATGAAATGATATAAAATTGTGTGTTTGTGATACAGTATAATATATCATCATTGCTACAGTAACATTTGAGACAAGATTATTGTTAGATTTGATATAACTGAATAACTGAATTGATATGATTTGTAATTTGTAGCTACAATGGCATGTTAAGAGGCGTTTGACTTTGGAAAGCTAACGTAAAAAAGGAAGAAAGATCAAAACAACAGAAACAGTCCTCCACGCCAAGTTAATGTTGTCAGAGGATCAGGGGAAGCAGATGTAGCAGTCTACAAAGAAGTATACATAGTACAGCCAAACCGTAGTGTGAACAGGAAGAGACATGATGCTCCAAACATAGAACATGATGCTCCAAAACGATAAAGATGTCCAGAAAGTTTATTTTGAAGAAATGTCTATTTTTTGAGTACTTAAACTAGAGACATTTGCCTCCGAAAAAGCACAAGGCGGATTTATTAAGCCAAGCAAAATTAAAATCTGATATTGTTTCCCCTATTGAGGTTCCTGAACTCCTAGGAAAATTAATTACACAAAAATGATGAAAGATCAAAACATTACTTGAGTAATATTAGAAGTTATACTAATGTTCTAGCATTTGTCTCTGTGCAAGCAAATCTTTTAACATTTAAAAACCATAGGCCGTACTGTTACGCATTCAAGGGCATATATACCATTCAGTGATAACTGTACATCTCAATAATGACAATCCTTTTAAGCATTGCAAGTCTATCTTTATTCGAGACTCGGACAATTCTGTACAGTTTAGAATAAATCAAGGTAGTAATAAACGAATGCAAAGCAGATTTAATGATATTATTGATGCACAGGCTTCTCAATGTCAATCGTATGCTCAATTGTTTCAACATAAAGTTGATGTGAAACAAACCTGTTCTAATTCTGTTCCTATTACCATCTCATTTTTTCTGCGGAATACTTTTGATAAAAGACATTACGATCTATCTACAACTGTAGAAATTGCTTCTGTATTTCTAAGTGACGATGAAGGTCCCTTCAACAATATTTCTTTCACAATTCATTCTGAAGTATTTGGTCATCGAATAAAAAATAATATCTGCTCTCGACTCCGATACTGATCCCATTTCTTATCCATTACTTTTTGTACGTAGAGAATTATTGTGGAAGCTTTGGATGAGTCTTGATTCTGTCCATTACACTTCGGTTTGTAATGTTGTTACTCAGTTGCAGAACTATTCTTATCACTTAGCAATATGAGGTGGTGTCAGCCCTTTGCCCAATTCTGGAAGACTGTTCCAACAATATGTTGTAGATTCTTACATCAAAATTTTTTATCAAAAACAAAATAAACAAAATATTTAGCATTCCTATAACTTTTTAGGTGCAAAATAATTCTGTATGGTGTGAATTCCATTATATTCTTAAGAGTTCTCCGAAAATAATAAATATGATGTGTAGAACAGTAATTGTGAATAGTTAAATAATTGAGTAATGTTTATGTAATATCTTGCATCTTCATGCATTCTGAGGAATATTAGTTAACATTTCACTTACAATACCAGCATTGGCTCTTTCTTCTCTAGAGGAAACAAACATTTTTCCAGCTTGAAATTGAGTTGTTTCTGTGCCACTTCAGATAATCTGTCTTAATATTAATGCAATGCAATACATACATTACAATAAAGAGGGGATGATTTAAACAGATTTCAATATCGCCATGGAACTACAAAATGTATCCCCCCTAAGAACTATATGTGTACATTGAAGAGCTAAAAAGTGTATGACCTGCAATTGTCTCAAGTTTGATTTAATTTTATAAAATTAAGAGGAAAAATATTGTTTTGGGGATACTATATTTTAGAGGATAGACAGTCCTGAGAGCTTAGACACCATTGTCTGAGAGCTTAGACACCATATGTGTTATTGTATCAATATAAATTTCAATACTTGCGTTGGTTACAACGTTTTCCACTTTGATGTGCAAACGTATCATGTACCGGTAAACTGAAATTGAATTTTTATAGTACATTTATTCATGTTTTTAAACTGAATGGATTTAAAAAGTGGTTTCACATGGAATGTATTCATAATTGCATGAAGTTACGTTTTAACAATGAATACAATCACTTTCATGTTGTGGAAAAATAATAATGATTCACGTTTATTCATTACCATATATGTATGGTGTATTGTAACAAATTCTTTACACGTAAAATTTTAATCACTCATATAAATTGAGACTATCTAATATATCAAGAAATTGTTTAAAAACTATATGATAAATATATTGTCATTGAATTGCAGAGACATTTTTTTCATTTTGTAAACCTTTCAATCCTTCATCTGAAAAAGAGATGCTTAATTTTGCAAGTTTCTTTTCTTTACCTGATCGCTTCCCGAATGGAGAAAAAAGAAACCGCTCATTTAATGAGCGGGTATACCTCTAGTCCTTTATAATATAACACGTATGTGTATCTCTCAGTGACAAATTATTGTCAATCTGACGATTGAATTAATTTTTTCTAATGGCATGCTCTAAATGTTGTAAATGGTGCCTTCTTGTTGTCTCGGTTAAGATAGTACATAAATTCTATATCTCCTAGACGTTGAAGTGCTTGTTTTGAGATATGTTCAGCCACGTAATGATTTTAGGAAATTACAAAGGAAATTGTATTGGAAAACACTTCTCCTGATAATATGTGATAAACTGAAGTTCTCCAGAAAAATAAGATAAAAAATCTCAAGAAAACAAAAACTACAAAACAAAAACTTGAACATTGTTAAATGTGGAGTGTGGCTATAGATGGAAAGCATGTATTAACTAGTATGATATAAATTTAATGAGGATAGACTTATGATTTATGGAATAAAAAATTCTTCAACTTTTCTCGACGTATTTGCACTCTTGGGAAAGTTCTTTAGAAAAAGACAAGATCTCTTTATTTTCGATCTGATCACCTCCATTACGTTTCTTTAGGGAAATGTGCAGTGTTTTGTACTGTTTCAAAACATTGGGATGAAAGAATACATAATATTAAAATAAAGTAAATGAGAAGACACACAGTATGTCTAAGAATAAATATAACAATATTCTAGTCTCCGAAGAAGGGTCGAAAATGAACTTTTTTGCCAATGATCATGTGGGAAATTTCACTTAAGGGAGGTACACCCATGACATTTTCCCTTGATAGGTAGGCAACCCATTATTTACTGTTTTTTCGCAGATCACATTCTGATCAAATCAAAGATATCTCATGTATCTGCCGAACATTAATGCATGATAGGCATACCAATCAAGAGGAAATATCACATGCATTACTTCGTTATAAGAAATGTCCCACCTAAAGTTCTTCGGTAAAAATATAATCATCTTCAATTACCTACGTGCCCTAGAAATTTGTAACATTTATTCGCACAGAGCCTCTCAAACGCTTTCCGGTCATCTTGGTCAACTAAACTTATTTGGACTTATATTGATTATGAATAGGGGCGGATTTTGATGACCTACAACATCACACACAATGATCAATAAAATGCTCTTAAAATGTTTTTAAAATGCCCTTAAAGCAAAGAAAAATATATTTATGTAATAAAGAAATTATATTTGTGTAATTTTTTAAAAAACAAAAAAATCCCAAAATAAAACTGGAACAAGATGGAAATTTGTTTGCTTGCGTGCATATTATTACTCATGGTTTAAAGACATGATGCCGAAAAGATTTTTCAGATAAGACTCCTCTATAACTATAAAAAATGTAAAACTGTTTGGGTCGCTATGAAGTGTGTTGCTATTGGAACATCTGGCGGTACAGTTCGATAGATTTTCCCAGCGTGCAATTCGGTTTTTGCAGTTGGAGTGAGTAATACGAATTATAATAATTTGTGAGTAATAAGAGTTATAATACGAATACGTATTATAATAGGTGGGATTATATTCCGTCACGTAAATTGAATTGGCAACACCGAGTAGGCGTCCCTGAATTGATATAATGTGGGGGCTTTCTTATTTTTGTGTGGCGACAATATTTTAGATTGTTTTGAAACCATTTTAAATAAACTACAATTAGCATGTATGCCATTGTAGTAAAACGTGTTTGTTAAATAAAAGATTGAAGATCTGAGGTACAGAAAATTGATTCCAAAAAAATTTAAGTATATAATCACATAACTTAAAGGCAACAGATCGTAGACTTCACAAAATTCGACAGACTTCATTGCAGACCATTCAGAGTTCCTGCCCGACAGATTGATGTTCATAATTAACTCTTCAATTATAAATAAATAAAATAAATAAATATTCTCCCTTAGAATTGAGTACAATCAAAATCCTTATGTTATTGTAGATTATTCTAATAATTCCATTTTTCATTTTAAAATCCCAAATATATAACAAAGCAAAGGTACAATATTGATTATAGAGGTGTTTTTGTTGATGTTTTTGTTGATCGAATATGTTCTAAAATATTAGATCCTTAAAGAAGGTGATGTACATTTAAATAAACGAATACGTTTCCGTAATGTTGGCTTCAAATTAATGCAATTTATACTTTTTTCTCAAAACACATCAAAATTTTTTTTTTCTTGATGCAGCATCAGACGCTTAAAAATGGCGTAGGTTCAATGTCCGGGGATGTCTATTTTTGAAAATTGCAAAAATACGATATTATTGACAGATATTCCCGGAATGAAATCTGTGTAAATGAATGAAATGAAAACGAAGTATTGCAGTACTATGAAAATGGTACTTTTCGGGTAATATTTGCTTGGATTTGATGCAATTTATAAAAAATCTCAAAAAGGTCTTCAAATATTTCTTTGAATGTTTTCCTCGGCCAAAGATCGCTTAAACAGCAGTGTATGTCCCGGTTTCGGTCAACTGTCTGCATTCTGGAAAATTGCAAACAATAAATTAACATTACAAAAATGCAATATTCATTATAGAGGTATTCAAACCTGCTCTCTTATTGAACCGAAATTAGATCTTCAAATAATAAATGAAAATAACTGGATATATAGCAATAGTCTGAGATGTTACGTGACTGGCGTGTGACTCTAGAATATTGAGTTCTAATCCCAGCACGGGGAATAAATATTAATGGTTGGAAACACGTTTGCAGATTCATTCAGTATTATGAACATTTCGTAGGCGTTACAAATAATGCGAGAAGGCACGCAACGTTCTACCAGCACTAGTTTATATAATTATACGCCTTAGGAATGTGATACGAAAAAATGTAACAACTGTGTTTTGCATTAGTTGAGTAAAATTACAACAAGAAAAAAATACCCACGGACGAAAAGTCTCCCATGCCCCCCCCCCCCATCCGGTACTGTTCTGTAATCAGTGTTTTGCCTAAGCTCAACTTTTATTCACGGGTCACAACTGTTTCGTGTAGGTAATATAGGTATTTTGAATAATATACAGAAGTTATTGTAAAACTGCAAACAATTGATTTTGAAATTTTGACGAAAATACTGGTTTTGGAGATCTCTGGATACTAAAAAATTGTTTTTCCAAACCCGTATGTCAATCTACTTCCTGCCCATCTTTCTGTCGTTCCGTCTCTGAAAAGCACTAACACCTGAATAGCCTGAATATATATTTAACCGTTACAAACAATAAGGAAACGTATGTGTTATTTTAGCACTAATGGAGCATTATCAACTTTCAGGCAATATGGAAAACAAATACTGCTTTATTCAGTGTTTTTAATGAATTCACATAGTGTTTGCCAATTTCTTTCGGTGTTTGTAAATGACTAGAAAGGAGGAAAGTTTGGGAATATCTGTATTACCCTATTGACACAGGCTACATATAACGCTTGTCTGAACGTGATACGATGCGAGAACGAAAGACATCCTAAAATGCCAGTTAAACGCATGTGCTTTCAATCCATCATGGACCATAGCCATCGGAATGGCAGGAAGAGTTACTGAGCGAGTCAACTACTCGGCACATTAATCCCGTGCGTGTAGTGAATTTATAGCCAGGAGGAGGTGGTGTTTGCCCTCGTTAAAAAGTGAGATCCGATGCCAACCTACTCCTCCACTTTTAATTTTTTTCTTATCTAGGTATATCTCCCAGTGGGGTACGACCACAACCGAAACTCGAAGATCCCGACTGGCCTCCCGGATGAAAGGTAGTGTAATGCATGTAAGTTTAAGTGAGTGCAAATAAGAGGAGAAGATAGGACAAGGACGACGTAGGAATGATCGCGCGCGGTGACCCGTTTATTAGGTATTGTTCCACCATTATCCTGGCATTGATAGGAGAAACAACGGAAAATTCTCAAAGAGATCAAGCAGCCAGCCGCTAGAATTCTCCTCCAGACTGCGGCTAAATTCGACTCTGCTATGTAGCTAGTGTTGAAAATCTGCCACCACCTTCGGGATTCGAACCCTACGATCTCTCGGTCAGAAACGTAGCACAACAGTTGTGAGAGCGTTGACTTCCGCGGCGGAAGTCAGTAGCTACTTGGCTGAGCGGGAGACGCCGCGTCCTAGGCACAGGTGCCAACATTTCGGTCGCCGTTCTGTGACCTTCGTCAGGGAGAAATACGTCGAGAAATGGCGGCCGAAACGTTGACACCCGTGCCTAGGACGCGTTGTCTCCCGACCAGCCAAGCAATTCTAGTGCGATTTTTATAACTTTGCCTCTCAAGGTCTGTCTTCACGATAGCATATGTCACGGTATTTCGCATCTTTCTTAGTCGTGCCGTTAGGCAACGCATGATCGCGACCGTATCAAGCAGAGTTTGCGACCATGCGACATCTAGCGGCAACACCGAGAAAGACGCGAAATGCCGAGTGATATTCCATCGTTACCATAGGGCAATGTTGTCATGGTCGATGCCACGAGGAGGAGTCCGTGTCACGAGTGCCACGACGAAATCGCCCCTCCACGCCGTTTATTACCCCGCCACCAGAGACAACGCCATCCCTACTGTAAAATGGCGGAGTTACTAATTGTTTACTTTCCCGACACTAGTTGCGCAGAGAAGCTCGTGGCATGCTACGGTGCCACGACGCGTGCCACTGCCACCAGTATAAGGCATTGGCACCACTGCCATAGGGTCTTGAGAGGCGAAGTTATAAAACTCGCAGCGTAACAAGAGTTACGGCACAGCACCCTCTCAGCCGCACGCACTCCGGTCGACCGTTCTGCCCCACAGGATCCCGCAGCGCGTCCATCGTGCGCGCGGCGCGTCAGTGGCACTTCCGCCGGGCGACGACTCGGCCGAGAGCGCGTCGGTCGCCGTCGCGCGCCGTCGCGACGGGCTCCGGCGTCGCGGCCGCGCGGCCTGGCGCGGCGCGGTGCTGCCTCGGGTGCCTCGACGGCACGCCAGCGCCGCGCGGCGGCGCCCGCCCGAACTGCCTCTCTCCGTCTGTCGATAGGCGCGGGGCCCGGTCGAGGGAGGACCGCGCGCGAGTATCGACATTTTGCGCATTCCCGTCGGGCCTCTCGTTCGCACCTGGCGGCCGACAGCTGAGTGGGCCCTTTGCAAATGGAGGCGGCGCCCAGGCGTGACCCGCGCGCCGGAAACACTTTCGGGGCGGTTGGGCCGCTCGCGGTCGCGCGTTGGTAATGCACTGGGGGCCTGTATATCCGAAGCTGCGAGTTAGCAAAACGCTGTTATTCGGAATGCAATTTCAATTTGAATTTTAGAATTCAATATCTTTTCTGGGTTCTTATCGGGACAAATGTTTTTGCCTCTCTCTGTGTACTACAAATACATGTAAAGCTTCATTGAATTCGTCAATATTTTTCCATTTTGATGTAATACATTTTTCTCATGGTATCACCAGTTGCGATGGCGCAATGTAAGATATTACAGCTACCTTTGCAGAGACGCAGACCTAGTGTTCGAATCTCGACGGTAGCGAATTTTCGAGAACTGCTATTTCCCTACGTGGTAGGGAACCACTGTCTGGAGGAGAATTCTAGCGGATGGCCACATTAATAGTTTTCCGTGGTTATTATGAAGAATACTAAGCAAAAACTACCGATCAGAGAGGCCGGCCGCTATGATTCCCCTGCAAATAGAGACTGAATTTGACCCAGCTGTATTTTTAATGTCAATAATTCGCCTCCGACGGAACTCGAAATCTAGGACCCTCCTGATCTGGGTTTTTGCATAGACGGCGACAATACTGACTTTGAACTAAACTCGTCCGCCGTGGAATACACTGGATTACAGAGCTCGATAATATGAGAACGTTAATGCGAATGAAGTTTCGTTTCGTTCGACCGTCTCGAGATTTGTCAATTTCAAAACGTTTTCCTCAATATGAGGTGTTGAAGGGCGCTCTGAACAGAGTACTGTTTCTCTTTTTTAAGCATATAATAAATATCACAATGCTTCTGTGAATTTATAGATTCTATTCCTCTTTGACATCCCTCCTTTCTGGCAGGTTTCCCGATTCTGTTGCCATAATTGCCAACTACAGATAAGTGGATCTTTTGTGAGTGGAGGCAGTATCCAGAGGTTACGCGCACGACAGGAACCCTTTTGGGACGTTCGGAGTGTTTGTCTCTGGCGCAAGAGCAATATACAGAAACCCTGTGGATATGAAACTCCGTAACAGGAAAATAGTGTTTATCCGAGCAGAAATTTTACAGGCATGAATTGAACTCATTTATTACCCTTACTTGCTCTAATCATAAGTAGAGAATTTGATCATATTAATTGAATAATATGATCAAATTCTCTACTTATTTTTCCTCACAATTTTTTCCCTTCTGATAAAATACGTTCTTCCCCTGATACCTGAGAGACATTGAAGGGCAAAAGGGCAAACTGCAGATGGTGAGTGCTTATTAGTTCGTACATTTCTTAGGACAAAAATGCTGTCCGATTGAAAATTCGAACAATTTGATATTAAATATTGTTTCGTTTCTGAATTTTGACTCGATTTGCTGCTTTCAGTTGAGCAACTCGTACGTACCTCGCACATACAAAGCTTTGTGAGATTAACAAAATGTTTTTCTTTAGATGTCTTCGAGAATATACACTGACCTTACGACAAAACTGCAACTGCAGACTGCAACAATTGGAGGAAGATCACATTATTATCCGTCCCATGCAAGATTTGGTCCAAAATACTATTTAATAGGATAAAGAAAATTGAAAAAAATAACATACGCCGAAAGCAAGCTGGGTTTCGTCCAGAGAAATCATGTATTGGCCAAATTAACACCATGAGGATAATTATTGAACAGAGTGTAGAATGGAGAAGCCGGATATATGCTGTCTTTCTTGATTACCAGAAGGCATTTGATTCGTTAAATCGAAATTGTATCTGAACAGTATTAAGGAAATATAAGATACGTGAAGTATTAATTGAACATATAAAACCACTAAACGATGATTTTGGATGTTACCTAATGCACGGAGGGAGAATATCAGATAAAATAGAAGTAATACAGGGAGTGAAACAGGGTTACGTCCTATCGCCTCTCCTAGCTATTGCAGTGCTAGATGATGTGATGAAAAGAGTAACAACAGAGGGAAAAAAAGGTATTAGATGGGGTTTGACGGAAACTCTGGAAGACTTTGAGTATGCGGACGACATATGTCTTCTGTCTCAAAATTTTATGATCATGAAATCATAGCTTAACGATGTATGTGAGGAAGCAAAGAATGCGGGGCTGTTAATTAATTGTAGTAAAACAAAATCTTTAAGAATAAATGCAAATGTTCAAGACACCTTTCAAATTAATCAGGAAGAAGTAGAAAATGTTCACAAGTTTCAATATCTGGGGAGTGTAATAACTGATGATGGAGGCGCAGATGAAGATGTTAAACAAGGAATCAACAAGGCAAACGTTTGTTTTATACAATTAAGAGAAGTCTGGAAAAATAGGAATATTGCCTTAAAAACAAAACTATGCATTTTCAACTCAAATGTAAAATCTGTGCTTTTATACGGATCAGAAACTTGGAAAATAACCGGGAAAATAACACATAAATTACAAGTATTTATAAATCGATGTCTACGAAGAATCCTAAACATTAGGTGGCCACAAGTAATAACAAACGAAGAGCTGCTGAAGAAAGCAAACGAAGCATCAAATAGCAATGCAAATAAAACGCAGAAAGTGGAACTGGGTAGGACATACTTTAAGGAAACCCCGAAATTCAATTGAGAGAGAAGCACTATGTTGGAACGCACATGAGAGAAGCCAAGGTCGACCAAGAACATAATGGAGAAGGACAGTGAAAAGAGCGATCCGGGAGACTGGTATGACTTGGAAACAAATCATACCTATTGCAGAAAATAGAGTAAGATGGACATCCTTTGCCGAGGCGCTATGCTCCGAAAAGGAACTAAAGGAACAAGAAGAAGATGACAAAACTACAAAACGAAAGCTGGATGGGCTCGTTGAAATGAGAACAAGCTGTTGTGGCTTAGGGCAACAAAAAACCGGAGGTACTAGGGTTCGGGTCCTAACGATGGCAGAATTTTCGACACTAGTTAGGTCGAATTCAGCCGCCGTCTGGAGGGGAATTCTAGGGACCTTCTGCTCTGATGGGAAGTTTTCCGTGCATTCTCCGACCACTACCAAGCGAATGATGGTGCATAACCATCACAAATGGGCCACGGACCTCGTGCATCTTTCCTTCCTCTTCCTTGCCTCTTAGATTATTAGATCTTTCATTCACACTATTGTTCTTTTTTTCCTCACAACATGGGTTAGCTACTTGATAGAATATCTGATTTTTGAACCACAGTAGATATAGTATCAATCTTTATATATCTTAATAACCACAAAATCTATGTTTAATGAAAAAGTTTCAACTTCATTCGCATTAACGTTCTCTTCTTTTGTATGAGAATGTATGGGTATCAGTATATTATTTTTATCATGTTTTCCTATTTTCATTCTAATATATGTTTTATTTTCACTACAGATTTTTAATTATGAATTTGCATCGAATTTTCTGTGGTAGGTCGTAAAGAGCAATGTTAATAATATTACTGTTTAGTGTAGATTAACAATGAGGCTTTAATTTAATTAAAAGACTGTTATCGGAAGTATGTATTTTTGCCTCACATTGTTTTTCATAGTGGTGTGGTGATCCTTTACAAATGTTCCTTACATCACGTGTAGTATACCAAAACCATATAGTTCCAGTTCCTTGTTGTCTTTTTGTCTGCAAAGTATTGTACTTATATTTTCTTATTTCCTCCCGTGATTTTACGTATATTCTATGGGAAAGAGTAGGCGTAAGTGGTTTATTTATATATTTATTTATTTACGTCAAAAACAGTTAAAAACTGTGTGTGACGAGCTATGGGCTAGCTATGGTTGATAAACACGTTATTGTTCTTTTTGATTTTGTACATCATAGTCCTGATTATGGAAATATATTTTCCGAAATGTGTTCAAAAAATTAACTAGTCTAATTCTTTCTACTGTCCAAACCCCATGAACCAGATTTTATAATATTTTTGGTTGTATGATTTCTCCATATATACAAGAAATGATAGGAAGGAAATAATGGAAAAGAAAAATATCGGATAAGAGAAGCCAAAAGGCTCTGAAAGCACAAAACCTCTAATTACAAGATGAAATGGAATATGAGAAATCTAATTGCGTTTGAAGTAGTTTAAGAAATCCCCCAATTTAAATATCGGAGACAAAATAGATCCAAATATTAGAATAAATAAGGCACATTTTTCTCTACTGATCGCCATGAATCTGCATTGTGGCCTGTTTTCTTCATGAGAAATGTTTAAGAAAACTCCATTATTTATATCTTACAGAAAAACATATTTAATAAAGAAAAAGATATTTTGAATTTATATATTTTCGTGTATTTGATATGCTTTAGAAATTGCTCTGAGAATCACAAAAAAATACAGAGTTTAGCACACAGGCAAAACAATGGCAATCCTTAATAACTGTGTGAAATAATGAACATATAAAGTGAATCACAAGTTCAATAACAAAATTCAATATAAATTGAAAATTTAGTATACGAAATTGATGATGGTGAAAACATGAATAGCATCGTCTCTACTTACGTAAGTAATCTTCGTGTAAGTTATACCGTTACTTCTGAGAAATTATTTGCTATACTCTGCAATTTTCTGAAGTATAGTCTTAGTTATATTTTTTAAATTCATAACAGCATTAATGTTAATCCAAATATTGTAAGGATTATGGCCTGAATTTCTGTAGTCACCCCTGTCAATCGCACCCTACTGAGCACAATTGCGGAGAAATAAACTGCAAAGAACACTCCAAGACTTCTTGCTTTTATTCTCTTTCTTATAAAAACAGACGTTCAGATGAAATCCAGGAACTGCCAGAGTTAGTAAGGGCATAAAATGAAATCGCCAGATGAAAGTTATTTTCTCCTGTATAAAAATTCCTCTGTCCTCCTTCAATTTTCAATGGTCCTCCAGCGAATTGTCTAGCTACAGGTTTGGCTAAAGTTGTAACTTCAATTTTGGTGCAAAAACGACCATCACTTTCACGACAATAAATGTAGAAAGAAAAATTCGTTTGGTTGTGAGAGTTCTCTTTAGTCTTGTTCTCGGAAACCTGTGGTTCTTATTAAGAACACACGTCAATACTGTGTTTCTGCAAAGTCTACACCTTACTCTTGACTTCATAGGTCGGCATTGGGTCGTTCTTGGACCCCTTAACAAATGATGGAGATACAGAAGATAAAGGACACAGATCCTATGGAAGAAATACCTAGCATCTGTTGTAAAGTCGCGGAAAGATACAGAAAATTCTTCCATTCTTCCCCCTTCGATTTCTCTTCTTTCGCTTTTTCGAAGCGAAGATAAATATCACGGCCTGCAATATAAAGTAGGATTGTATAAATCGATTTTCTCTCCGTATTGCAGCACAAGGTTCACAGATCTTAATATAAACAGAGAATCAAAGTTGGATTCTACGACTTAAAGGAATAATAAATAGCTCGGAACACTAGTAAGCACCAGCTATAAAAATGAGCGTTCACAGTTTGTCAATTTTCATTCGCAACTGCAAGATATAATGAAGCTTTGGAGTGGGCTTAACTTGTTAATATGGATCAGTAAAAAGGATCTTTAAAGATCCGAAACTGTGGCATCAGGCATAACGTTTAGAGTTTATTTATCAAAAAATTAACTCTAACTTAAGAATCGTCTGGTAATTGATTGAGAAGGGAAATGTTTTACACATTTAATTTTTGAATCTTTATCTGCAATCACCGAATTGGTGACTTCGCAATTATCTCGCCCTGTTTTATTGAAAACCTATGAAGTTAACTGCCAAACGTGTTTTCAAAATTCTGATTGCACATTAAGTTTTCCTCTTAACCGTCTGTGAGAATGTATCTAATGTTTCTAATTAATTCTACGAAAATGTAAAACTATTCCTTGCCTTATGTTGCATTTGACTCCGCAGTCCTTGATTTATGAAACCAAATATAGAATTTTGAGATACACTTAACGTGGGTTGGTTATATTTTGCATGGAGTTTTTAATTAAAAATTTATCATGTATATGTTCTTGTATTTCATTAATTTATAAACCGGTTCAGGTGGCCCAGGGCAATAACCGGAGATATCGGTTTGTCATCGTACACACTTAATTCACATCTGATTGTATTTGCGACGTTTATGGCACCTCCTCACATGTGACCCTGAAGCCCTCTTGACCTACGTCTATGAAAGTAGCGTACTCTTCACTCAACCACGTGTACATACTTCTGTGTAATATGAGTGTAAGGTATATTCACTTCTATACCCCTCAAGAGGGGCAAGTGAACCACTCTCTGAAATTTATTCTTTCGAAAACAATATTTAGACCAATGCTCCCTTCAAGGACAGATATTTCCCCATCCATTATTATTGTTTCAAGAGACGTTTATAGTTTCATTCTCTGAGTTTTGTAAACGTTTATAGCGGGTTTAGATACTATTCAAACATATGAAATCACATTTCAATTCGCCAATAACGCATTTCAATGGAATCGTGAGCAACATGACTTCTACAATTTATCAATAAGAGGAAAAATATTATTGAGCGAGCGAGACATATAATTGATAGCTTAGTAGCTATTTTATGTTTACGAAGAGGTGGCATTATGAGTTTAATTTTCTAAGTACTTTTGACCCGTATACACTAAACCAATTAAAGTTTCAGTCTTCAAGAAAATTGTATGGAGTAATATTGTTACTGTGCCGCTTAAATATTTGATTTTAGTTATCCAGAAGTATACAATAATTTATGAAATTTCCACTAAAGAAATAAGTAATATCAGGATATGCATAGAATACGGATTTTGTCTGGCCGTTAAATTTACATCCTATTCCTCTCCCCTGGTTCAAAATTCTGCTCCTAAGGATCTTTGCTGAGACCTAAGAGAGTAACCATCCTGACCTGCTTAGCCGACTGAGGCTTCTGATATACGAGCGGCTTGCAGAGACTCGCCACGGACACGCGTTCCAGGTCCTTCCCTCGCTCTGGCGAGCCTTAACACCGTGCGCTGTTCAGCAGCGCGCGCGCCGACTTCAAATGCTTGCATGCATCCGTAACGCGATTATTCTTCTCTCGCGTACGTCTTCTCGCCCGTTTTTGGTTTTTTGATGAAATAAATCAAATGAGGGAAATAAGGGTTCGATGGTTTTGATTCGTGGTCTTTTTATCAGGGGGACTGTGGCCACAGAATAACGTATAAGCCAGGTTAGGTAAATCAGTACCAGTTATACAGTTATTAACGGCCAATAGAGAGAAAATACTCGTAGCAACCGAATCTGTTATTTTTGTTACAGACCGTTTGTCGTTCTATATCTTTTCATAATACCATCTTCTTACGAGAAAATTTACCGGGAGAGGTGGCGCAGTACATCAATTGTCACTACAGTGTTTCTGACAGAGATGTCCTAGGTTCGAGTCCTGACCGTGGCAGGATTTTGGACACTAGCTAGAGAGTCAGGTTGTGTTCTGCTGCTGTCTAGAGAAGAATTCTAACTTCCTGCTGCTCTGGTCGGTAATTTTCCGTGGTTTCTCCAATCAATATCAGGCGAATACCGGAGCAGTACTCTAACATATGAGCCACGGACCGCGTCCGATCTTTCCTTCCCTTTCCTTGTATCTTCACCCCTTACTTGCACTTATGTGCACTCTATTACCACACATGCTGGGAGCTTAGTGGTTGTCCCGGCTGGGTGGTGCCCGGCTGGTGGGAGGTACCTGGTACACCGTTAGCCGTTTGTAGTCGGCGCCGGATCTCACCATAAAGCGAGGGAACATCACCGCCACCTCTCGAGGAAAACACATGCACTACACTTACGGAACTAATTACTTTAAAAGTTGACGCTCCCGGAATCATCAATCAATAAAAACTTGCAAGAAAAATCAATAAAGCAATAAATACTATTTCTTGGAATCAATGTACTCATACGTCATCTATAGTAACAACTCATTTGATTTTATTGATCTTCACGGTCGGCGAACTGTTAAATCGTTAACGGACGCCGGCCGTTGAGGCTTTTCGTTCCTCTGGTATCATGAAGTCGATGGTATAACAGTATAGTATTACGAAAAAAACTATTACGTATCCCGAACGTATATTGAACGTATCTATCCCGACTCCCTTGAAGAGTCTTCACAGAAGGTAACACGAGCACACGTGTGTCACCCTAACAGCGCTCTGCGAAGTCCCATCGAAACGCCCTCTTTCTCCCCCTCAGTGGCCGTTTTGCGCACCAAGACGCCTCGCAGATGGCACTCCCCGCCCCCGCCATCATCCACGAATCCGAATCCGCCGTAGCCCCGCCCACAACTACAGTACCTCATCCTCTCCCCGCCGCCATCCGATGAGAATTTGTGTACAGAAGACGGCCTCCCGTTGTATTTTCGACGCGCGCCTTCGAGCGGGGGACCCAGCCGGGAAACCGCGAAAGAATGGAGTACTTTTTTATTGCTTTCTCCAGACTTAACCTAGAGCACTGCTTCGCGAAACTGGAAGTCCTCCAGTCTCGGCCGCTAAGTTTTCATGGTTCATCTGGTGCCTCCCTCCGTCGCAGTGTCTCTCTCCCTCTCTCCGGCCCCTCCTCCCGTTTCGTTGCGGGCTGTCTCCTTTCGGCGCGTATTCTTCGATCTTTTTATTCGTCCGTGTCTCCCGCGCGAGCTGCTTGCGTCCCGCCGTCCGTCGGCCGCTCGTTCGCCGGGAAGGCCGCTTCGTAATCCCCCGGCGCGGAGCGGCGTGGCGCGGAGCAGCGTTGCTGCGACGCCAGCAAAACAAGACGGCGGAGCCTTCCTCCTATATTCCGCGCGTGGCCCCGTGCGACGTCGGTCTTAACCTCCCCTCTGTCTCTCCAGACGGCTCGCCCCGCCCGGCCCCGCCCCGCTCCGCCCCGCCCCGCCCCACCATGCCCGGCCCTCACAGCCCGCTCGCTCCCTTCCCCGCCTCCCGGCCGTTCCCCATCCCGCACCTCGCCACCGGATTCTGTTTGTGACTTTCTGCCTTGTCACAGGTGGGCTCGCGGCTTGTCTTTTTTTATACACGTTCCGATTTTTACAGCCCACCGTCGGACCTAAACCAAGGAAGGGGGCCCGGTTTAATAAAAACAGACAAAGACAACGGGTCCGATTTCTCCGCCCGGCGAAATCCCGCCCGGCGTATCGAGGGATTTTTTATAGGCACGGGCTGGGACTTTCCGCGCCGCAAGGGTGGCAGACCTGTTGACAGCGGGAGTCCCGGGGATTCCCGACGCAGATCCCCGTGGGGTTGCGAGGGTGATGGGTGGCGGCGGGCGTAGGGGCTTCGCAAGGGATTCCGCGCCGGTGTGTGGATGCCGGGCCTTCGCCTTGGCCTACTTGGCCGCACTGCCGCCGGTGCAGGAGGTGCTATTGCGATGGGAGAGGGGATGAGAAGGGAGAGGCGGAGGCTCCACGGCGAGATGGGCGGGCAGGCAGAGGCCACTAGGCGGCGCCGGACAGGGTGATGTTGATGGGGACTCGTGAGCTGGCGAGGACGTGGTCAGCCTGTGGAAAGTTGAAACCAATCTGTTCTTTCAGCGCGGACACGTAAAGAATTTCAGCGGGACAGCTTCACTTGGCATCCTGGTAAATTAATTTTAAATGATAAAACGCGGGCCTTTTCACTTTAAATGGAATAAACAGGTATTCATGATGAGAATAGTCCTTCGAATGTGATGCATTGAACATGTGCTAATTGCTGTAAGTAGAATAAAATTACAAGGAATGTTGGATTTGGGAGAGAGAATGGCCCCCAAGAGTACCTTACATCTTCCGCTGTTTTTGAGCTATTAACTCTCATGAGGTTATACGTAATGTTGTAATGCATCACCCATTTGGTGTAACTTGCACACAATTTTAATGTCTCTCCCAATATTTCGTTTTTTCGCCCTAATGTTGAACAAACCTGTCTAAATTTATTTCCATAAGATTTTTTTTGCTTCACGCCGAGTGGATGAATGAGGGAGTACAAGTTTTGAGGGAGCAGAGGAAAATAATAATATGGACGCTGCGATGTCTTAGAGGAAAAAATTACTCTCCACAATACTGATTACGCGCGAATACAATAATTTTTTGTAAACTTTCATTAAATTTCTAATTACGTAATTATGTAATTGGTAAAACAATACAACGTAAAATCAGAAAGAGATACTAATCTAGTATTACAATAATTAATAGAACATGTTACTAATAAATCCATTAAAAATTACATTTGATTGTGTTATCGGATAATAATAATTATTATTATGGGAATAATTATTATTATAGAAATAATAATAATAATAATAATAAAATTGATATAAAAGAAAACAAACAGCATAGAGAACGTATTTAAATCTCACCTTCACAAATTACTAAGAACAGGGCTTATTGCTAAAAATAAAATTAAAGCCGTAACTCTTGGTGTATCCCACTACTGACTTCCTTCGGCATAATACTTTGATCACAAGCAGATCTGGAAAATATCAATATTCTTTTACGCACAATGCTCGCTAAATACAGAATCGACCACCCGAAATGTGCTGTGAAAACATTGTACATACCCAGGAAAAAAGGAGGAAGAGGCCTTAGACCTTAAGAGCCTGTGCAATAAACAAGTGACAGCATTAAAAACGTACTTTTTATCTGAACCACCAGATATGTGCAAAATTATTTCAATTTGTGACAAAGGGTAGGCTTCGCTTAATTTGGAGGATAGAGACAATTATCCGAATGAAACCACCATTGATGACAGAATACAATTATGGAAGTCCAAAATTCTCCACGATAGATTTCCTCATTCCCTGGAAAATGAAGATGAAGACGCCTCGATGCATTCGCTTTGGGATGGGTCTTTACTTGGGAAGACAGGGATTTATCCATGTCACCCAAGAATAGGTGATTGCTACCAACAACTACAAAAAGTACATTGAAAAAACAGACGTCCGAGATGAATGTAGCGTATGCCATTAAGCACCAGAAACAATAGACCACCGGAAAACGTCATGCACAGAAAAAGCTCAGCATTCACGCACTTCGCTTGTATTTTAGAACACTGAAATAGTACGTATCACACCTATTATTCTTTAGATTGACCATCTCTGGAATACAGATTAATTGGGTACTAACGAGCTGACGTAGCATGTAGGTCCTACGTTCAGATTGTGGTTACATTTCTGTGAATTTTCTGGATGCAAGGTATTTGATGTGGGAATAAACGAATAAATAAATATAATAAATAAACGAATAAAATATTTATTATAAAAAGATTAAAAAATCAATGTAACATATGGGAATAAGTACAGATAAGAGAATAAAGTTTGGGAGTAGGTAAAAACACAAGTACAAAGAAGTAATTCCAGGGTTATACCAAGGCAATGCTCTAAACATAGACCGTGCGCGATTCTCTACGTCTTTGACCTTGCCCTTTCAGTTTCTCACCTTACTTCGTAAGATCAGAACGTATTGTAATAGGAGGACAGAAATCATTAATGTTTCGACAGAAAAAACTTATTGGCCGGCCCTGGTAACGAAAAAGTGAAAACATTTTGTTCCTATATACAGTAAGTTACTTCCTCTAACACGTTCTATAGTCAGAACCCAAGTTTTGTGCGTTACTGACACGGACTGCAAAACGCCTGTTTGTCCATCCGTCTATGTGTGGTCAACGCCAAATATTTCAGATAATTTTCTCCAAAATTTTTTCTCCCAATCGATTTAAAGGAACTCAAGGACCTCTGATTTTGAAACGGATATTTTGATTTTGGGGGTAGTTTATATGAAACCTCAACAACATTTTCAAACTTTCCTCAAAAAAATCTCGAAATTGTTCGATTAAACTTTGTCCTCGAATAGTTTAAATTACACTTAAAAGAATGATGGAGGCGTCATTTTTGTTGATATCCTTAGAAACAAGTTTTGAGGCCCCGCCCCCCGAAGTTAAAAAATATTGTTCTGCATCTTCTTAGATAGAGATTTGTTCCGTAATGAAATCAGTTCTTTAAAGACAGGTCTTGAAATAAGTTCGGGTACAAGTTTTTGAAGATGAGATTTTGCGTAATTTTTCGTGAAATATAGGCAATTATAATTTTTTCTAAAAAGCGGCTCCTAATTTATTCGTAAATTTTCATCTCGTATCAAAAGACTGTACACGATAGTGCAGATCCCGTTTTCATCGAACTTCTGTACTTTTGAAAGTTTCAAAAAATTACCCTTGCAAAGTGCAATATTGAAGATAGATATGTTTGTCTTAAAGAAAACATGCTCTGAAAAACATGTAAAACAAAGATCATGTCCCATTTTTCGAAAAAAAGAATAGTTTTTGCTTAATTTGGGCTTGAATTTAATGGAATCTATAAAAAAAATTCTCATCAGCGATTCTAAATTTTTCTTTCTTTCCTTCGGATAAAGCAAAGCACTCCTAAACATGGCGCAGGTTTAATATTCGTTGAGCGCACTGGAATTTCGAAATTTGTACGTTAGAAATAATGAGAGAGACCATTAGTTTTTAAGCCACGGCACGTAGAAAAAAGTTGCTGTTTGGAAACACTTTACAGGTTCATGTAATAGTATAATATTGAGTAGCCGTTACAATTAATGCGAGAAAGTAGGTGATGTTGTAGCACCACTAGTTTCCCTCTCTCCTCACTCATTGGTACTTTGCACCCACACATACAAACGCGCATTGCTCAACAATTCTCTCAGTTACCATCTTGAACCTCCTCAAGAAGCCCTCTCTTTGATATTCGAGATAGTGTGCTGTACATGAATTAGACGATTCAGCCAGCTCGTAGCATTTTTGATTAATACTCACAGATCATATGTTCAAGGCAAATATTTCTCTATTAAAAAATAATTTTAAACATATTTAGGAACGGTTATGGAAGGAAATTATCCTCATTAAGAACATGTAATAATGTTTAATAGTATTTTGAGAATATTAATTACAATATTCTTAAATATTAATACAAGAAAATTCTCATTCATATGAAGTTCCAGAAATCCAATTTCCACACTAAAGTTGGTCATTAAAATGGTTTCATTTTCTTTTTTCTACGCGTTGAAGATTTTCTTTCATTTAACACCGCTCTAATTTCCGTTTTCTTGTAGCTAAATTTGCTAGTGAATAATTTCTAAACACCCAAAATAAGACAGGGCAAAACGAAATAATATTATATAATGTCAATCACTCATTGAATTCCCAACTCCAAATTAGGCATGAGTAAAGTATTAATATGAATAGTGTTTCTATTGGTTTCTTGACGTACCTGTGTTTTGCAAATTTTCGAGGAAGTAGTTGTACGGGTAATTCATAGGCAAATTAGACATTTTGATCATGTCGACTGGAAAACTAAAATGTCAATAGTTACGCTATTGCAGCTAATGATCGATATATAGTCCTTCTCAATTCGTGTGTGTTGGGAGATGTTCAACTACCAATATCTCCCTATTGCACATTATTCATTCATTCAGTAGAGCACTATATATCACAGCGGGTCTCACAGCGACTGCATTTCATCTGTCTAAACTTTATTTTCAATTTTCTTTGAATTCAGCCATGTTTCACCAGCAAGAGATTAAGTGTTGGTACTGCCAACGGTGTTGTAAATGTAAATAATGAGCTTAAAAATTTCCGCATTTAAGCCCCGGCGACGCGGTAATTTTTTATTCTAGTACCTCTCGTGAGCCGCCGCGCCTCGCCACGCCGCTCCGCGCCTCCGCGCTCACCGCCAGGACGGGCCCGCGACGGAAGTCAGTGCCTGGGAGGCAGTGGCGGCGGCAGCGGCGTCGCGTTGGCTGCCGTCGTCATCACCGTCGTCGCCGCCGCCGCTGCCCTTCGTCGTCGTCAGCAGTGTCGCTCACAGGGCCCCGTCTCCCCCGCTGCCCGCCCCCGCGCGCCCACCCCCCGCCGCCCGGGGCGCCGCCTCGGGCCCCCCTTTCGCCTCCGGCCCCGGCTCCATCCGCCCTCCTCCCGCGTCTTTCCGCCATTGTTGCCGCGTGATTACCGCGTCGGGCGAACAAAAGACATTCGGCGGAGAGAAACAAAAGAAGGCACGCGCCCGCGCCGACTGGTTGGTTCGTAATTTTCGCTGGGTGCTTGTAGCAGTAGCGGTAGTATTTTCAAAAAAAGGGGGCTGCTCCCGTCCCTTCCCACGGCACCTTCCGCCCTCCGGCGCCCGCCTCCCTCCGCCCTCCTCCCTCCTCCCTCCTCCCTCCTCCCTCCTCCCTCCTCCCTCCTCCCTCCTCCCTCCTCCCTCCTCCCTCCTCCCTCCTCCCTCCTCCCTCCTCGCTCCTCCCTCCTCCCTCCTCCCTCCTCCCTCCTCCCTCCTCCCTCCTCCCTCCTCCCTCCTCCCTCCTCCCTCCTCCTCCTCCTCCCTCCTCCCTCCTCCCTCCTCCCTCCTCCCTTCTCCCTTCTCCCTTCTCCCTCCTCCCTTCTCCCTTCTCCCTTCTCCCTCCTCCCTCCTCCCTTCTCCCTTCTCCCTTCTCCCTCCTCCCAACTCCCTCCTCGCTCCTCCCTCTACCCCATTGTCCACCTCCTCCTCACCTTCCTTCGCTTCCACCTACACTACATTTCTTCCCCTATCTCCTGCTCCTCCCTCCCTCTCCTCGACTTTCTTCTCCCTTTTATCGTCGCCTCTTATATCTCCACATCATCTATTTCCTCTCCTCTGCCTGCACGTCTGCCTCCACCTTCACCTCTGGTCCTCTCTACCCACGTCTCTTACCCGTTCTCATCCTCTTTCTCTTCTTCTTTTCCTTCTCTTCTTCTCTCTCTTATTTTTTCTTCTCTTGTTATCATTCTCTCCTTGTCCTCCTCCTTCGCCTCTTCGCCCCACCATTGCCTTGTCCTCCTGCAATCCCCCCTCGGCAACCACATTTGCTTTCGTCCGCCGCCCCCATGTTGCGTCTCACCGCCTTCTCTTCCTTCCCTGCTCGCTACCATCTCCATAACTCGAGAGACGCCCTATCGAGCATACGAGTATGCCCCGATGGTCTACTGATGACGCAATGCCGAGGATTCAGTTCGTTCTCTTCATTGTTTGGTTCTTTAGCTGGCTTTTACGCGGGGCAGGGAGGAGCCTTCTGTTGCGGCCTAGTGTGTGGCTGGGCCTTGTTCTTTTCGTGTCAGCCTAAAGTGTTTAACCCTTTCTCTGTCTTGGTCTGTATTGAACAATGAACGCCGTGGGTTGGAAGCACTCATCTTTGAGTCCTACATCACGTGACGCATCGCGCTGTGATTCGGGTTTGGTTTTCCCGGAGGACTTCAAGTGCGAATGATATTCCGTGGAAAAATGTCTCTGTAAGTTCTGATTTTTATGTCCTTCAGTGAAGAAATTGCAGCTTAATTTAGAAAATGCTCAAATTAAAATTTAGATGTCGAAATACTGTTGGTGAAATATCACAGATTTATAACCAGTATGTTTAAAAATATAATGCAAACGATCTCTCATTCTTGTTTTTGTTTTCTTGTTGATCCTTTCTATAGGACTTCATAATTTCTTGTAGTTGTGATTACTTATATTTCATTGCATAAATTCTTATTTAATTATCTCTCTTTTATAAGCAATAATCATTATCATCAACATCAAAATCACCATCTTCTGTTGCACCAATTTTAGTATGAAATGTTCGAAAGATGTAGGAAAGTACTGTGAACAATTGTTCTCGTCCATATTCACTCAGACTTTTCTCTTTAAATTCGTCGTAGGTAATAAACTTTGGCATGGAACGTTTGAGAGAGATGAAATGAACACCCTCGTCAAAGTAATATTTACAAAAGGCCATTGTTCTTAGTTGTTTTTTCAGGAAAGAAATAAAATTTAATTTTAGGATACTCTACACTTAAACCACAACACACAATTCTGTTAATATGATCGTTTTCTGCGTTTCTATAAAGCCGTTAGGAAGTCCAATACTAAAATCCACCGTATTGGAAAAATATTATGCAGTAAAATTACCAGTGGCACTCTACCGTCCCTTCGGCCACTTCACATAAAACGGGTGAAAAACCTAGGCTATAAATTTCTGTTAGTTTGATATTCTGATGTCGTAGTGGAAATTAATCTCATAAGGGTTATAGCAATCAAGTCATCATATCATGAAAAGTTACGTTTCTCCGACCCGATATTCTTTGAAACAAATTCAGAGCATCTGCTCAAAAATTTGTGTATTCGAATACACTTCTAAGCACTGGATGTCGGTTTTATTTCGTATGTTCTGTGGATATTAGCTTCACACTCTGCTTAGCAATATATGATTCTAATTCCTGAATTTTTAGGTTCTACAATTTTTAAAATCTCAGGGGATTTAATAAAACTCTTACATAAATCATCTTTCATCATAAATCATCAGGTACTTTGCTATATTCCAACAAAACATTTAGAACTGTAGTCATTTTTGAGAAAATATTTTTTACGAGTTTATGGAAAATGTCTCAGTTTCACTTAAATGTACTTGAATCCTAGCCATAATTTGAAAAATTGTTTATAATATAATTTAAAGAACTAATTTTGAATAATTCATTCTATTAAGAACAAAATCTCTAGATTCAATAAGAAAAGGTTGGAACCATTTCAGGTTTTACATTGATCGGAAATAGAACAATATTGTATTCGATAAAAAGAAAAAATTTTGTGCAATTTTTTAGAACATTTTGAAAATGTCCTGAAAGCTTTCATGTAAAGTAGTAGCCCTCCAAAATTAATGTTTCCAATTTGCAGTTCCTCGAATTCGGCCAGATCGGTTAGGGAATATTCATTAGGGGGAAAACTGTACATGATTTACGCGCTAGTGATCTTTGCAAAGAGACGGAGGGATAGACATGCAGACGAACAGAAGGACGTTTTGAAAATACACTTTCTGGATATCGGAACCCTGAAAAAAGGTTTCCCTGTCAAAATTTTAACATCAACATTTTCAAGGTTTACAAAACGTTCTCTATTCGTCGCATAAAGTAGTAAACGAGAATGTAAAAACCGTTTCGAAATGAATTGAAAAAATTATATTAGCTTTCATAAACGATTATAATTATCTTAATGCCCACTATTGTCCTTATGATAACACCTTTTAATGCCTCAAAGGTCTGTTGACATCAAGGTAGTCTTACTAAGGGTATTGAAATAACCAAAAGCATTAAACATTTCTAATCACTTAGTACTTTTAAGAAAAACTTGAAAGATTATCTCACTCGCGGACTTTACAAATATCGAATTGCTTATTGAAGTCACCAAGTGGGTTAGGAAATTGGAATATACTGTTTAAAAGGGCCGGCCCGTGGCATAGTGGTCATACTGCATGTCTTCCACCGCTGGTGCCCGGGTTTGATTCCAGGGGTTTTTAAATGGAATCTGTGGTGAACAAAGCGGGTTCGTGGCAAGCTTTCTTGGGGTGGGCTCCCGCTTCCCCTGCCGATATGCACTCCACCGGGAAGCTCCATCAGTCATTCCCTGGCCTATCCTTTGATTAACTATCATTATCCTAAGGATCCAAGGATCATAACGGTGTATAGGCGATAACCGAGGAACCATCAGAGAGGGGCTACCAGGAGTAGTTACGGATGAAGAGGAGTGGATGAAATGCCCGGCGGGGCGAGTGGTACAGCTTCGTTGAAGCTTAGTTTTACTTTTCGTTACTTATAATTACTCTTTGTTCATAGCAATTATTTGTTTACTGCAATAATGTAGGTCTACTAGATCTCATTTAATTCTTGGCTTTTTAGATGTCTTGTAATAGTATTTTCTGTGTGTTTCATGATTTGAAATTATTAGGCTACATCTAGAAAATATTATTCAAGTCAAAATGTTTTATGTACAACTCAAATATCCTAACTTTACTTTTGATTTACTTTTATTTTACTTTACTTGTGATTCTGTTGTTAGTTGTATTATCTTTTATTTTCTTGCTATCGCTTACGCAGTAGAGAGAAAGTTATATAATGCTGCGCGAAAATAACTGGGAATTTTCGCAGAAAAACTCTTATTGCAGGGCTCTGGTAATTAAAAACTTGATAAATCCATTTGTTAAATTTAGAAAAAAATCCTATAACACGTGGTGTAGCCAGAATCTATGTTTTGTGGGTCCTCGATGCCTAAAAATCGAATGGCGGCAAAAAGTCTGTCCGTCCGTCTGTCTGTGAACAACGCTAGCGGCTAAACCGTTCAGCCAATATTCTCCAAAATTGATATTCTGCAATCAATCTGGCTGTTGTCCATTGAATTTGAAATCGATATTTTAATGTTGGATCGTATATTATATGAATCCCCTGGAACATTTTCAAAATTTTCAAAAAATTGGCTCCATCATTTTTTATTATATTTTGTTGTTGGATAGTGTGAAAAACATTTAAGAGAATGCTACAAGTCTCATATTCGTTGAAAACTAATTTTTGAAAATTGCGAAAGTTCAAAATTTTTTCGGTATTTTCTACAACTAAAATATTAAATATAGACTTTTTCTTAACGAAATCTGTTCCTTAAAGATAGATTTTAAAATAAGGTCACGCACAACTTTTCGAAAATTTGAGTACTTTTCGCGTTATTTTCCGTGAATGTATGGGCGAGAAATTACGTGCTGTTTTAGCACCACTAGTTGTTTGTTTGCATAGAATTAATGTATTATGTTTGGCCATTAGCCATCCTCATTGGCTTTTTTTGATTTTCCATCAATTACTTATGGTGTATCCCCTTTGTGGCATTTCCAACAATACGTGTAAATTTCTCGACCTACTATCCTAGTTCTTGTCAGTGTATTATTTTTAGTGTTCTAATGTTAGAATTAGTACGTTAATAATAGTACAAGCGTTAGTATGCGAATGTTATTTGATCATTGTTTGTACTCAAATATTAGTATTTCAATGCTTGAATCAAAGTGTTGTCAAAATTAAATCTGTGATCTGTCAAAATTATGTAATATCAATATTTATTATATTAATGTCAATATGTTAATGTTAACGTAGTTACGCTTCTCGTTACGATTCTAGTTATGGTTACGTTCCCGATGTTAGTTCGTATTTTAACGTTGGTTAAAACTATGATACGTATTAAAGTTAGTACGGAAGTGTACATTTTGGGTGTTCAGATGCAAGAGGCGGCCTCATGGCCAGAGTCTCGCCTCTCAATAAAGGCGAGAAAATAATAAAATATATTATTATATAGTATTTTAGAGAAATGTTTGGTCCTTTAGGGTACAAAAGGTAGTATATTAATTTGCATATAGTTTTATAGTAGTTTTGTGTAATATTTCAGTAATTCTCATTTTTCAAAAATAATTAAAACTGTGAAACAAATACTTATACCATATACAAAAAGTTACTTTGACCCACACGTATGCTGGTACTATGGCATGGAAAACGAACCTTGTTGCGTATTTCCTCACCTTGATAAAATGTTCTGGAAAGAGTGTGAAAGAGGAAGTACTTTTTGTACATTTCTTCTGAATATTCTCCTTTGCTCTATTTAATTTCTCACCTTACTCCGTCAGAAGTAAAGAGAAAGTTTTGTAATCGTGCGGCACAAATCGGCTATTTTTCGACAAAAAAGCTCTTGCCTACAGAGACTCTGTCCGGGAGGTCCTAGAATTGGATTCCCGATTGCGCACCGCGGTGGCAGTATTTTCGACACTAGCTAGTTAGCTAGACGGTGGTTTCTCTGATTTCTCCGATCAAATGCCAGGCGAATGCCAGAGCAGTACCCTAACAAACGGGATACGAACCGCGCGCGATCTTTCTTTTCACAATATATCCTCTCCTATTACACACATTTACATTTTCTGCATATTATGTCCATAAATGAAAGTCGCACGCTAACTCAACAACAATTTATTGATTCCTTAATTACAATAGCTGCCAGCCATATAGCCAGTCCTGGGCAATCTCCAATTCCCTGCTTCTCTACACGTCTGGCTCCTGGACGTTTCCCGCCGACGCTGACTGAGAGCGTCGCCCCACGACGATAGATTCCTGACTGATGTGTCTCTGGACAAGACTCGTAACTCCACTCGGGACTCTCTTGGGACTCTCTCGGGACTGCCCTCGGGGTGCCGGCCGGCTCCCTTTAAAGGGCCAATGCTAGGCGGCGACTCACTCTCACGGCTCGAGCCTGCTAGGTCGTGCCCACGGCTTGCCGCTACTACCGCCGCCGATTCCCGCCAGAGCGCGCTGTCTTGCTGCTCGCGCGCCAAATCCAAAAGTCATGCGCGACGTGATAGGCGCGACATAACACTGCACTACAATAGCACACACGTCGGGGGAACAGTCGGGAGCTTATAGCTTATTCCGTGTGGGACGGTGCCCCGCTAGGGGGAGACATGTCGACCGAAATCCCTCGCAAGCCGACGTGAAGATCGGAGCTGAATCTCACTATCGGGGAAAGACATCATCATCTACCGCAAAAAAAATTACTACGCTAACGAAACATGATGACCATTGCTGTTGATGTGCCTAGAAACATCAATTAATCAATAAATCGACGGTCTTTCTAGTCAAGATCGTAGATGTGTATTCCTTTTGAATGTAAATTTGCATGTAGAATTTTTTTTCAAGACTGCTTTGAATTGTTTTTCTACTTTTGTATCAAGTAGGGAGTATATTAGCATTAAATAATACGTGTCCTCTATTCCTGCCTGCCTCCCATGTCGGTCTAAAGATCTCGGCACCGTACATTGGGAAGAAATGACTAAAACCTGGCCAAAATTCGAAACAAAAGTTTATATTTGAGAATTTTAACTCTTAGGTTGTCTAAGCTATTGATGGGACTATGAAATCCCGTGCCTACAAACGGCCGGAACTTACAAGTGAAAGCTGTATTCAAGGTTCAATACTGGTCTCTATTGCGTTTACTGCGTCCCCCAAGCCGGACGGAAATTTTAATGCGGAGTTAAAGGCAAATATTTTTGTTCTATGAAAATAATCATTGAAATTATAAAATGGAACATGTTACAGAAAACATGTACTTAATTATAAACCCTAATTTAATTTTTCATATTAAACATGTTTTTAAATGAATGTTCGTGCCGGTAAATAAGAAAATGTATTTAAAAAATTAACGAAAATAGAGATAAGTTACAAATCCCACAATAATCCGCGTTCATTCAAATTTCTTGATGATATTTACAGCATTCACTTAATGATCATTCTATAAAATTGTACGAAAAGGCACCAATCCGATAATGAGACATGTTTATAGCGGTAGTATAAAATACGGCCCTTGTTCACAAAAATAATGTATAAATTGATATTAATAGCACATAAAGGACAACATACTAAAAAAATATGGGGGAATACAACTTTATTTTCCAACATGTACCGCTTAACTTAGAAAACAATAGACAATACCGCAGCAAAAAGCCTGAGCAGTCTTTGTTGCATTCACAGATATAACACAGTTAATTTCAACATTAAAATAGCACTTTTTTTTTTTAAAAAATGGAACTTTCAGCATGCTACGCATGCCCTGAAAAGGCTAAATTTACTCATGGCTGTCTACAATAGTTATTTATGATACGAGTAGTGAAAATACATTTTATTTTGTGAGAAAGAGATGTTGCGAAACGCCAACAGGCCGAGTAGTGCAATCCTACGAGAAAAATAAAAACACTTTTACCACGTGTGTCATACAATATTTTTTTTATTCAGCATTACTGACTTCCATTTTATTTTAATGCAAATATCACTATTAGATATCATGTCACATTAGCCCTAGATGACAAAGATGTCTGTACCAAGCGTTATTACAAAGGCGTAGTCTGGCAGACTATTTTGGGTAAAAATAAAGAAAAATACATTTTTACCATGAAACACTAAATTCAATGAATTGAACATGTACGATTAGGAGTTATAAATTACATGTTAAAGGCTTTTATAGATACATCTAAATGACTTGACTCTCACAGCAGACACCTGGTTAGTGCTGTACACACGTGTTTTATGAGAAGCGTCCGCAGAAGTACCTCGTCACACAACCATTGTTATGATCGTCATCGTACCATTATGATTGTTAAATGTTCAGAACAAAACTTAAATGCTACAATACGCGATCAGACTAAAGTATTTTGTTTAATTTGCATTATTCCTTGTTAGTTTCAAATGTCATCCTCCATATTTAAGCGTCCATTTTGAATTGTTCATTTTTGATATATTCGTAATCAGTAAGCTCGAAAACCCCATTATACTCATTTTTGTTGCATTCTTCCACGTTTTTCCAAATGTCATCCGTCATATTGAATCCGCCATTTTTATTTTTTATTTTTGACATCATATTCGTATTTAGTGAGCTTGAAAATCCCAATATAAGCCCTAATATAGCCATTATTTTGCAAGAGATAATGAATTTTAATCACATTTTAAGCATTTCATCCCACTGTGCGCCGCAAAGTTCACCTGCCCTGACATTGAATGCTGCGCGGGCTGCTAAGAGGAAATATTGTCCTACCTAATAAGGTGTAAAATTTTATGTCATGTGTCAGAAGTAGACTTTTAAATCATTGCCAAAGTATACATCATTGTTTTTCTCCTTGTATGATTTATTCATTGTAAGTGAAACATGTATGTCGTTCGATTTAAAAATTAAAGATGATTCAATTTCGCCAAACCTGAAAATATTACGAACAACCTCTCCTTGGAATATTACTTGCCCCATGATTCTGTATTGTTGGGTGAAACTGCTTTTCGATATTATTAACCATTTAGAAGTCGTGTTGATATTCCATATTTGGTGAGACACCTCGACTCTATATTTAGGTGACGCATCTAATTTTCCACAGCAAATTCTTCCAAACGAACGGTTTGCGTCAAGTTGTTGTAGATGATGGGAAAACTTACTAATTTTATTTCTTTTTAGTTGTGGAGATATTGGCACAACTTTGTTTTCTTAATGATGGTTTATAGTTTTTACCGGCATTCTAAAACCCGAAGTGGAGCGTGTCGACACTATGCAAGCGACAATAATGGTGAAATAATTGTATTTATTTTATTTATTTATTTATTTAAAAGTAGTTTAATAAATTTAATCTGATTAGTTATTAAAATTAGTTAAATCAGTTTCATCTTATACACATTTATCAAAGTAATTTTGTATTTCGATATGGTCAGAAAGTGTAAATATAACGTTTTTGTAATTGAATGGCATACTTGAGATTGAAAGAAGGGCAGTGAATTCTCATACTATGCTTATATCTATTTCAGTATAAAATAAATGATAAATTTGCAAAGGAAAGGTCGCCTATGAATGTGACAACGTAAACGTTTAATGAATCAAAAACCAAATTTATTATAATACATACACACGATGCAGTAAAGTGAGTTGGATAGCTTCCTAATTATCTTATTTGATTTCATTGCGGAATAGGAACATAAATGTTATTCTCTTGCTATTCTATCGATTATCAGAGTATTACTTTGTTTTCTGTAAACCAATAGAGAAACCTTAAGTAAGAATATCATTGCAAAAAGTCAATAAAAATAAGTATGTTTTGTAAAAACGTTGATTTCTACCTGGTGCTTTGACGCTAGCAAAGGACTCCCTTTCCGCCTTCCAGAAAACTGTTGTGTAAAGGTGCGGTACATGTGGTGTCTGAGAAAATATAGCACGATTTCTTCTACAGTTTCTTTCCGAATATAAGAAATAATTATAAAGATGTATTTCCCTCCAGGGGAACTTAAGAATGAATGCTGATGAAAAAATATGTACTTCCATTAACAAATCAACGTTATGTCAATGTCTCCAAAATTGAAAATGTCACAAAGGAGCAACTATGGTATTTCCCACTTCATCTGCAGAAACTTGGCGGAAACCGCATTCCGATACATAAAACCTGTTCGACAATATTTGCTGTCTCAGGTGCATTCTACTGTATATGTACTACTATGTATATTTATAATAAACGTGTACTTCGGTATATATTTTATTATATGCTCTCTAACATTAACTAACATTTATAGATAAATCGGCTGCGACGTTCCTAGTGGCAAAGATTTTTTTTGCATAAGACGTTTATTGTGATTAGATGTTAGCAGTGCCCCAGTTCCACCTTATCTGTCGCGCATCGGAGCAGCGTGTCAGCCAAAGTGGCACGTGCATATGCCGCCGTTTTGTGGCGGCGGCACAGAGATCAAAAAGTCACTCGCCGCGACCGCTCCCCCGCCTCCTCCACCCCCGCTTCACACGAGAGGGAAAAAAAATTCGCGTTCCAAGGCCGTGCGAAATAACGCAATCGGCATTAAGTCGGTTATGTTAAACGCGGTGGCCGGCAGTGTGCGACGGCACGGGAGGGGCCGGTGCGGGAAGGGGGCGGGGGTGGGGACGGACGCGACGCGCATAGGGGCGCAGACAGACGGGGGGGGTGGGCAGGGCGGGGGCCTCTCCGCCAGAAGGTGCGGGCGCGCGCGGCGGCGGCGGCGGCGGTGGCAGCAGTGGCGGCGGACCATGAAGAGGGGAGAGAGTGAGAGAGGCGCACGCCGCGAGCGAGCGGGGAGGTAGCGGGGCGGGGGGCTTCCCCGCTCGGAAATGAACGATCTTATCGGGCACAGGCTCCCGGGAAGAGGCGGCGGGGCGGGGTGGGGCGCGGATGGGGGCGGGGGCGGCGGCGGGGCGGCGGGCGTTGGGCGGCGGCGCGGGCGACGACCGTGCGGAGGGGTGCGTACGAGAAGGTGGTCGGCAGGAGGATGGGCGGGACGGGGGGCGGGACGGGGGCGGGAGGGGGGCGGGGCGGGGACGGGGGTGAGGCGGGGGCGGGGCCGTCGGGACCGGACCTCGCCGCCGCCGGCCGACAGACGTGCGCAAGCGGCGAGCGAGCGATGCAAGGAACGTCCGAGTGCTGGGAATGGAGATGAGTTGCGAGTGGAACGGGTAAAAGTCGACCAGGGCTTCCTATAATGTATTTGCATTTTCTGCGACCGGTCATTTTTAATATATTAATATATAAGGCGTTTATATCTTGTTAATTTTTTTTATTTTTGGTTCAATTGAGGTGTTCGACAACTAAACTTTGTGATCTCTCTCCTAGCTTTGGGGCTTAACCTTCTTTCTCACTTCCGTTTTTCACGTTTATCTAATACTTCAGAATATTTTTTTTAAATTTACGATTCAGGCAGTACCCTTTTTTTCCAGTGAATCGTTGTCAATGCAATATGCGTTCGTGGCTCAGAGTTCAGTCGGTTTGCGATGATTTGCAAGGTCAACATTGCAGGCGTCTCCACAGACACTGTAATTCTCTTCCTTCTTGCCTTGATTATGTTGTAGTAGAGTATTCAGTTATGTCAGACCTCTGATAAGTTTTGGAAAAGATGAGCTCCGTAATGAAAATGCACCAATATCATGAATATCTGATCTTTTCTGTATTGAACATACTAATCAACCTGAATTTCGGGTAGAGTGTAGAGTCCCTAGTCCCTTTCGGGTAGAGTGAGGTTATTGTCCCTACTCAAAATATATGTTCAGCATTTAGCGTCGGCCAAAAATGGCAATACTGCTCGTAAAGGTAAAGCTCATTGCGTATATGACACATTCGCCTCTAAATAATTCATTCATGAGGTATTCAATACATGATTTGAAGGTTCCATTAGCTCTTCTGTAAAGTCTCTAAAGGATCTTTACGAGGTAGATACAATATTGACATTTCTAAAACGATTGAATCTAGAAGTAAAAAAGAAATGCATTGTTGACTGGGAAACATCTTGCGTAGACCAACATTTCCGTGGGCTGCACTAGTGGCAAAACAAAAAATACGAATTTTGAGTTAATACACTCTCCAGAATTATAGGTTGGTCGTCCTTCCAGGAGCAACGGCATCATATCTTACGGTACAGTATTTCACAAACAAATGGCAGAAAGGTGAATGCAAGAAAGACATATTTCAATACAAGACGGAAACTTCAGACTCATTTATCTTAAATGCTTTTTTAGTTGCAGCCTATGAACGATTTGGTTGATCAGATCTGGTCTTTCTTTCAATAATGGCCAAAGTAATTTTTCAGTGGGATTCTCATTTTTTTCAGACACGTTGGGTGTGTGTTTGTGTGTGTGTGTGTGAGAGAGAGAGAGTGAGGGGGGGAGAGTGAATGAGGAGAGAGAAAGTGCGATTGATTGTTTAAAAAATAATTACATGTCCAAATCTATTAATAACAATTATTATTACCAGCCTCCTTCTATGGTTGGGTTGCCTGGTCCCTGCCGGCGTATGTCAGTTCTGAGAGAATATACTCCTCCATGTTGTCTCAGCCCAAATTGGGAGAGATAAATGGGAGGGGAAGGGTAATGTAAAATCGCGCACGCGTGGTCATTCGTGTAAGGCACAGCTCCGGCGTTCCCCCTGAAGTGACCAGAACAACGCAAACCTTCGATCACGGCGGTCGTTGCCGGAGACGCCACACACACGCCGATGTGCAACACCTCGAACAAGTGTCTAGCATCTCGTAGGGTCTGAACCCGCCACCTCCCACTCATCCGGAGGCTCGACCTGAATCATTGGCTTTACTTTCTTTGCTTCTGATGATGGTACGTCCCAATAATCAAAGTCTATGTCGTTTCATCATTGATTCCATTGAGTAATTTCTTTTTAAAAATTCATCCCAATACTATCTGTCTATGTTATTACGCTTGATATTCCAACCTTGATAAATAAACATATTACCGAAGAATAGATAATTCCGTTCGAGCTTTGTTTTAAGAGGAATATCAATAACTGTAGAAAGAGACCAATCCATTGTCTTCAATAAAATAAGTTAATCCATTCTAACTCAAAATCAACCAGCCCTTGTGTGTAACCATGCATCATACCTTAATATCTAGGGTTTATATTTACGTCCATAAACCTAACTTAGTATGTTGTTCTGTAATTGTAGTAAAAATTGGTAGAAAATTATATGAATTACAATATAATAGAATCAGTCAACTAGATTCAATCTGAAGTAGAAATACTCATACATGAGGAAAAACATGTTCAGATTAATGAACGGGTTCATTAGTTACTAAAAGAAATCATCGTTCATAGTAATTGCAATGTATAATAGTTTTATTATAATTAAAATAAATAAATATACAATATATAATTTTGTTATATTAGTTTTTCTACGTGAACGTAAATTCGTAAATGGTCATGTAGTTTGTTATTATGTATTTAAAGTTTCATGAATTTCATTCCCACGTAAAAAAAATATTAGATTTTCAAACCGTGTACTTGTACAGCATGTAACGTAGTACGAAACGTAAGGGAAAAATCCT
>JAHLJT010008446.1:201800175-201820179 GCA_031308135.1 Acheta domesticus
AAACACGATTTTTTCGCCAAAACCCGGATAACTATATCCGGTTTGTTTGCCGCTATCGTGCGATCAGTTTGAATTTGTTGGTCGTACAATATCGTACACAATCCAACAGACGTCACCGATTTTGGTGAGTGTTCGTACCACTTGGGGCATGTGTTTGGAACTTCGAGGGCGGTACAGATCTGCCAGTGGAGGTAGCTACACACCCTGTCGTGTCTTTTCAAATATTCGGTCTTTGCTAGGATTGGACAAGCTGAGACAATATGATCGATGGCTTCTACGTGTTCCTGACAAATGCGGCATTTATCATCTTGGGAAATTTTGAGAACCTCTTTATCATAATGTCGTGTTCTCAAGGCCTGATCTTGGGCAGCTATTACAAGTGCTTCGATTCTGGCTTCATTCTCCCCTTTTAAGCCAAATAAATGATTGATTATTATTATTATTATTATTATTATTATTCCTCTAATTCACGGTTAGAGACATCATAAAGATAGTTGATTAAAAATTCTACTCCAGGTTGCAACCAGCTTCCTAAGGAGTAGATCTAGGGACTATCTGCTGCCTCTAACATACTTCGCACAATAAGTGAACTGTTCCAAATAAAGCATTATCTTGCACTCCCAGTCTTTTGAATTACCTGGGAGTTTAGCCAAGTTCTTACTCAAATTTTGAGAACGAACTTCAGAGCTCTGATAGATATCGGGGGACCTGTGCTTTTACGCCCCACATTCGGCTAATCTCGATTTCCAACTTTTGTATTTCAAAGGTTTATCTGCCTCCTTGGTTACGAGGTTTCGATCGCATGGCACAGAAACATCTATGAGTAGACACGATTTTTTCTCCAAACCCCGTATAGCAATATCCGATTTGTTTCCCGCTATTGTGCGTTCAATGTGAATTTGTTGGTCGTACAATATTGTACACAGTCCAACAGGTGTCACAGGTTATGGTGAGGTGGGTACGGTGAGGTACGTACCACTTTGGGCATGAGTTTGGAACTTTGAGGCGGTTTCCAAACCCAGGCGAATCGAATAATAATTTTGAAAATTACTTTCAAAATTTAATTTTATGTAAAAATGTTGACATTTAAGTGAATCTCGTGAGCATGTAACGAAAACAGCTGAAACAAACATACATGATGTCCACGGATGAGTCTACAACTAAAGCGCAAAGGCAGACTGAACTAAAGTGTTTTAATGTCTATATCGTACATTGTATCTCAGACATCAATTACAAACACTTCTATTGGCTTTTCAATGTTATACCGTTGTATTCTGAAACATTTTGCAGTGATTTGCAGTTTTTCTAGTAACACAATTTTACTAGTGGCTTTGTGGCACCTAAGCAGTAAGAAACATTTCCTGAGTGCATACAGTACATCGTTTTTTGCAGATAACGCAAGGACTCAACGACTAACATTCAAATTGTCTCAAAGAGGCCTGTGCACTATCAAATAGGTATTGAATAGAAGGAGTCCCAAGTTTAATTTCCTTATGACATTACGAAAAGCATACAGAGAAAATTGATTATTGAAGAGGAGAAATTTAAGAAGCAGTATTGTAATCTAGTAGAATCATCTACGGCGACAGCTATTAATAGGGAAGTAAACGAGCAACAATATTGTGTTTCATTTCTACCCTCGCTCTTTCGACTATTATATTCTCCGGGGGGATTCCGACCCCTCTGTTTTTAAGACCGCCATATCAACCCTTCCTTTTGCCAAACACACCAGTTTCTAACAAAGCTGTTATTTTAGAAAGACCTGCGGCATTAGTATGGTTACACACAGGTCAAAGAATTTAGGATGCCTGTGCACTAACATTAAGCCCTGTTCTCAGATACAACTATTTTTAGGACTTTATTGATACTGTTTTTACCACTTTCGCTAAAATTCCCCCCTTATCTGTGATGTGAAACGCTCTTGTTTTGAACGCCCTCCTCTGGGCCGACAGGGATTTGTAATTCACCTCAACAAGGGGGAGTGACTGGAACAGGAGCTTAACTGTAATGGCATGACCACTAACAACCCATACCCTGAAATTCATAAAGAATTCCTTAAGTGTCATGTGCACTTATCTGTGCAGTGCTGCTTCAGGTTATGTCCAGATGGTCCACATGGTTTAGATATCCTTTGGGTAAATACGCGGTGTTACCATTCCACACTAGAACTAAGTATGGTTTGAGAGTGTATTCGTTCCTCTCAAGAGACAAATTGCCAGCACATAAGGTAATTGGGATTCAGGGGAAATCCAATAAATGGCTTAAAGTTTAAGAGTACAAGCAATAAATGGCAATACAAACGTTCTCACATTCATTTTCGGTCGACATTTAAGATGCGAAGACTTTATTACATTCCTTCAAAAACAAGTAAACTATTTTCCGCAGGAAAAAATGTTTTATACTCTTAGACGCTCTGATTAATGGGAACAAAGTATAAACCTAGTGTTTGAAATTAAACACTATTACAGAGCAAAAATGAAATATTTATCCTTTGATACTGACAACAATTAGTTTTACAACATTTTTATCTGTAAAAATGCTGTAAAACAGTTCCAGTCAATTGCCTCTACCTTGATTAGCTTTTCGTACAGCTTTCCTCGACAGACCAAATGTGATGGCCCTTGCTTCTGCACATTTACATGCAGCTTTTATGTTCCTCCTTACCAAAGCCATATACAGACAACTACTCTTTTCAATTTTCAAAAAGAAATAAATAATAGAACATAGACAAACCAATTAGATTCGCCACTGGTTTATATCCGCCCAGACCTGGAGGACTGTCCTAATAAATCGCCCTATTTGACCCGTTCCATCGCGCGTGTTCTCTTGCATACACGTACGAGATGCCTTTAAACGGCCTGCCGTGTTGGTTTTGGCTATTGAAAAGGCCACGAGCGGTATTGACTTTAGAAATTAGTTCTCGACCCAGCCGCTTCGTCCCGTAACCGTTCGAGGTCTCGGGTTCTCATTACGGGCCGGCCCGTGCCTTCGGGTGGGTTCGGCTGCGATCGGAACTGCTGACACGGCGCGACTGAATCTGCTACTGTGATTTGGTGGAACCAATAGACCGGTGTCTGTACACAATCGGATCCTATAGCCTGTGTTTCGTGTTAACAGTCCTTTTGGACAATGCAAAACAGGTGGAAAGACGTATCTCACGTACGGATGCGAGAAATTCTCTGGAGGTTTTGCTGGCGCTTTTGGTAGAAGTGTGGCAGAATACATCATCGCGCTACAAATTAATTTAAATTCATTGTCCAAAATAATTATTTTCAAAGAATTCAGTAGGAAAAAAGGTACATAATAAAATGCATTTAAGACGGAATATAAAATATTTTCTATAGCTTTTTCCTCGTTGAAAGTCTCAAGAAAGCTGACAGGGAGAAATGGAACATAGGCAAACGATAGAACATAGGATATTATAACAGAATATCCATAAATTTAGAGAGGACTAATAAATGCCTGGTTCAAGGCTGAAATCTATTTTGCTTCTTCCAGTGAGATAAAACACGGAGACTAAGAAAAATACGAATATAACACGTCGAAACGTGAAAATATTGTAGTAAGTAACAATAATCGTTTTTGCTCATATTCATGTATTTGTATTTTACAAGTGATATAGGCGATATTAAAGCCTTTAGAAACAGAAAACAAAGCGGTTCTTTCTTTTTTTCTTTTTCTTGACTTAGAAGTTCTATTAAGACCTGATGTAGTTAATTTTATATATGAATGTAGGATAATATTTTGCAGTATCAAATTTTGCTCTCATTATAAAACTTTTTTTTCGATATTTTGAACTTTTGCAATGAAAGTATTTGAATGTTGATCAGAAGAGAACTTTATAAAAAATTTTAATTTAGAAAGCAAAATGTTATGAATGAATATGGAGAAAATAATAATTAAAAGTGAGAACATATGCAATATCAAGAAATTATACATCAAAAGCATTACACGCAGTAAGAAAAAATTTCATAAACACTACAGAATTTAATCTCCGGAAGTATATGAGAGAAGTTCCGTAGAAATAGGTTGGAGAGAGGAATTATTTCGGAGTAGTAATATACGAAGTGTAGCTATGACATTAAAGGTAATCATTTCCATTCAGCAGATTTGGATCTATCTTACATAATGCTATTGCTCAATGATTTATAGAAAGTAACTTTTTTGGACAGAAATTTCCATTCAATTCGAAGAAATACTGATTTTGGGAAAAACATATTTGTCATTTGGACTCAGTATTTCCATACGCGACCCCAGCAAACAGGTACGGCCGTACTATTAGATGAAAAAACATAAAACCACGTTTTTTTTTATAATACCATCCGTCTTCAAGTAAGCTCTTTCTAGAAATATACACATCTCACGAATTAATAACAATTCCTTCCATGTAACCCCAGTGCTTTCCTCCGGCCACCGCATTGAAGTCCTTCGGGAGGGACGCATGGTAAATCCACTAAACTCCACGCCGCTGAACCACCACGCCTCCACGCCGTGCCGCCGAGCCTCTCCCCGCCTCCTCACTTGGGCCGCGGGCACAGTTCGCTTTTTTACATTTCCGTTGCCGCCCCAACAGCCAGCACGCCCGTCGCCCGCGCCTGCCGCCAGTCTGCAGCCTCATTAACGCAACAGCGGTCATTAAAAGTCATTGGCTGCCCGCGAGAATGACTGTCCCCCCCCACACGTGATTTGTGACGTCATTACCCATAGTTGCCCCTGCTCGCCCTATCTATCGGCCGATAGTTTTCCGGGATCCCGCAGTCATCGGTTTAGCTGATCGCTGATGAAAAGCTGCTCCGACTACTTCGGATGCATTACGTCTACATCAGCGCGAGACGCTAATGTATGAAGAGGTATGTAGAGTACACCACTGCGTTCAGCCGACGTGCGATGTGTCACCGGAAGCGATGATTAGAAAATATCTCCGCTTCAGTTTGCGTTCGGCTCGGTAATGGTTAGAAGTTTGTTTAGAATAACATTAAAACAACCATAGTTTTCCTAGGCTTAAAATGATAGTTTGGATAATATCTAAATTAATTTATTAGCTTAGTTCAGGCTGCCCTATTTTTCCTAAGATACCAAAAACAGTAGTGATCCTTCTTGCATTTTCTTTTATTATCTTAAGTTTGGAAGTTTAAGCGGAGGGCAACGATATTATGTTCATTATGCATCGCCCTTGCTCCTACCGTATAATATCATATCTTCGGATACGAGTATAGTATTAAAGCGTTTTACGAGATATATAATTCAAACAGGGTACTATTTGAAACATTGTTTATCAGGCACCTTTGAAATTTTAAAGGAATTTGTTCGTGTTGTGGGACATAATGCATGTCACATTAAATGATGTTTCTTGCATGCTTAAACATTACATTATTTGTTATATAGTTTGCAGGATGTATAGTTTGATTATATACTATATATTACTCTACACTATATATTACTCCACACTATATATTACTCCACACTATATATTATCCACACTATATTTACTCCATACTATATATTACTCGGGAAAATTTTTTTTTTCTAATTTCCATTTTTCTAAATAAAAATTTTTCTAAATTCTTTCACTAGTTTTTCAAATGTTGCTAATTTCGCGTTTTTTTGGGGGAGCTCAAGAAAATGTGCGCATATATATCTCCCTCCATACGTCATATACAGTTTTACGGTTTTTTTGACCAAATAAATAAAATAAATAGTTTGATTAAATACTATACATTGAAGAGTACATACCGTGTGCCATTAATAGAGTACAGTGTACACCGTACAGTGTACACTGTACGGTGCGGAAAATCTGCTTGTTGCTCCTCAAGATAATTTAGAATTGAATGGGTCAACATATTCGCGTCTTGTTTCTTGATTTCACTAAAAACAAAAATAATGTGGAATGAAATATTCAGTAATAACTATTAAGTAATGATGAAAAAATATTCTTGCTATCTAGAGAAATATTATTTATAAATAAGGGTCTTAATAAAATGAAAACTTGTAATTTGTTTTCGAAGTATTGATACACCATCAGTATTTCTATTAATGGAAAATGGTTCTTTTTCAAGTATATGTCTTAATAGATGAAAATATCTGCAAATGCCTACATTAGTTTCACACTACGGACCATTATATCTTTCGGTGATGAAAACAAAGTAAGAAGATTTTAATGTGTTTTCATTATGTATTCCAGACTTCAGAAAAGAATAATTAACAAGATAATAAATGGCAGTATTAATAATTATTACTATGTAATCTTCTTTTAGTCTTTGTCTATAAAACCAAAGGATAATTAAATAAAAGAAAAGTGTTGTCTGGTATCAATATAGTCTTTCTTTTCTTTATTTTATTTATTATTAGAAGCTATCAACACACCAGCATTATATTAAAACCAAGGAGTTTACATAATAATATTTCATAGACAAACATTTTATCTAATTCATTTTAATATAAAGAACTCATATTATTTTGATCTTCAGAGTGTACGTTAAATTATTAGTAATTGCATCATGCATTTCCGTAGGTATACACACTTCTTCTATCATTCATAGGCATTAAAATTATCAAGGAGTATCAGAAAAATGTAGATTTTTTAAAAGTTTCAGCAATTCAGGGGAAAACGTTTAAAATTTGGAACCGTTTTTTCCAAAAATGAAACAAAACATTTCGTTTCCATCTATTGCTGCTTTTCTATATTCTTTGGCTTCTTCCTCGCTCAAATGTAAATTACTCAAATGTCACTGGGGAAACTGGCATGGGTTGCTTCTACGTAAACTAACTGTTCATTAGAAACTCTTTCTGGGCAAAATGCCAATTGCAAAATTTAATTGTCACCAAGCTTTCACTTCCAAAATTTCATTTTCCATTTTCTGAAAAATGTCTGAGAAAATATTTCACTGTTCAAATCCATTCATTCATACCGATCGGACAGATCATGATACGTTATTTATTTCTTATACTTTAACTAATACGTACTATTTACATTATATTTAAAATTATGGAAAAATATGAATATTCACCCTTTTTATCTGTTGGTTATCATTACACAAAGAAAAAGAGTTCAAGGGAATTTTCGGCCAATTAATACCCCAAAATAGCTATTTTTTATGAACGCCATTGTCATAGCAATGAAGTGATAGGCAGAAAATACATTTAAAAACTTTGAGTTATCTGATGGGTATTTTGAGATTTCTATTGTGTTAATTAAGGAAATTCATAGATGTGTTAGTTTTGGGGAAAACGCATTGAACTTCAGAGCGGGGGATAGCCTGTTATCCGCAATATAAATGGGACCTGAATGTCATGACGCTACGTTGTCACGTTTTACATCGAGCGAAGAGAATGCCGTTTGGCACTCTATTTACGGGCTGTTTTCAGTTAAGCAGCGCCTGTGATGTAAACTATTCGTTCAATCAACAAATCACACGGTCCGGGCGTCGTTTACCGGTCTTTCACACGTTCACGTGCTTTTGCATACGTAGCACGGAGTTTCAATAACGATATGAACTGCGTATGACTTGATGCATTGTTAATCAATTGCCACAACCACGTGTATTAATGAATAATTAATGTAACCCTTGTTGCCAGTTCCATTATATCGGAATAGACTCTGATGCGGCGCAAATGATACTGCAGTGATAGGGCTAGCATTTATGCAGTGTGAAAACTATTTTGCATAGGGTGAAGAATTGTCAATATGCAGCGTATATTACAAGAATATTATAATACACATATTTACTGGTTAAGTTTTAATTTTGTAGATAAAGAAAACGTTAAAAATTTACACTCATACTTAAAAGCCATATAGTAAGACCATGGAATAGAGGAATGAAGCTATTTTTGAAACATTTCGATAATAAAATAAACTTATGAGTTTTAATAATCATAAATTATAAGTTTGATCGATAAATATAACGTTACAAGAGAAATGGATAAGCTAATAGTTAATTGTAAATATAGATTTACTACCTTTAAATGTAGAAGACTCTCGAAAACTAAAAATGACTGCATACAAATTTTCAACGTTTCGGTTCGGGTTTAAAGCGTCCTTCAGGGATTGAATATCCCAACATGTAATCAAAAACATTATTAACTGCGTCGTAGTGAGGAGCAAAAGTGAAGTGACCTTCGGGTCCGTAACCAATACACCGCAAATGGCAAGAATAGGGACCCAAAACCGAACAGGGACTGACAAATTAAGAAGGATTCAGAGAAATGAAAAGGGTCGGATCGTAGTCTTTTGTTTAGCAATAACGTTTTATAAAAAAACATTCGTATTACAAACACTTCCTGATGCACTAGACAGCGAATTATAGTAATGAAGTCGTAGGCTTCCGCGGCCGGAGTCGGGTGAATGATCTTGGCTGCCAGGGGTGATGCCGCGTCGAAGGCTGTGTTGCCGACGTTGCGGTCTGTAGACCAGCCCTGAGGAAGGACCACGAAAAGATGGTCGAAACGTCGGCAACACAGCCTTCGACGCGGCGTCATCGGACAGCCAAGATCATTCGAATTATAGCAACATTTGGAATGGAAAGGGACATAAAGAATGACAAAACAGTGATGATTTTAACGATGATGGTGGTGGTAACGATAATTTATAGGAAGAGACGGAAAGCAGAATCGGTTGATATGACTCAGTACAACAACTATTGGTGTAACAGCGTCTCTGACTCTGTGGTTTAGAGTTCGAGTTCCGACACTAGCTAGGTCTGATTCTAGCGGCCCGCAGCTGATCAGTAGTTTTCGTGATGACTCCAATATCAAGCGAATGCCGGAGCAGTAACCTAATAAAGGGTGACAACCGCGCGCGATCTTCCCTTTCTCATCCGCATCACCTCTTCTCCCCTTACACACACACATTTACATTTACCGTGTTTCGTTATTACATTTAACAGAAGACCAGCGAGAAATTAGAGCCTATCCTGTCTGCGGCAGTGGCTCGTGAGCAAAATACCTGGATGTGAACACCCGGGAAGCCGACGCGAACGACAGCGCCGGATCGCACATTCCAGTGGGAGGAACACCGCCATCTCCCCGGATTATGACATGCATTACATTTATACGTCTAAAGACGCAAGTAGTTGAACGCGCCCAGAAAAAGAAATACTTATTCATTCTCTCACGGAATGAGGAAAGATTTTCCACTGCACCGTTTGGGTAGTGTAGCTCACACTGCGTTTGGGTATAGTATAGCTCTGCATCGAAGGTGGCCACTATCTGAAGTAAATAATCTTGTGTTAACTCTACAAGTTATCCTTCTTCCGATATTTTCTTCCGAATATTTATTTACTATCACTCGTTTGTTCCCTTGACTTTCAAGAGAGGAGAAGTTTAATTCTCAGTTCCCGTTTATGCAATGCCTCTCTTTACGAAGCTTTTCATGACAGCAAGATACAAACAGATGACTTGGAAAGTGGCCAGTTATCACCAAAACATGAGAAGACTGACCTTACAATATTCCTTCAAAATGAAAACTAGTGGTGCTTCCAACGCACATACTTTCTAGCTCTGCTTCTATACGGTCCTTATTGCTATTCCACTACTTCATAAACAAGCAAAAGTGTATTATACCAGCAAACTCTTTCGGTACTGAGACCCCGACAAACGAAACTCAAATTCAGCGAACCGGCACTTATACCACTACGCAAACACCAACACTGTCAAACAGAGCCACGAAAGAATAGAAACCGACCTATAAAATGGTAAATGCATGACAAAGAAACAATTGATACGATGGTTAATACGCTTTACAACTACAAGAAGAGAAGTAAAAAATTGTTAAAAGTTAAAAATTTGAACAAATATATACAGATATTTCCAGGACATTTATCGCAATTACTTATATTTTAGTCAAAACGTAATTCTATCGATTTTATCATTAGGAGCCGGTAATTTTCAACATGCGAAAAACATGTCTTTCAAACATGACCACGAAAGGCAGCGATAAACCGCATTACGAAGTATTCGTAAGGCTAGAAAGTAATAATATTTTCGGAACCGTTTAGGGATTGTAAGTTAATCGCATGCCTTCTGGTTATATTGTATTACAATTTAACGTTAAAATGCTCATAATTTTACTTAAATTGGTTCATACAGATATATACTAGACAACGGTTGATTTGACGTGCCATACGCTTCAGAAATCGAATAACAGAGTTGAAAAATTGTTTAAAAGACGCAGTTAGGGAAAACACAGACAAGTCCTGTCTATTTATCTGCATTGATTCTATTCGTGAGGGAGAAGTACTTCAAATGATTTTCAATAAAGTATCTACACTCTTCAATGTTTTTTCCTGCAACATCACATTCATCAAATTAAAATCCCCATCGGGGGATCGAACTCGGCATCTTCCTTATTGAAGATCTCAACCCGAAGGTGCATTAACGAACCGCGCTACGGGACCGACATGCGGAGAAGCTGCTTATATTTTAGTCAAAAACGTACTTGTATCAGTTCTATCATTAGGAAGCTGGTAATTGTCAACATGCGAAAAACATGTCTTTCAAAAAACATGACCAAGAAAGGCAGCGGTGAACGGCTTACTCCACATAATTTATCCGATGATCGGCATTGGAAAATAACTACTGCGAGAAAGTATGTGCCATTCTATAGCACCACTAGTTTATTTATATATTTACCGTCCCTTATTACACATGTGCAGAAATTTAAAGAAAAATTTGGAGCGGTTTTCGAGAAAATTTTTTTTTGTAAATTTGAATCGCAATTACGCAAAAAACTACTCGTATTTCCAAAAAATGGTACATTACCCTTATTTGTAGTGCTAATTTTGTACAACCGACTTTGTCTGAGGCGAAAATCTCTATCTTCAATTTTGCAGTTTTTTAAACAGTTTTTTGCAATTTTCGAAAAATTGGGCCAATCAACAAAATGATACCTACGTCATTCCCTTCAACGTTCTTCGCACTATTCAACAACAAATTATAATCAAAAAATTTGGAACCATTTCTTTAATTTAGAAAATCTCAAAATGGGCTTCATGTAAGTACCCTCAAATACTAAGATATCGGTTTCAAATTCAAGAGGCCTTGAGACGAGTCAAAACCATCGGGGAATATCAATTTTGAAGAAAATCGACCGAACGGTTTAGGCGCTAGCGCTGACCACAGACGGACAGACGGACAGATGGATAGACGGACGTTTTGCCGTCAATCGATTTTTGAGGTATGAAGAAGCAACAAATCATGGATTTTGATTACACTACGAGATAGAGGATTTTTTTTTCTAAATTTAGCAACAGGTTTTATCCACTTTTTTGTCACCAGACCTCTGCTATAAGAGATTTTCTGGCGAAAATTCCCCGTTTTCCGCCGCACGATTACATAACTTTCTCTTCTTACGAAGTATTCGTAAGGCGAGAAAGTAAAAAACAGCTGCGACTAGGGATAAAAAACGGTCGCATTGGCAGCGTCGGGGTGTTGGCGTTAGATATGACATTAACAGAAACGTCTCTGACCGAAAGTGTCCTCAGCAATCACCTCTATTGCTAAAAATTAAAATAAAGAAAATCTCGAGCAAATTGATAACAGACCCACTAATGAAGCAGGTCATGAAATCTGACCGAAGAATGGGAAAAAGAGGTATTGTAAGTGTAGCAAAAAGCATTGCTATCAAGACTGCAGAATAACACCGGCACTGATTTGTGATGCTTCTTAACATGAAATGTGAGACACAAAAATGTTAAAGAAATCGTGGAGAGACAAACCACTTCATGGACAATATCTAAAAGAATGGACAAGGTGCAGATCAATAAAGATCAATCATTTACGTGGCTCAAAAGGGGAAGAATGAAGCCAGAATCGGAAGCACTTGTAATAGCTGCCCAAGATCAGACCTTGAGAACACGACATTATGATAAAGCAGTTCTCAGAATTTCCCAAGATGATTAATGCCGTATTTGCCAGGAATACGTATTCGTAGAAACTATTGATCATATTGTCTCAGCTTGTCCAATCCTAGCAAAGACCGAATATTTGAAAAGACACGACAGGGTGTGTAGGTACCTCCACTGACAGATCTATACCACCCTGGAAGTTCCAAACACATGCCCCAAGTGGTACGAACACTCACCAAAACCGGTGACGTCTGTTGGATTGTGTACAATATTGTACGACCAACAAATTCAAACTGGCCTCACGATAGCGGCAAACCAACAGGTATTGTTATCCGGGATTTGGAGAAAATCGTGTTTACTTGTCGATGTTTCTGCACCTTGCGATTAAAACGTCGTTACCAAGGAGGCAGAGAAACATCTTAAATACGCGAGTTTGGAAATCGAGATCAGCTGAATTTGGGGAGTAAGAGCACAGGTCGTACCGATAGTTATTGGAGCTCTGGAATTTGTTCCGCAAAATTTGAGTAAGAACTTGTCTAAACTCCCAGGTAATTGAAAAGACTGGGAAGTGCAAGAAATCGCTTTATTTGGAACAGCCCACATTTTGCGCAAAGTATTGTAGAGGCACCGACAGACAATAGATCTACTCCTTAGGTAGCTGGTTGCAACCTGGAGTAGATTTTATATTCAGCCGACACATCACATCTTTAGTCGTGATTTAGAGGAATATTAACAACAACAATAATAATAATGATAATAATAATAATAATAATGCATTAGGTATTTTAGTGTTGGATTAATTCAATTTTTGCTAGATAGAGTTTTTGCCAGATTCCAGGCCTGGGCTCTGTTTTTACTTATTATTCACGCCTGGGGGTAAGGGAGACGTGGCGAACATGAAGTTTTCCAGTATCATCTTGGCTGCTTGGGAGGCGCCGCGTCCTAGGCATAGATGCAAATGTTTTGGCCGTCATGGTGCGCCCTTCCTCAGGTCAAAAAACCATCGCACAATAATAATAGTAATAATAATAATAATAATAATAATAATAATGATAATAATAATAATAATAATAATAATAATAATAATAATAATAATAATAATAATAATAATGCATTAGGCATTTTAGTGTTAGATTAATTCAATTTTTGCTAGATAGAGTTTTTGCCAGATTCCAGGCCTGGGCTCTGTTTTTACTTATTATTCACGCCTGGGGGTAAGGGAGACGTGGCGAACATGAAGTTTTCCAGTATCATCTTGGCTGCTTGGGAGGCGCCGCGTCCTAGGCATAGATGCAAATGTTTTGGCCGTCATGGTGCGCCCTTCCTCAGGTCAAAAAACCATCGCACAATAATAATAGTAATAATAATAATAATAATAATAATAATAATAATAATAATGATAATAATAATAATAATAATAATAATAATAATAATAATAATAATGCATTAGGCATTTTAGTGTTAGATTAATTCAATTTTTGCTAGATAGAGTTTTTGCCAGATTCCAGGCCTGGGCTCTGTTTTTACTTATTATTCACGCCTGGGGGTAAGGGAGACGTGGCGAACATGAAGTTTTCCAGTATCATCTTGGCTGCTTGGGAGGCGCCGCGTCCTAGGCATAGATGCAAATGTTTTGGCCGTCATGGTGCGCCCTTCCTCAGGTCAAAAAACGATCGCACAATAATAATAATAATAATATTAATATTGCAAAGAGGTGCAAAAAATGAATGGGTACCAAGAAATGAAGGAGAGAAAACCCGAGGCAAAAGGAAACCGAGTCCGAAGAGAGGACAATGAAACATAGTTAGAAGATGGAGTACTGGATAAAGAAGAATGAGCAACTTGACAGGCACTGTAGAATTTCCCTCGTGGTCCCTAGATGAGCGAAACGAAGAAAGAATAATAGTAATAATAACACCAGTGTTGACAAAGTTGGACTCTAAATTCATCCACAGGAAAATTCGTGGCGCTCTCCGAGGAGGCCGTCAGCTCGAAGGGAGTTTTATATCAGAAACCACGGGCGCGGCGAAAACGCCCTCCCCGCCCGCCCGCGCGCGTGGGTGCCCTGTGCCGACGCTGACTCGCAAGGGCGAGGCGCCGCGCCGCGCCACGCCGCGCCACGCCAGGCCGCGCCACGCCTGGGCCGGTGCTCGCGAGGGGATGCGCAAGGACATTCTCCGAGAAGTTGGCGAGCCTGCTCGTCCGTCCTGGAATAGGCCCAATAGCAGAGTCTCACGCTTCGCCCGGGGCCGGCGGAGACGCAGGCGTCGGCCTGGGCGCGGGCGGGGCCGGGGGCCGGGGCGCCGGGAGACTGCGGGAGCGGAGTGGCGGAGGGTTTTGAAACTTTTGCCTTCGTTGTCGCCACCGTCACCCCAGCCCAATACCCAGCCCCCCTCCACCCCCTGCTTCTTCCGCCGGCGCATCTCGCCCGAGCTCGCGCCGCGGAGATGGACCTGATCGGCGTGCCCGCTTAAGGGCGGCGCCGGTGACGAGCCAGCGGCGCCAAGGATGTTCTTTGGGATCGTGTCCCAAGAGGTGGAAAGTTTTGGAAGCACCGTTGGGCCCCGAGGCACTTTCAAAATTTGAATCCACACATGGCTAAATCTTTACCCGATATTTTGTACTACGATTTTGTCTTGACACTAACTACGCAGAATGATCAGGTCAGTACTAAAAGTGACATTCCATTTTTCATTTGTATATTCACATACATATTTTTCATCTTTGATATTTGCAATGTGAAAATATAGTAACTTTCGTAACACTCATGCCTTTTACTATACACTTTACGGCGCTTTTAGTGTCAGTGTTTAATTTTCAGTATTTACAACGTAGGCTATTGCACTCCCGATGATTTTCCCCTTTGAATTTTACAGAATCAGATTTTGTTTTCTTAATCTCCAGTAAACTAAGATTTTGTGATTCATAGAGAATTTCGAAGTAGATTATCTCTAAAATAAAAATAAAATGTTGACAGACCTCACACCGCATTGTCGTTTGGAAGCTACAGGCATTTTCTCTTATTGTAACTATGTCATTTCAATAAAATACTTCTTGCGACATTTGCAAATTATATTTTTCAGTTTCGCATGCAGTTTTATGCAATCTTCTAAAATATAATTTCCTGCGTCATCGTAATTGTATCGTAAAATCTGAGCAACTGCGGGAAAACAGAAACCTGGAGCTTTTTGCATGTATTATTTCTGTTTTAATGATTTGCTGCCCTAAATAATTCTTTGAAAATTATGTCTTCATAAGCGATATAACATACAAAAATCGACCGGGTCTCTATCAAATCGACAGAATTTTGTCTTCTTGAATCGACATCTGGCGGTACAATAAATTAGTTTTCGCGGCCCGAAATTCGGTAGGTGGGGTGATTTTGAGGTTAGGATCATCTTACATGGTTCGACTCTGCAGCCGTTCATAGTTCTCATCAGTTTGCGAAAGGAAATAAAATGACAAGACACTGACAAATAGCTCGCTTGCCGACAGCTATTTTTTCCACCCTTGGGCAATTTAGTTCAATTCGAAACTGGTATGGTAGCGTATGTTCAGAATTCTCTCCTGGGTAATCAGTTTTGTTACTTTCGTTTTAATTAATAATAATTTTTACTTCCTCGCCATTACTTCATAAAAAGAGAAAGTATTATAATTGTGCGCCGGAATATGGCAGAATGGAATTTTCGGCAGAAAACGTCTTATTACCGGGCCCTGGTAACAAAAAAGTGGATAAATCTTATTCCAGTGTATAGTGAATTACTTCCTCTTCACACGTTGTGTAGTCAGAATCCATGTTTTGTGGGTGCTTTATACCAAAAAATCGATTGACGGCAAAATGTGTCTTCGAAACGGATATTATGATTTTGGGGTACTTTACATAACGCCTCAACATTTTCAAAATTATAATAAAATCACAATCCCTTACAAATTCTCCTCAATGTCTAAGGAAATACCCCCAAAATGTTAAAAAGTTTAAGGCGAAAAAAGTTACAAAAGAAAATCTTAACCTCGGAACTGATTTAGGGGGATACCAGCAAGTGAAATTAATATTGTGGAGCCTACCGAGACCAAACCTTTTACAAACGCATCTGAGAAATGACTGACTCATCTCAGCAGACATCACAGGATTTTTTTTTCTGTAGATCGGCAGAAGTCGCAATTGTTTCAGATAACACGAGATACAAGTTCTCAGAACATATATACAAGTTCTCGGGAACTTCTCCGAGTGGTAAGATCGGGTGAGTTAACCACCGGAACATTTGTTTTCCTTTCTCATCTCTCTCACAGCTGATGTTTGAAATCTTAGGATATGCTTTTTTTTATCTCCAGCTTTTCTTTAGAAAATCATATCATGGAACATTATGAGTTCATAATTTTCTCAATAATCTGCCATAAAATATTCTTTTATGTGAAATATCAAAGATGGTATTCTGTTCTCAAATTTAATTCATACTCGTGTAATGTAATATACTCATTGATCATGGGACGTAGTGCAATTTAATCGACGACTTACAGAATTGGCCTCAATCAGCTTTTAAAAGAAAATGCATTCATGATCATTCTTCATGCAATAAAAGTGATGTAATTAATAATATACTTTTTACATGGGGGAGGAAATGCCTTAAATGCTCCCACATGAGCATAGACAACAGTTCGTATATAAGTTTCTGATAATGTATTACCAATGGACGCTTCTTGCCTGACGAAGACGTGTTCTACATCAATATATTTATGTATTAATTTGCAAATAAATGATACGACTCATCTGGCGAATTAAAATGATTTTATCTGATAATATATAAAAACAAATCGGTATATCGAAAAACGCTTTAACTAATTTATGGTGTAAACGTCGTTTTTGAAAGAAGTTGATAAAATGCTTTTAAAATAAATTTATTCACATTCCAATTTTTTCCAAGAGAAGGAAGATTCAAACTAGAAATGGAATTGCCAAAATTGTGAGAAATTATTAAAAATGAAATTAATGTCACGTATTAAAAATTATAATTTTTTACTCCTACTCACTTCAAATATTATGTTCTCTCGCCTTACTAAATACGTAGTAAAGAGACAGTTTTGTAATATTGCGGCAGAAATCAAAGATTTTTCGACAGAAAATCTTACTTCTTCTAATGCATTGCGTAGCCATAATCCACGTTTTATGAGTTATTGATAACGAAAAATTTACGGCAAAACGCGTGTCTGTTGTGTAAGGCCAACGCTAGTGCTAAACCATTTCTCAAAATTTGATATTCTCCGATCGATCTGATGTGACCTCGAGGCCCTGAGAATCTTAAACGGACATTCTTCGGCATCTTCCTTCAACTGCAAGTTTCAAGAAAGACATTTTTTCGTTATTGAACTTCGTTGTTCAAAGATAGATCATAATAAGGTCACGCCCAATTTGAGGAAAATATGAATAGTTTTGGATGAAATATAGACAACATTTAAACGATTATTTTCACAAAAACGGTTCCAAATATTTTCTATAAATTACTTCTTCTTGTATAGCAAAGGACGGTAAAAAGTGTGTTGGTTTTCGGCGAACTTGTATTTCCGAAGCAGAAAAATTAACATTGCAAAAGTCCAATACTAATGATCGAAATTGTTTTCTTGAACAAAATGTGTACTAAAACCATAGGTCCCTAAATAGGGCCGTGTACAATAAAAATAATGATTATCGAATAATTTCAGCTTGAAGTTATTTGCAATTCATAATATCATTAAAAAAAACAAAAAAAACATTAGTTTAAACACACTCCGACATATCGATGTCAAACGGACCACATGACAACATGAGCCTCTGAAGGACGATAAACGTTCGAAAGGAGTAACTCTTCTAAGTAACACTCTTAGGCTTAATTAATGAACAAGTACATCAATACAAAGACATCTCAATGAGCAAACATCTGGAAAAAATATACATAAGTATAAGCGATATAGTATAACGTATGTGCGATTATAAACACTTTAAGTAACCGAAGAAAGAAGCTGGAAGGCTCCCTTTCAATGCTACAGGTGTGTGATTTGATGCCGCCCCCGCATACAAGCTGCTTGTGTGCTCCCGCCGCCCCACGTCGCTTGCGGCCCCGCGCGCAAGGCGCCCGAGCGTCTTCCGAGGGAGTGTCTGCATCCCGGCGCCTCCAGGGGGTTCCCTGAGCCCCTTGGCGGGACGGCGCGCGGGGCGGGGGGCGTGGTCCTCAGCGGCGGCGGCGTCGCTTCGGTGACTAACAGGCGTAAGACGCCGCTGTGTTCGCGCGCGGAACTAACAGGCCGGGCGGCGAAGAGACGCGGACGGGACCGGGTCGGGCTGGGCCGGGCGGAGCACGGGGGCGGCTTGGGGTGCGGCAGGGTGAGGCGGGGAGTTGTTGGCCGGGGGAGGACAGGGACGGGTGGGTCGTGGAGCGAGGCGGGGTTGAGCGAAACAAGAAAGAGAGAAAAGGGGTGGGCATGAAAGGGCGACGGGACAGGGGAAATGGCGGAAGCGTTAGCGGGGGATGGCGGGGGTGGCAGTGGCTGCGATCGAGACAGCGACTGCGGAAGAGGCGGCGGGACGAGAACATAGTAAGAGCGCGGCGGTGGCACGAGCAGTGGTGGTGGCGGGTAGAGTTGTGGAACAGTGACAAGAGCGGTCCTGGTGGGAGCGATGTCAGGTGTAGAGGGCGAGCCGCGGGGGAGAGGCGAGGTGAGAGGTGGTGGGAGCGGTGGCGAAAAGGAGTGTAAAAAAGAAGCGAGGAGAAGCGGCGTGCGATGAGCGAGCGCAGGCGGAGGAGGTGGTGGGAGACGTAGCGTGAGTTCCGTCCCCGTGCCGACTATCCCGACAAGCAAAACTGCTATTGAATATCAACATACAAAATGGTTTTCCAAAATGTAGCAAAAATACTGCTCAATTGATTAAATGTTGTTTTCGGGCGCGTCAAGTGCAGGCGTCATTGGTCCTGTAAGTGTAGTGCATGCTGTATCGCAGGAATTATATTGTATTTTGCAGCGGGGTGGGGAAGCGATGGCTCAAGTGTTGGTGGCTGCGGTGCGATGGGCAGTGAGGGGAGCGGTGGCGGGAACAGTAGGGTGGGAGTTGTAGTGGTGGTGGGTGAGGTAGGGGTGAGTGGGCGGTAGTGGGACTATTGGGAGTAATGGCTGGACTGGCGGCTGTAGGGACTGAGGACAGGAGCTGTGGTGGTAGCGGTGTTGGAAGCGGAGGTAGTCAGCGGTGGAGTGAGGGAAGTCGGGGGAGGAAATGGTGGCGAAGTGGGGGACAGAGGGAGGAGAGGCGGGGGAAGCTGTGCGTGTTACGGCGATGGGAGCGACGGTGGCTGAACCGATGGTATAAACGATAGGAATAGCAGGCAGCGGTGGCGGCAGCGATTGCGGGAGCGGTGGGGGGAATGGTGATAGGAGCGGTGGGCAGCGGTGGTAGTAGCTTTGAGGTGGCGATGTTGACAGCTGTAGTTGAGAGTAGAAGGAGTTCTCAGTAGAGCGGATATGTTAGAGAAGGAGGGGACGAGGATCGGTGTGGGTCTGGTGTGGGATGGGGAGAGCGGTGGGGGCACCAATGTGAGAGCAATGACAGGATCGTTGGGGAACGGTACTGGGTGCTGTTGGAGAGCTGTGAATGGAACGTTGGTGGGAGAGGAGGTCTCATCGGTGAAGACAGCGGTGGAGTTACGGGAGCAAAGCGGAGAGCAGCGTGATGCAGTGGCGGGAACGGTCTTTGGGAGCGTTTGGGAGGGGTGGAGCGGTGATGGAAAGGATGGCGAAGTCGGAGGAGGAAACTATAGGGAAGTGGACGTGGAATCGGTGGCCGCAGCGGTTGAAGAGCGGGTGGAAAGCAGAAGGGGAGCTTTAAAGAAAGCGTGGGGGGAATGGTTATGGAAGAGATGGTGAGAGAATTTGTGGGTGCGGTGGCGGGAACGCTGACGGGAGCGATGTGGGGAACAGTGGGAGGAGCGATGGCAAGAGTTGAGGGAAGAGCGGTATGAGCGGATTGAGGGTTGGGGCGTTAGCTGTTGTAAATCGCGGTGGCCGAGTGGTGGGGCGGGATGGGGGTCGGGAACGGAAAGGCCAGAGTTGGGGGAGCAGTGGGATGCAGTGGCGGGAGCGGGGGTCGTGGCAAAGGGGAGAGGTTTGGACAAGAGCAGTGCGAGGAGCAGTGGGATGCAGT
>JAHLJT010008446.1:201821179-201945583 GCA_031308135.1 Acheta domesticus
TACTCAAATTTTGCGCGAACAAATTCCAGAGCTCCAATAACTATCGGTACGACCTGTGCTCTTACTCCCCAATTTCAGCTGATCTCGATTTCCAAACTCGCGTATTTAAGATGTTTCTCTGCCTCCTTGGTAACGACGTTTTTAATCGCAAGGTGCAGAAACATCGACAAGTAAACACGATTTTTCTCCAAATCCCGATAACAATACCTGTTGGTTTGCCGCTATCGTGAGGCCAGTTTGAATTTGTTGGTCGTACAATATTGTACACAATCCAACAGACGTCACCGACCGGTTTTGGTGAGTGTTCGTACCACTTGGGCATGTGTTTGGAACTTCCAGGGTGGTATAGATCTGTCAGTGGAGTACCTACACACCCTGTCGTGTCTTTTCAAATATTCGGTCTTTGCTAGGATTGGACAAGCTGAGACAATATGATCATAGTTTCTAACGAATACGTATTCCTGGCAAATACGGCATTAATCATCTTGGGAAATTCTGAGAACCTGCTTTATCATAATGTCGTGTTCTCAAGGTCTGATCTTGGGCAGCTATTACAAGTGCTTCCGATTCCTGGCTTCATTCTTCCCCTTTTGAGCCACGTAAATGATTGATCTTTATTGATCTGCACCTTGTCCATTCTTTTTAGATATTGTCCATGAAGTGGTTTGTCTCTCCACGATTTCTTTACATTTTTGTGTCTCACATTTCATGTTAAGAAGCATCACAAATCAGTGCCGCCGTGTTATTCTGCAGTCTTGATAGCAATGCTTTTTGCTACACTTACAATACCTCTTTTTCCCATTCTTCGGTCAGATTTCATGACCTGCTTCATTAGTGGTCTGTTATCAATTTGCTCGAGATTTTTCTTTATTTTAATTTTTAGCAATAGAGGTGATTGCTGAGGACACTTTCGGTCAGAGACGTTTCTGTTAATGTCATATCTAACGCCAACACCCCGACGCTGCCAATGCGACCGTTTTTTATCCCTAGTCGCAGCTGTTTTTTACTTTCTCGCCTTACGAATACTTCGTAAGAAGAGAAAGTTATGTAATCGTGCGGCGGAAAACGGGGAATTTTCGCCAGAAAATCTCTTATAGCAGAGGTCTGGGTGACAAAAAGTGGATAAACCTGTTGCTAAATTTAGAAAAAAAATCCTCTATCTCGTAGTGTAATCAAAATCCATGATTTGTTGCTTCTTCATACCTCAAAATCGATTGACGGCAAAACGTCCGTCTATCCATCTGTCCGTCTGTCCGTCTGTGGTCAGCGCTAGCGCCTAAACCGTTCGGTCGATTTTCTTCAAAATTGATATTCCCGATGGTTTTGACTCGTCTCAAGGCCTCTTGAATTTGAAACCGATATCTTAGTATTTGAGGTACTTTACATGAAGCCCATTTTGAGATTTTCTAAATTAAAAAGAAAATGGTTCCAATTTTTTGATTATAATTTGTTGTTGAATATTGCGAAGAACGGTTGAAGGGAATGACGTAGGTATCATTTTGTTGATTGGCCCAATTTTTCGAAAATTGGCAAAAAACTGTTTAAAAACTGCAAAATTGAAGATAGAGATTTTCGCCTCAGACAAAGTCGGTTGTACAAAATTAGCACTACAAATAAGGTAATGTACCATTTTTGGAAATACGAGTAGTTTTGGCCGTAAATTGCGATTCAATTTACAAAAAATAAATTTTCTCGAAAACCGCTCCAAATTTTTTCTTTAAATTTTCTGCACATGTGTAATAAGGGGACGGTAAGTATATAAATAACCTAGTGGTGCTATAGAATGGCACATACTTTCTCGCAGTAGTTTATTTTCCAAATGCCGATCATCGGATAAATTATGTGGAGTAAGCCGTTCACCGCTGCCTTTCTTGGTCATGTTTTTTGAAAGACATGTTTTTTCGCATGTTGACAATTACCAGCTTCCTATGATAGAACTGATACAAGTACGTTTTGACTAAAATATAAGCAGCTTCTCCGCATGTCGGTCCCGTAGCGCGGTTCGTTAATGCACCTTCGGGTTAGAGATCTTCAATAAGGAAGATGCCGAGTTCGATCCCCCGATGGGGATTTTAATTTGATGAATGTGATGTTGCAGGAAAAAACATTGAAGAGTGTAGATACTTTATTGAAAATCATTTGAAGTACTTCTCCTCACGAATAGAATCAATGCAGATAAATAGACAGGACTTGTCTGTGTTTTCCCTAACTGCGTCTTTTAAACAATTTTTTCAACTCTGTTATTCGATTTCTGAAGCGTATGGCAGCGTCAAATCAACCGTTGTCTAGTATATATCTGTATGAACCAATTTAAGTAAAATTATGAGCATTTTAACGTTAAATTGTAATACAATATAACCAGAAGGCATGCGATTAACTTACAATCCCTAACGGTTCCGAAAATATTATTACTTTCTAGCCTTACGAATACTTCGTAATGCGGTTTATCGCTGCCTTTCGTGGTCAGTTTGAAAGACATGTTTTTCGCATGTTGAAAATTACCGGCTCCTAATGATAAAATCGATAGAATTACGTTTTGAGACTAAATATAAGTAATTGCGATAAATGTCCTGGAAATATCTGTATATATTGTTCAAATTTTAACTTTTAACAATTTTTTACTTCTCTTCTTGTAGTTGTAAAGCGTATTACCATCGTATCAATTGTTTCTTTGTCATGCATTTACCATTTTATAGGGTCGGTTCTATTCTATTTCGTGGCTCTGTTTGACAGTGTTGGTGTTGCGTATGTGGTATAAGTGCCGTTCGCTGATTGAGTTTCGTTTGTCGGGTCTCAGTACCGAAAGAGTTTGCTGGTATAATACACTTTTGCTTGTTTATGAAGTAGTGGAATAGCAATAAGGACCGTATAGAAGCAGAGCGAGAAAGTATGTGCGTTGGAAGCACCACTAGTTTCATTTTGAAGGAATATTGTAAGGTCAGTCTTCTCATGTTTTGGTGATAACTGGCCACTTTCCAAGTCATCTGTTTGTATCTTGCTGTCATGAAAAGCTTCGTAAAGAGAGGCATTGCATAACGGGACTGAGAATTAAACTTCTCTCTCTTGAAAGTCAAGGGAACAAACGATGATAGTAAATAAATATTTCGGAAGAAATATCGGAAGAAGGATAAACTTGTAGAGTTAACACAAGATATTTACTTCAGATAGTGGCCACCTTCGATGCAGAGCTATACTACCCAAACGCAGTGTGAGCTACACTACCCAAACGGTGCAGTGGAAATCTTTCCTCTTCCGTGAGAGAATGAATAAGTATTTCTTTTTTCTGGGCGCGTCAACTACTTGCGTCTTTAGACGTATAAATGTAATGCATGTCATAATCCGGGGAGATGGCGGTGTTCCTCCCACTGGAATGTGCGATCCGGCGCTGTCGTTCGCGTCGGCTTCCCGGGTGTTCACATCCAGGTATTTTGCTCAACGAGCCACTGCCGCAGACAGGATAGGCTCTAATTTCTCGCTGGTCTTCTGTTAAATGTAATAACGAAACACAGGTAATGTAAATGTGTGTGTGTAAGGGGAGAAGAGGTGATGCGGATGAGAAAGGGAAGATCGCGCGCGGTTCGTCACCCGTTTATTAGGGTACTGCTCCGGCATTCGCTTGATATTGGAGTCATCACGGAAAACTACTGATCAAGCTGCGGGCCGCTAGAATCAGACCTAGCTAGTGTCGGAACTCGAACTCTAAACCACAGAGTCAGAGACGCTGTTACACCAATAGTTGTTGTACTGAGTCATATCAACCGATTCTGCTTTCCGTCTCTTCCTATAAATTATCGTTACCACCACCATCATCGTTAAATCATCACTGTTTTGTCATTCTTTATGTCCCTTTCCATTCCAAATGTTGCTATAATTCGAATGATCTTGGCTGTCCGATGACGCCGCGTCGAAGGCTGTGTTGCCGACGTTTCGACCATCTTTTCGTGGTCTTCCTCAGGGCTGGTCTACAGACCGCAACGTCGGCAACACAGCCTTCGACGCGGCATCACCCTGGCAGCCAAGATCATTCACCCGACTCCGGCCGCGGAAGCCTACGACTTCATTACTATAATTCGCTGTCTAGTGCATCAGGAAGTGTTTGTAATACGAATGTTTTTTATAAAACGTTATTGCTAAACAAAAGACTACGATCCGACCCTTTTCATTTCTCTGAATCCTTCTTAATATTGTCAGGTCCCTGTTCGGTTTTGGGTCCTATTCTTGCCATTTGCGGTGTATTGGTTACGGACACCGAAGGTCACTTCACTTTTGCTCCTCACTACGACGCAGTTAATAATGTTTTGATTACATGTTGGGATATTTCAATCCCTGAAGGACGCTTTAAACCCGAACCGAAACGTTGAAAATTTGTATGCAGTCATTTTTAGTTTTCGAGAGTCTTCTACATTTAAAGGTAGTAAATCTATATTTACAATTAACTATTAGCTTATCCATTTCTCTTGTAACGTTATATTTATCGATCAAACTTATAATTTATGATTATTAAAACTCATAAGTTTATTTTATTAATCGAAATGTTTCAAAAATAGCTTCATTCCTCTATTCCATGGTCTTACTATATGGCTTTAAGTATGAGTGTAAATTTTTAACGTTTTCTTTATCTACAAAATTAAAACTTAACCAGTAAATATGTGTATTATAATATTCTTGTAATATACGCTGCATATTGACAATTCTTCAACCCTATGCAAAATAGTTTTCACACTGCATAAATGCTAGCCCTATCACTGCAGTATCATTGCGCCGCATCAGAGTCTATTCCGATTATAATGGAACTGGCAACAAGGGTTACATTAATTATTCATTAATACACGTGGTTGTGGCAATTGATTAACAATGCATCAAGTCATACGCAGTTCATATCGTTATTGAAACTCCGTGCTACGTATGCAAAAGCACGTGAACGTGTGAAAGACCGGTAAACGACGCCCGGACCCGTGTGATTTGTTGATTGAACGAATAGTTTACATCACAGGCGCTGCTTAACTGAAAACAGCCCCGTAAATAGAGTGCAAACGGCATTCTCTTCGCTCGATGTAAAACGTGACAACGTAGCGTCATGACATTCAGGTCCCATTTATATTGCGGATAACAGGCTATCCCCCGCTCTGAAGTTCAATGCGTTTTCCCAAAACTAACACATCTATGAATTTCCTTAATTAACACAAATAGAAATCTCAAAATACCCATCAGATAACTCAAAGTTTTTAAATGTATTTTCTGCCTATCACTTCATTGCTATGACAATGGCGTTCATAAAAAATAGCTATTTTGGGGTATTAATTGGCCGAAAATTCCCTTGAACTCTTTTTCTTTGTGTAATGATAACCAACAGATAAAAAGGGTGAATATTCATATTTTTCCATAATTTTAAATATAATGTAAATAGTACGTATTAGTTAAAGTATAAGTAAATAAATAAACGTATCATGATCTTTCCGATCGGTATGAATGAATGGATTTGAACAGTGAAATATTTTCTCAGACATTTTTCAGAAAATGGAAAATGAAATTTTGGAAGGTGAAAGCTTGGTGACAATTAAATTTTTGCAATTGGCATTTTGCCCAGAAAGAGTTTCTAAATGAACAGTTAGTTTACGTAGAAGCAACCCATGCCAGTTTCCCTCAGTGACATTTGAGTAATTTACATTTGAGCGAGAAAGAAGCCAAAGAAATATAGAAAAGCAGCAATAGATGGAAACGAAATGTTTTGTTTCATTTTTGGAAAAAACGGTTCCAAATTTTAAACGTTTTCCCCTGAATTGCTGAACTTTTAAAAAATCTACATTTTTCTGATACTCCTTGATAATTTTAATGCCTATGAATGATAGAAGAAGTGTGTATACCTACGGAAATGCATGATGCAATTACTAATAATTTAACGTACACTCTGAAGATCAAAATAATATGGAGTTCTTTATATTAAAATGAATTAGATAAAATGTTTGTCTATGAAATATTATTATGTAAACTCCTTTGGTTTTAATATAATTGCTGGTGGTGTTGATAGCTTCTAATAATAAATAAAATAAAGAAAAGAAAGACTATATGTGATACCAGACAACACTTTTCTTTTATTTAATTATCCTTTGGTTTTATAGACAAAGACTAAAAGAAGATTACATAGTAATAATTAATTAATACTGCCATTTATTATCTTGTTAATTATTCTTTCTGAAGTCTGGAATACATAATGAAAACACATTAAAATCTTCTTACTTTGTTTCATCACCGAAAGATATAATGGTCCGTAGTGTGAAACTAATGTAGGCATTTGCAGATATTTTCATCTATTAAGACATATACTTGAAAAAGAACCATTTTCCATTAATAGAAATACTGATGGTGTATCAATACTTCGAAAACAAATTACAAGTTTTCATTTTATTAAGACCCTTATTTATAAATAATATTTCTCTAGATAGCAAAGAATATTTTTTCATCATTACTTAATAGTTATTACTGAATATTTCATTCCACATTATTTTTGTTTTAGTGAAATCAAGAAACAAGACGCGAATATGTTGACCCATTCAATTCTAAATTATCTTGAGGAGCAACAAGCAGATTTTCCGCACCGTACAGTGTACACTGTACGGTGTACACTGTACTCTATTAATGGCACACGGTATGTACTCTTCAATGTATAGTATTTAATCAAACTATTTATTTTATTTATTTGGTCAAAAAAACCGTAAAAACTGTATATGACGTATGGAGGGAGATATTATATGCGCACATTTTCTTGAGCTCCCCCCAAAAAAACGCGAAATTAGCAACATTTGAAAAACTAGTGAAAGAATTTAGAAAAATTTTTATTTTAGAAAAATGGAAATTAGAAAAAAAAATTTTCCCGAGTAATATATAGTATGGAGTAATATATAGTGTGGAGTAATATATAGTGTGGAGTAATATATAGTGTGGAGTAATATATAGTGTAGAGTAATATATAGTATATAATCAAACTATACATCTGCAAACTATATAACAAATAATGTAATGTTTAAGCATGCAAGAAACATCATTTAATGTGACATGCATTATGTCCACAACACGAACAAATTCCTTTAAAATTTCAAAGGTGCCTGATAAACAATGTTTCAAATAGTACCCTGTTTGAATTATATATCTCGTAAAACGCTTTAATACTATACTCGTATCCGAAGATATGATATTATACGGTAGGAGCAAGGGCGATGCATAATGAACATAATATCGTTGCCCTCCGCTTAAACTTCCAAACTTAAGATAATAAAAGAAAATGCAAGAAGGATCACTACTGTTTTTGGTATCTTAGGAAAATAGGGCAGCCTGAACTAAGCTAATAAATTAATTTAGATATTATCCAAACTATCATTTTAAGCCTAGGAAAACTATGGTTGTTTTAATGTTAATTCTAAAACAAACTTCTAACCATTACCGAGCCGAACGCAAACTGAAGCGGAGATATTTTCTAATCATCGCTTCCGGTGACACATCGCACGTCGGCTGAACGCAGTGGTGTACTCTACATACCTCTTCATACATTAAGCGTCGCGCTGATGTAGACGTAATGCATCCGAAGTAGTCGGAGCAGCTTTTCATCAGCGATCAGCTAAACCGATGACTGCGGGATCCCGGAAAACTATCGGCCGATAGATAGGGCGAGCAGGGGCACTATGGGTAATGACGTCACAAATCACGTGTGGGGGGACAGTCATTCTCGCGGGCAGCCAATGACTTTTAATGACCGCTGTTGCGTTAATGAGGCTGCAGACTGGCGGCAGGCGCGGGCGACGGGCGTGCTGGCTGTTGGGGCGGCAACGGAAATGTAAAAGCGAACTGTGCCCGCGGCCCAAGTGAGGAGGCGGGGGAGAGGCTCGGCGGCACGGCGTGGAGGCGTGGTGGTTCAGCGGCGTGGAGTTTAGTGGATTTACCATGCGTCCCTCCCGAAGGACTTCAAATGCGGTGGCCGGAGGAAAGCACTGGGATTACATGGAAGGAATTGTTATTAATTCGTGAGATGTGTATATTTCTAGAAAGAGCTTACTTGAAGACGGATGGTATTATAAAAAAAACGTGGTTTTATGTTTTTTCATCTAATAGTACGGCCGTACCTGTTTGCTGGGGTCGCGTATGGAAATACTGAGTCCAAATGACAAATATGTTTTTCCAAAATCAGTATTTCTTCGAATTGAATGGAAATTTCTGTCCAAAAAAGTTACTTTCTATAAATCATTGAGCAATAGCATTATGGTAAAGATAGATCCAAATCTGCTGAATGGAAATGATTACCTTTAATGTCATAGCTACACTTCGTATATTACTACTCCGAAATAATTCCTCTCTCCAACCTATTTCTACGGAACTTCTCTCATATACTTCCGGAGATTAAATTCTGTAGTGTTTATGAAATTTTTCTTACTGCGTGTAATGCTTTTGATGTATAATTTCTTGATATTGCATATGTTCTCACTTTTATTATTATTTTCTCCATATTCATTCATAACATTTTTGCTTTCTAAATTAAAATTTTTTATAAAGTTCTCTTCTGATCACATTCAAATACTTTCATTGCAAAAGTTTCAAATATCGAAAAAAAAGTTTTATAATGAGAGCAAAATTTGATACTGCAAAATATTATCCTACATTCATATAATAAATTAACTACATCAGGTCTTAATAGAACTTCTAAGTCAAGAAAAAGAAAAAAAGAAAGAAACCGCTTTGTTTTCTGTTCTAAAGGCTTTAATATCGCCTATATCACTTGTAAAATACAAATACATGAATATGAGCAAAAACGATTATTGTTACTTACTACAATATTTTCACGTTTCGACGTGTTATATTCGTATTTTTCTTAGTCTCCGTGTTTTATCTCACTGGAAGAAGCAAAATAGATTTCAGCCTTGAACCAGGCAATTTATTAGTCCTCTCTAAATTTATGGATATTCTGTTATAATATCCTATGTTCTATCGTTTGCCTATGTTCCATTTCTCCCTGTCAGCTTTCTTGAGACTTTCAACGAGGAAAAAGCTATAGAAAATATTTTATATTCCGTCTTAAATGCATTTTATTATGTACCTTTTTCCTACTGAATTCTTTGAAAATAATTATTTTGGACAATGAATTTAAATTAATTTGTAGCGCGATGATGTATTCTGCCACACTTCTACCAAAAGCGCCAGCAAAACCTCCAGAGAATTTCTCGCATCCGTACGTGAGATACGTCTTTCCACCTGTTTTGCATTGTCCAAAAGGACTGTTAACACGAAACACAGGCTATAGGATCCGATTGTGTACAGACACCGGTCTATTGGTTCCACCAAATCAGCAGAGTCGTTCCGCCGTGTCAGCAGTTCCGATCGCAGCCGAACCCACCCGAAGGCACGGGGCCGGCCCGTAATGAGAACCCGAGACCTCGAACGGTTACGGGACGAAGCGGCTGGGTCGAGAACTAATTTCTAAAGTCAATACCGCTCGTGGCCTTTTCAATTAGCCAAAACCAACACGGCAGGCCGTTTAAAGGCATCTCGTACGTGTATGCAAGAGAACACGCGCGATGGAACGGGTCAAATAGGGCGATTTATTAGGACAGTCCTCCAGGTCTGGGCGGATATAAACCAGTGGCGAATCTAATTGGTTTGTCTATGTTCTATTATTTATTTCTTTTTGAAAATTGAAAAGAGTAGTTGTCTGTATATGGCTTTGGTAAGGAGGAACATAAAAGCTGCATGTAAATGTGCAGAAGCAAGGGGCCATCACATTTGGTCTGTCGAGGAAAGCTGTACGAAAAGCTAATCAAGGTAGAGGCAATTGACTGGAACTGTTTACAGCATTTGTTACAGATAAAAATGTTGTAAAACTAATTGTTGTCAGTATCAAAGGAATAAATATTTCATTTTTGCTCTGTAATAGTGTTTAATTTCAAACACTAGGTTTATTACTTTGTTCCCATTAATCAGAGCGTCTAAGAGTATAAAAACATTTTTCCTGCGGAAAATAGTTTACTTGTTTTTGAAGGAATGTAATAAAGTCTTCGCATCTTAAATGTCGACCGAAAATGAATGTGAGAACGTTTGTATTGCCATTTATTGCTTGTACTCTTAAACTTTAAGCCATTTATTGGATTTCCCCTGAATCCCAATTACCTTATGTGCTGGCAATTTGTCTCTTGAGAGGAACGAATACACTCTCAAACCATACTTAGTTCTAGTGTGGAATGGTAACACCGCGTATTTACCCAAAGGATATCTAAACCATGTGGACCATCTGGACATAACCTGAAGCAGCACTGCACAGATAAGTGCACATGACACTTAAGGAATTCTTTATGAATTTTCAGGGTATGGGTTGTTAGTGGTCATGCCATTACAGTTAAGCTCCTGTTCCAGTCACTCCCCCTTGTTGAGGTGAATTACAAATCCCTGTCGGCCCAGAGGAGGGCGTTCAAAACAAGAGCGTTTCACATCACAGATAAGGGGGGAATTTTAGCGAAAGTGGTAAAACAGTATCAATAAAGTCCTAAAAATAGTTGTATCTGAGAACAGGGCTTAATGTTAGTGCACAGGCATCCTAAATTCTTTGACCTGTGTGTAACCATACTAATGCCGCAGGTCTTTCTAAAATAACAGCTTTGTTAGAAACTGGTGTGTTTGGCAAAAGGAAGGGTTGATATGGCGGTCTTAAAAACAGAGGGGTCGGAATCCCCCCGGAGAATATAATAGTCGAAAGAGCGAGGGTAGAAATGAAACGACAAATATTGTTGCTCGTTTACTTCCTATTAATAGCTGTCGCCGTAGATGATTCTACTAGATTACAATACTGCTTCTTAAATTTCTCCTCTTCAATAATCAATTTTCTCTGTATGCTTTTCGTAATGTCATAAGGAAATTAAACTTGGGACTCCTTCTATTCAATACCTATTTGATAGTGCACAGGCCTCTTTGAGACAATTTGAATGTTAGTCGTTTGAGTCCTTGCGTTATCTGCAAAAAACGATGTACTGTATGCACTCAGGAAATGTTTCTTACTGCTTAGGTGCCACAAAGCCACTAGTAAAATTGTGTTACTAGAAAAACTGCAAATCACTGCAAAATGTTTCAGAATACAACGGTATAACATTGAAAAGCCAATAGAAGTGTTTGTAATTGATGTCTGAGATACAATGTACGATATAGACATTAAAACACTTTTAGTTCAGTCTGCCTTTGCGCTTTAGTTGTAGACTCATCCGTGGACATCATGTATGTTTGTTTCAGCTGTTTTCGTTACATGCTCACGAGATTCACTTAAATGTCAACATTTTTACATAAAATTAAATTTTGAAAGTAATTTTCAAAATTATTATTCGATTCGCCTGGGTTTGGAACCGCCCTCAAAGTTCCAAACTCATGCCCAAAGTGGTACGTACCTCACCGTACCCACCTCACCATAACCTGTGACACCTGTTGGACTGTGTACAATATTGTACGACCAACAAATTCACATTGAACGCACAATAGCGGGAAACAAATCGGATATTGCTATACGGGGTTTGGAGAAAAAATCGTGTCTACTCATAGATGTTTCTGTGCCATGCGATCGAAACCTCGTAACCAAGGAGGCAGATAAACCTTTGAAATACAAAAGTTTGGAAATCGAGATTAGCCGAATGTGGGGCGTAAAAGCACAGGTCACCCCGATATCTATCAGAGCTCTGAAGTTCGTTCTCAAAATTTGAGTAAGAACTTGGCTAAACTCCCAGGTAATTCAAAAGACTGGGAAGTGCAAGATAATGCTTTATTTGGAACAGTTCACTTATTGTGCGAAGTATGTTAGAGGCAGCAGATAGTCCCTAGATCTACTCCTTAGGAAGCTGGTTGCAACCTGGAGTAGAATTTTTAATCAACTATCTTATGATGTCTCTAACCGTGAATTAGAGGAATAATAATAATAATAATAATAATAATAATCAATCATTTATGTGGCTTAAAAGGGGAAGAATGAAGCCAGAATCGGAAGCACTTGTAATAGCTGCCCAAGATCAGGCCTTGAGAACACGACATTATGATAAAGAGGTTCTCAAAATTTCCCAAGATGATAAATGCCGCATTTGTCAGGAACACGTAGAAGCCATCGATCATATTGTCTCAGCTTGTCCAATCCTAGCAAAGACCGAATATTTGAAAAGACACGACAGGGTGTGTAGCTACCTCCACTGGCAGATCTGTACCGCCCTCGAAGTTCCAAACACATGCCCCAAGTGGTACGAACACTCACCAAAATCGGTGACGTCTGTTGGATTGTGTACGATATTGTACGACCAACAAATTCAAACTGATCGCACGATAGCGGCAAACAAACCGGATATAGTTATCCGGGATTTGGCGAAAAAATCGTGTTTACTTATCGATGTTGCTGTACCTTGCGATCAAAACGTCGTTACCAAGGAGGCAGAGAAACGTCTTAAATACAAGAGTTTGGAAATCGAGATCAGCCGAATGTGGGGCGTAAAAGCACAGGTCGTCCCGATAGTTATCGGAGCTCTGGGATTTGTTCCGCAAAAATTGAGTAAGGACTTGTCTAAACTCCCAGGTAATTCAAAAGACTGGGAAGTGCAAGAAATAGCTTTATTTGGAACAGCCCACATTTTGCGCAAAGTATTGTAGAGGCACCGATAGTCCCTAGATTTACTCCTTAGGTAGCTGGTTGCAACCTGGAGTAGTTTTTATATTCAGCCGATTCATAACATCTTTAGTCGTGATGTAATGGAATAATAATAATAGTAATAATAATAATCGTTATTATTAATATTATTATTGTTATAACCAAGTCATTTTTCTTTTGATTTTCATAATACCTAATTTCTCCAATTTATACAATGGGCTAGTTTGTAAAGAAGGGCAATATTTATAGGTTATTCCTAGATATTTGCTAAATGTCATTAAAACATTCTTGCAAATATTATTCTTAAGGAAGGAAAATATTATATCTAAAGGAATGAGAATATTATAATAGAGTAATTAATGAATAGTAATTCTATCCACGTTAATTCACATATCGGGTTTTTTCAAACACTCATGGGTTACGAAAATCGTATGGATGTATTTGAGTATGTCTATGTGTGTAACCACTCACCACTCACTACCCACCATCATCACCCATCACCATCATCACCCACTCTTCACCACTCACTACCATCATCTCATCTTCCATACCACCAGGGCTATCAACACTGAGGAATAAAAATAGGATCTACCATAATGATGATCCCCCCGTGTCGAATTGCATGCTCAGCATGCCTGTGTGTTCCAAAGCGGCCTGTTCGCAAAAATTATAATGATGATGATGATAATAATAATAATAGTAATAATAGTAATAATAACATTTCACTTTGCCGAAGTCAGAATAGTTTTCTTTTAATTTCTGCCCGCAATGGAAATTCTTTTTTATTTAATATGTCATTAAGTTTCCTTTTTTTCCAAAAAGTAAGACCTATTACCTCTTTTTACGTCCTGACGTCTTTATGTTGGAAGCAATACTTCTCCATTCCCATCCATTTACCTGTTCGTGTTTTGGGGGCACAGCAATTTAAGTGGATGTGGAACCAATCTTCTACCTCACCGCAAAGCACAGAATGCTATTTAAGTATTTCAATCTACGTTGCAGCCACCCGTAACTCCAGAACAAACCCAAACAACGTGCCTCCAGAACGAACACTCTTCGTCCCTTGTGAGTAAGTAAACATGATTTTTACAACCTCATACTGGATGTTTTCACACCCTCAACCTTGAAGTTTCTACCTCTATCAAGAGCTTTTTGTCCGTTTCCACTAGAATACCTTGCCTTTTTATTTCCGGATTCTATCAGAAATTAACTGTTCCTCTCCCGCAGATAAAGGGCAAAGACTGAAGTGCGAAGAGAAATGCAAAGAGACAACAACAAGAGCAAGTGCAAAGAGACAAGGACGATGAGACAAATGTGAAGAGATAGGCGACAGAAGTCAGGTGATAGGGTATAAGCGATGGGAGACATGCGATAGGAGACAAACACCAAGAGACAAGCACCAAGAGACGAAGCCAAAGAGATAGGGACGAATATCGATTAATTTATGTGTGCGAGTACGACAACTCCTGTGGTTATTAGTCCCGTTAGTGCATTGGACGTTTTCTCGCGGTATGTGGCGGTGTTATTTCACAGCTGAGTGGAGAGATCCGGCGCCGACATACACGCCAGCTTGTGGGGGATTTCACCAGGTATCTCCATCATTGGGGTACCACCCACCTATACTAGATCTAAGCTCCCGACACTTGTGGTAATGTAGTATATGTGTAAGGAGAAAAAATACAGCAAGGAAGAAGAAGGAAAGATCGCACGCAGTTCGTGGCCCGTTCGGGTACTACTCTGGGATTCGCCTGGTATTGATCGTTGAAATTTTGGAAAACTACCAATCAGAGCAGCCGGCCGCTAGACGTTTCCTCCAGACTGTGGCTGAATGCGACCTGTCGAAATCAACCTGTTGAAAAGTTGTCACCATCGGGAATCGAACCCTTTGACCTCCCGGTCGGAGGCGGTAGAAAGACAGCGGCAATGCTGGCACTGAGCTTAAATCCTTCGGTCCAAGATGAGGAGGAGAGCAGTCTCTTTCGCAAGAGGCAAAGGTGAAGAGGCGCGCGGACTCTGTAGTGCGTGGCCGCCGCAGGACGTGCGCGGTACGTGAGCGGGGCGGGGCGCGGCGAGGGGGCGAAGGGTGCTGCGGGTGTGGGGCGTGGCGTGGCGTGGCGTGGCGTGGCGGGACGCGAACGAAGAGGGGTGAGGCAGCGACACGGCGTGCGCGGGGCGTGAGCGGAGTGTGGCATGACGCGCAGGGGGTGGGGGAGGGGGTGCTTATCGGCAGGGGGAGCGCGCCCTTTCTCGCCGTTTCCGGCGCCGCGGATGCACCCGCCAATCACCGTCACTGTCGCCTTCATTATACTGTCGCCGGAGACCGCCGACCTGACGCTCGCGACGTATCTTGCGGATGCGGCGGCGGCGGCGGGGCCGCGGGGCGCGGAGAGAGGAGCGAGGAGCAGGCAAGGGACGCGCGCCGCAACGCGAATCTCAGCTTCGCAGGGCCGCGCAGACGTGCGTGTGTCTCGCCCGTCCCCTGGTCTCGCAGATGACAGCCTGCCGGCCAGGCGTCCGTGGATGAGGTTACCGCACGTGGCCGCAGAAATTGCCTGCCTTAACGAAGCACCAATATGCTTCGATTTTTTCAGGAAGCTACTACGAAATTCAGTCTAGTGGACATATTCCATTAACTTTATTATTATGGTGTTCCTGTAAATATCCATTTAACCATGTAAATATCCATTCAGAAAGATTTCACTTGGCTTCAACGATAAGGACTGCAGTGTTATTTGAATAAAATATTTGTTATAATTATGATTAATGTATTAAAAGTTTATTTACGACGAGTCAAACCATGGTTTGTCAACAATTGTCAATTAAAAAGTAAATTAAACTTAAGTATTTATATTTTGTAGCATAATCTTTATCATCACTTTCTGTGTTCTCATTACTAGTTTCTTTCATATGAATGGCAATTATCCAATTTAAGGGGATATTATTATAAGAAGACGTACCAAGATTACAGAAAATATTATTGACATGTTACTGTGGGTTTTCAGCCTTCACTTCACTTGCTTCCAAAGAAGAATAAATACGAAAAGAGAATTTCTTTCGGGCTACAGAAAGGAATTCGGTACATAGACTGTGATACCTGCCGTCATAAATTAAAATAAGCACGTGAAATGTGTTTCGTGGTGTCACAGGAACTTCCGCTCGATAAACGAAGTCTGGTGGCAACCGTCAAGGAGTGGGACAGACCGAGCCATTAACTGAACGATTTTTTTAGAGTTTAGGATGTATTATTGGCATTAAATGAAAGTTTGAAATGGAAAAAACTTAAAATCAGTATTAACGAAATTAAATTCTGTTCTACTATTCATTACAATGAATTAAGGGAGATTGATTTCGTCTCGTCATTTTTTATGGGTAACCAATTAGTATTGGTTAATGTTCACTATTTAAAAGTTTTGATTAACATTATCTAAAATGTACTTGTTAATTATCAAGAGGCTGAAAACCAAAGAGTTTACCATGTTATAGTTGAGAATATGAAACAAAGAGTATGAGCAAGTCACAAGACATTAAGTGATGTGTTGCATTATTTTGTATGATAAAATTAGATACATTGACACAACTTGAAACTTTATTATTTTCGCCAATGCATCTCTAATTGTGTTTCACAAGATTTTAAAGACAACTTTGGTATATCGAGTGTCAGCATCTCTTTTATGAAAGAGCATACGATGAAATGTTTTACAAAATTTTATATACTCGTACTTCCGCGATCTACACTGCTCTGGCCTGCTTCATTTCAAATCAAAAATAAATTCCAACACACACACACACACACACACACACGCACACACACACACACACGCACGCACACACACACACACACACACACACACACACACACATATATATATATATATATATATATATATATATATCTGAAACAGGATTGATGTTTTTATGATATCAGTGATGACAGTCACTGAGCAATTAATGCAAAATGATGGATCTCATCTCTGATAGATTGTGGTCATTAAAAGCAAAACAATTATCTACATCTAATAATCTATCATAGGTAACGTCATTTTTTCTATTTACGTTTTTCAAAACTCGCCCCTTTTGCAGAAACAAGCTTCTCATTTATAGTCACACATTTCGCTGCGCACCCACGCAGACAAAAGGGAAATTGATTCCCACAGTTGCTTTGGTCATACGCACAATACTCTGTTCAATTGCTCTGAACAATAACGTCGATAAGAGAACAGCCTAAAATGTTTACGTTTAAGAAAATTATGTCTTGATAATGCGCTCCGACTTCTCTGTGAGGTGTTTTCCCTAATTGCTAGTTGTCTGAAAAAGAACAACGTTAAATCATTTTACGACCCAAAAAACATCATTTCCGAAACATCACAAAACGCGAGGCTTCATTTGGTGAACAATGCAATATGGCTTGGTGGATGCTGGTCACGTTTATCTTTGCTGCAACACATTCTACTGCACACGATCCTCCATGTAGATTGCGTTTGCTGCAGCTGGACTCGGCGAAATATTTGAACAAGACTGTGGGTAGATTGCACTGATGAGTTGAATTGTTGGTGGAAGCGAGGAGTCTCTGCTGTCGATGTTATTGAGAAACATACTGTCGTTCCGTTGCATATCTGAGATTTAGATTATAGTATATCTCTTGAGTTGCTTTTTCTCGAATACACATCACTCCTTTGTTTAGATTTTAAATTGTATAATATGTTTTTATTAGTATGTTCTTCGCTGTTTAAATGAAATTAAGCCGTTTTTATTAAAAAGTTTAATTCGTCTCTAAAAATTATTTATTCTCCGAGAGTATATTATTTATAGGTAAGAATTTTTTTAGTGTTGCTTTTCAACTACTAAGTCATACACCAACAACTGTAATTACTGGTTGGGTTTTGAACTTGGGAGGTAACGGTAGAGGAACTTGTATACTGTATACCAGGGGTCCTCAAACTTTTTAAACGGGGGGCCAGGTCACTGGCCCTCAGGCCGCCGGAGGGCCGGATTATGTAGTGCGATTTTTCTAACTCTGCCTCTCAAGCCCCTTTGGCCGATCATACGGCATTTCGCGTCTTTCTCGGTCCTGCCGCTAGATGTCGCATGGTCGCAAGCACTGCTTGATACGGTCGCCTCATGCGATATCTAGCGGCATGACTGAGAAAGACTCGAGGTACCGTGACATATTCCATCGCGAAGACAGGCCTTGAGAGGCAGAATTCAGGCAATGATAGGCCTACCGATAACATATAGCCATAACGCGAGCAGATCCCAAACTTCCTCAGATTGCGCTGGCGAAATGTACAGCGTGGTAAAGAGGACAACGCAAATCATCGATTTGCTTCAATTTTAAAAAAACACTGATATTTTGGCAACCAAATATCGATATGAAGAAAACATCGAAAGCAAAATATAGATGTTTCTGGTGGAAAACATCGTTGTTTTAAAACCATCGATTTTTTGCCATCCCTAGACACCCTAACACATAATAAAAAAATGTGCGGATTTTAAGAAAAAAATCTTTAAACCATAAAAACCCGGCGGGCCGTATAAATGTCCTCGGCGGGCCGCATGTGGCCCGCGGGCCGTAGTTAGAGGACCCCTGCTGTATACGGACACATCCAAACCTCTATTCCCCGGGCGGGATCCGAATCCCCGTCCCTTCAAGCACGAGGAAGCTAGCCTTCAGCCTTAGCGACCTCGGCTATCCAGGCAGGCATAGGGAATTTTGGTTTTTGGAACAATCCCATATCACAATCTTCTAGCCTCGGTTAAAGCTTTTTCTTTTCGCTAAAAACGAACTGGTTTTCTTATTCCGCTTCTTTCCACTGGAATATCTTCTGTCGTTGCAAGCTGATTATTTGATAACTTCATGCGATTTTTAAAGGAAGACGAAGGAGTTTTAGCATAAACGTATTGCTATCTTACGTGCATATATTATAGCGTAAACATTCAGCATAAAATAATTTTAATATTCAAGATACCTTTACACGGATAACCCTGCACCGCTAATAATAACGCAAGTTAACTATGTAAGTACTGAATAATGCTTCTTTTGTACTATACGAAACTGAAATAAAGTATTTGCAGCAGTCATTGAATCATTTTATAATGACGGGACAATTCTGAGATTTCCCTAGAATTTCAAGTGATCAGTACCATCAGACATGTCGGGAAATCATTCAAACGTCCCAGTGGGACGTTTCCCCGCTGTTTGGAGATTACTGAATGGGGAAAACCTCACCCGCTGACGTGTAGGTCGACACCAAATCTCGCCATCCCTTGTAATAAAACTTGCACTATGCGTGTGACACTAATGACTATTCTTAAACACGAAACAATCAATCCGACAACGTACAGGAAGTTCATCTCCGTATGCGTTTAGACAATGCTCCGTATTGTGCTTTGACTTCAAGGCAATTGACAGTTCTGGATTACCGCGTTCAAGGGGACCAAATAGAACACGAACCGAGAAGAAAGAGCAGCTGCACTAAGTATTAGTGTCGTCACCCCACAAATTGAAATCAACACTCCGTCAGTTCATAACACTGACAATTCCAAGTTCATAATTTCGACGAATGCACAAATACACGAAACTGAAAGTAAATCATCCGAGAGTCAACGACGCATAGAACTGAGATGATTCTGATTGCCGCGAGCAGTTTGCTAAAGAATATCTCACTAATTGAGAAGAGGGCCCACAGTTATAACAGTGATTAATGTGGACAGATAAAGCCAAATATCACCTGCTCGTTAGTGTAAATAGACATAATTGTGTTTACTAGCGTAATTAGAGTTCAAATGCGCTAGTAGTGTACTGTGTTTAACATCCTAGCATTTGCTTCACGAATTGTGTGCAAAATCATGTGCAAATCTGACTTAGCAAAGAATATATAAAATGTGTCTTCTAGGTTACAGGCCTCGATAAATGCTAAAGACATAAATGTTGATTGGCATAAAAGTTAAAAGTACACAATTGGAAACCGATATTTAAGAGCCTGTAGCAAACACAGTGGCTGGACTACAGCTTCAGGTGACTGTCTTGGTGGCGTAGGATTTCAGACGAACCGAAGCTTTCATGGCATCATGGATGCAACGCGAGATTCTAAATACAAAGACTTCACAATTTTTCAGAACTCTATAACCCTAAATAGCACCCTTCAAATGTTCACATATAAGTTTTCCTCAAATTTAAAAGATAAACGTTATGATTTAATCTGTGAACATTAATGCAAGTGCCTCAGAATAAATGTTACAAACGTAGGAGGGCGTTAGGGGGGCCAAAATAATCAATTTTTGCCAAACACCAACGCATGATGGGTTGCTTACCAGTCAGGGGCAAATGTCACAAGTCGTTTGTCAGGTTTTAAAACAAACGCTAGTCGGTTTTGAGTAATTTTACAGGAGCGGATTAAACAAACTTGTAAGAGAATTTATTTCTTCCTACTATTTGTCCGTTGAACAGATGATTGATTTTCATTTTTAAAGTGCACAGAATAACAATTTAAGATATTTCCCTCCCATTTCTTGCTTTTTTTATTCATTAAATCGTAAGTCAGGCAGTTTTTATAACTTCAATATTTCCCTTGTTATCTTATAGAACATATTGTTTGTGCCCTTATTTAGGGGAATAAACTTGCGATATTTTAACACATGATAAACAATTTTAAACTGGCTAAACGCAACTAAATATCATTTTTCACTGAAATGAGACATACGAGATTTTAAGGTCTGAAGATTGTTGTGTAACTTCGTTAAATGAAATGTCCCACCCACATGTACTGCATTGGTAAAACTGATCAACTTTGATCCCCCTTCATTCCCATGGAGTTTGTAACACTGTATTTACTGCGTAAAATGTGTATCAGAATAAATGTTACAAACCATTACAGATGTATAATTTGGGTACACTACATGGGTTTCGAGAAAAATCGATCGTTAAGAGGATTGATCGTTTAATAGAGGTGGCCTTTAAATGAGGATTCACTGTATATACATTGGCATCTGCCGTTGACTGATAGGCAACTGCGTGTGCACAGGTACATGGCAGGTAAATGAAATATCCTTCCAATGCTGTCAGTAGCATAAATCCGTTTGGCGGAAATCGGCTTCAGAACATGACCTGCCGAACATCTACGAATAAGGAGTCGCCTAAATATGAGGAGAAAATGTCACGTGTGTAATCTTCATTAAATAAAATTTCCCACTACTTGTTCATTCGCAAGAAGTTATCATTTTCGATCACTCTATACGTCATAGTCCTAGAATTTTGTAACATTTATTCTGAGACACCTGTATGTGTGTATATATTATGTATATATATATATATATACATATACATATACATATATATACATATATATATATAAATATACATATATATACATATATATATAAATATACATATATACATATATAAATATATATATATATATATGTATTACTCATGTGTTATAAGGCTACGGCCCTAATCTGAAAAGCTGATAAGTTTCGAGATAAGTTCTGGCGAATTTATATGACACTCTCGCTGCGTGTCAGCGCACCTGGGGGCAGGAAAGTATGAGAATAAGGCGGAAAGCTAAGTGCTCACCCTGGGGCCTGAAAATAACCTTGTGGACATAAAAGTTATTAGCTTCAGAATAGACCACGAGATAGACAAACTAAACCACTAGATTGTTAGAGAGATTAGTATTAGATGCGTGCACAAAAAATAAAAGAACACTAGAATAATGGTAATTTTGAATCTTCCCAAGTTTGAATGAAAATGGCACTTCCGCTACAAAATTCATAGTATTGCTCTGTCTTCACGAACCGTCTAAAAGAAAATTTTGTTTCCATAAGCCGTTAATGAGAAAATTTTGTTTCCATACATGTGAAAAATTGTCACAATCTCACTCAAAATTACGTCGATACCTCTATTATTTCGAAAATCCTGATTATGAAATGATTGAATGATTCAATGTTGAAGAATAGAATTAATAATATAATACCTAGCTTGAAATCTAAAAGTGCGGTAGGTCCGAAAAGAAATTGATTTTTGCATTTTTCGAAATTGCAGATGTCTTAACGAAACTCATATATCTGGAAATGTTTAGATAAATCTCACTATTTCGGTTTTTTAATTAAAATATAAACGCAAGATCTTAATATATGTATAATTTTATTACGTATCGAAAATCAACAATGACAACAAAAATATTTCTTTGATTTTACAGAGTGTATTTGTGATGTTTGAGTCAAAATTAGGAGCGAAATTACGGCTGTATCTCATTTTGCATTTGTAAAGCGAATAATAAGTTTCGAAACATTATAATGGACATTTTATCCGTGAATATATCGACTTGAAGGTTGAATGAATGCATGTTTTGCCTGTAAAAACAGCAACTCCTGCTGCATGCATGCCACGCCACCGCCCACCGCGATTGTGTGGGAGTCGATACGAGCGACCAGTTGGTAATGAACTACAGGCCGATGCGGTTGACCTGTACAGGCGATGCAAAAACAAAACGTCCCAGCTATTTACGGTCACCTGAAATACAGAGCAGAACTGTAAAGTTTGTGCTTCAGTTTCATATCATCCAAACTAGTTTCGGATAAACCGAAATTACACAAGGAGAATTTGCGTAACTAAAGAAATATATACTTGTAGTAAAGGGTTTTATGTGGTAAAGAAGAACTGGTTGAAATGCTTGCCTATTATTATTATTGTCATTATTATTATTGTTGTTTTTGTTGTTATTGTTTGGATGTTTCGCTTCCTGTTGGTCCCTGTACTTATTATAGTAGAATATGGAGAATTGGGGTAAAGTTGACCAAGCAGGATCAGTCATTCAACTTCAGGAATATGTTAATACAATTTCATTTATTGTACTCAACGTTTCGTGCATACTGTTTGCACCTTCTCAAGAACACCAAAATGTATTAAAATTATTAATTCCAATTAATTTTGACTCCTAACCTCATTCTTGCGGATAAAAGTATCATCTTGTCCTCAATTGATAGAAAAACCCCATTTTTTTCTTATAGTCGGTTGTCCGCTAACGTATTCCTGAAGTTGAATGACTGATCCTGCTTGGTCAACTTTACCCCAATTCTCCATATTCTATTGTAATAAAAACAAGAATCAACAGGATGCGAAACATCCAACCAACAACATCATTCGCGGATCTTAAACAGCGGACCACCGTGTGTAAGGAAAAAATGGTGTTTTTCCACCAACTGAGGACAAGATGATACCTTTATCCACAGTTGTCGAAAATATATGTAGATTTAATGTAATTTTCCTTGAAATATGGGCAAAATTTAAACAGTTATTTTCTCAAAAACGACTCAAAGTTTTGTGTATTTTTTCCTCAAGTATAGCAAATACCAATACAATATGGTAAAGGTTCAATTTTTGGTAAAATGCATTTTTGAAAATTGCAATAAAACACAAAGATACTTTTTTGTATTTTTTGTAAAAATATAGACGATTGAGATGTTTTTCTTAATGAAATCGGTTTTTCAAAACTAGGTCTTAAAATAATAAAAATAAAAATCTTTGAATTTTTTAAAATTGTAGTTGTAAATTTTCAACTTTTTACTTTCACTTTGTAAGAAGAGAAAGTGTTGTAATCGTGCGCTGAAAACTGTAAATGTGCGTGATACTAAGGTCCCTTCCCTTCCCTTCATTGAGCACGTGTTTGCTGATGGAGCGCTGCGTGCCCTCGTGTGGCGGACTATTGCATTGAAAATATCCGTTAAACACTAGTCGCTAAAAAAATCAAAATTATTCAAAAAATGCTTATCTAACGCATGGCAATATGTATATCATTGGATTCATCTTTTTATGTTCGTCTTGATAGACTGAAAAATATATATAGTTCCATGTCAAAAAACAAAGTTATCTCGTAAAATACATGTCATAAATAGAAGTGAATATACGTATCAGCCCAATTCCCTCATACACTTCCGTGAAGACTGCATTGCAAGAACTTCAATCGTTCAAAAGTTATAGGAGGTGCTAAAGTTACGTGACAGCCTGTATATTCATTCCGTTGTTTGATCATTTTATCTCACAATTGAAGCAGGAAACAAAAAAAACTTAAAAACTGCAAAATATTCTACCGAATGCTGTTGTAGAGTTGTCTGGAAATCAAATGAACCAAATTGTAGAATTATTGCTAATATCTTGGATAGTGGATGCAAAAAAAACTTGAACGAAAACATAGTGCTCAAAAAACTTCTGTACGGAACCAAACTTTTACCTTTAACCTATTCCTTCATCGATGCTTTGGATAGCTGAGACGAGGAATTATTTTCAAATATTTACCGATTTTTAAAAATTGAGGTTATGCTGCCTGTAATCGTTTCTAGTGATGAACGCAGTTTTTCGACTTTTAAACGGGTAATGCAATACTTGCGAAAGTCAATGGAATAAATTCGCCTTAGAGACATTACAAGCAGTAATCTATTTCATTTGATGAGCCAATCAGGAGCAAATTTATGTAACTCTCCCTCAAATATCTCCCTCAGCTTCAATTATGCCACTGCTTGTTACGTACTCGTACTCCTAAACCAAGAGGGTTTTGTTTGTTGAATAAACTGAAGAGAGATTGAAATCTTCAAAATATCCTAATTTGCTAGCATCTTCAAGAAAATCTAGCAATGTAAATGGCAATATGTTTACTATTTTTGTCAGAAACCGCAAGTAAACAGTAAGTTTCACTTTACATAATATTTTGAATATTATAAATTACCTCTTGAGTACGGGTCAATTCTCTGATGATCGAATTTATCTATGATCGCGAACGAACCAACGAACGAACACTTTCCACCGAACAGTCCCATCAGCAACCCTCTAGTAATTGTTACTAATAATTGGCTACCGCAACTCATTTCCTGACTGGATTACCCACGCAGGGGCTCGTAAAATTGCCATCCGTTACGCCTCATTTCCGGTGTTTTTCGAGGGGCCTCTGTCGCTCCTGCACGCTACGTGCATATCCGCGGGAAGTGTGATACACGAGTGATTTGCGCATTCTTAACAATATTCTACACAGCACAAACGACGAGGGGGAAAGAGTAGATAAGCTTGAATACCTCGAAATATTTTCTCAGTTAAGGAAATATTTAATTAACAATTGAAGGGTTGTCTGGAAGAAAGGTGTAACTCGAATTATTACGCTTATCCGTAAAATAGTTCTGTACTGCGATTTCTCTTGGCCCTCAAGGCCACTCAAGGCCCATCTTCGCGATGGAATATCACACGGCATTTCGCGTCTTTCTCGGTCTTGCCAGTAAAAGTCGCATGAGGCAAGCACTGCTTGATACGGTCACGATCATGCGAAATCTAGCGGAACGACTGAGAAAGATGCGAAATACCGTGCCATATTCTATCGCGGAGATGGGATTTGAGTGGCCTTGAGGGGCAAAGTTAGAAAAATCGCGGTATATACATTCTTTGGGTGACCTTCTACAATCTTCCACATAATACTGAGGTAAACAATGTAGATGAGGAGAGGCTTTTGAATTACTGAACTGCGTCCTTCTTCCGTAATATTGTTTAAAACATCGGCAGGGTGACTGGATGTCCACATTCCTAACGTCAGTGTGATTCAAATTTTGGGTTATATGCATCTCATTTTAAAAGATTGCAGGAAATACACACAGTTCATATACATGAAACATTTTAAAAAAGTTGTAGACAAAAACCTTCTGCATTTGGTTAAATTTAATAAAATTTTAGTGTTTACATTTCAAAACATTCACATATACAAATCCAAAAGCAAAGAGTGTGATGTTTTCAAAATAAAAATACTGTGTTTTCACTCACATGATGTTGGTACCGTCACTGCTTGAGAAACATATAATAACCCATGAAGTCATTGCTTTCCCTTATGGTTAAATAATGGTGCTTGGGATAATGCAATGCCTTAAAACTCAATACTTGAAAGAAGGTTAAAAAAGTGATATACGAATGTATTCAGATAAATTGAACAAATTGTTGAATGTATTGATTCTATACATTCAGAAGAGTATGACGAACGAGTTCCTTAATGTGAATGAAAATTCAAATTCTTCTGTATTTCTCAAATTAATAAATTTGTGCTGACTTTAATAGAAGGAAATACATTTCATCTCAAAACTAGTTTGTTCCATGGAAAAAGGACACGATTCAACATTTTCATATTAAGGGAAATTCACCAATTTCAAAATTTCAATACAATTTAAGTGTTGAAAATTTACTAGTTACTAGTATGATTTTTATGCGATATGTACTTTATGTTAGAAGGAGAATTTGTTCATACTTTTTCATGATTATTTAAAAACTGGAATTTCTGAAATACTCCCTTTCTCGAACCAACCCCTCAATTTTGTCTCTTTACTTGTATAAATTATATACAATACTTACTAGCAGGACCTGTACGAACATTCCGCACCTAGAAAAAACATTGCTCTAAATGTGAAAATAGCTTCATACTGTACCACAACTTCGATCTGCCAGCCTTTAAAATGTATGTCAAAGCAATATAGGCAATTATCGCGTTATTTTAATTCTATGTTTTGCTATCTAAATATATTTCAAGGTTCTACTCTACTCTATTCTGGTCACCCATACATGCTGCGGAGTGGAGGTACCCAGAAGAATTTAATCTCTAAAAATGAAAAAGAATATTCAAAAGGGTCTTTTTTTGTAGAATATGGCTCAAAGAATCATAAATTACTCTCCACCTGCCCTCCGCTTGTTACCGTGCATCTTCCCTCACTGACTCCCCGCGTGTTGTTCCGCATGTTCCCGGTACGTTCTGAGCATAGTTCTCGGAAGTTTCTCTCATGTTTCCCGTAATTTCCTAACATGTTTCCCGCACGTTACTCACATGTTCCCTCCCATTCATCCAACATATTTCCCGCATATTCCCCTACATTTCCCACGTGGTTTTCCGCATACACCGTCGTACGTACCTCTTATGTTCCCCCCTTCATATATTACTCCCAAATGTTCCTTTTTATATTCCCCATTCGTTTTCCTGTATATGCTTCACACTTGGTCCCCGCATGTTCCACAAATCTAGATTTCCAAATTAAATTGCAAATTCAAAATTTTAACCCATTAAGTACCAGCGTCCTCATTTGAGGACAGTGACTTTTTTCATTATTTCATTACATTATAAATTATGTTCACCATCACATTGTTGTTTGGCAACACCGCAAAGGTTCATTCAACAGATAGAAACGTTTGTTATCGCTCAGATTTCTATTCTTGTAGTTTTTTTAGCTTCCGAAGTTAGTGCATTTATTCTATGTTTGTGTTCATAAAAATGTGATTATATCTACTTTTCTAAATTTCGGTGAGTTGCTAAACTCACTACGTAGTGTTAGTTTGTGTTCATACTTTACGAAGAATATAAAATTGTGCAGTAATATGATTCAATGTTTTCGAGACGTTGATATTTTAGTGCCGTCCTCATATGAGGACGCTGGGACTTTCTGTTAAACAATTTTGTCGTGAAGTGAAAAACTTGTGAAAGAGTTGGAATTTCATTTCATGTTGTTTTTTTCGAGAAATTATCGTGCTGCTAAATGTCGCATGATTGATCATGCGACTGCTTGATCATGCACCGCTTGGTCATGCGACATCTACCGGCACGACCGAGAAAGACGCGATTTTTTATAAAACTGCCTCTCCAGGCCCGTCTTCACGATGGAATACATCGCGGCATTTCGCGGTTTTCTTGGTCGTTCCGCTAGACGTCGCATGATCGCGTCCGTAGCAAGCACGGCTTGATCATGCAACATCTAGCGGCATGACTGAGAAAGACGCGAAATGACGCATCTAGCGAAATGACTGAGATAGATTTCATCGTGAAGACGGGCCTTGAGAGGCAGCCTTATAAAAGTCGCACTATAAAAGTTCAAGAATCTGCAAGAAAGAAAGTATCAATTTTGTCTTCTCCAGCAACCGTGCTGCCCAACGTAAGATTCGACAGAAAAAGTCCCATTATCACGAGGATTGCTTATGCACGTATCAGCAGCCATCATGCATAAGCAAGCCTCGCAAATATTTTGCTAAATGCAATATTACTCTCTGTGTGGAATGTTTGGTTGTGCTCTGTTGGTCTATTCCACTTCAGAAAGATAGAAAGTAAAGTAGATTTCTCTGAAATTACTTTTGTACTGTAATATTAGCTGAGTACAAGATCACTTTCGCAAATATGTTAGTAGTAGCAGTCTGTTCAATTATTACCATTAAGTTCTTTTTTGAAAATATTCTTCTAGTGTAATCGTATTTGCTTTGTTGATACATTAAAATAACTTATGTAATTATGTTGTTTAATTATTTTATTTTTGTTTTAAATTTCAAATAGTAGTTATTAAAATTCGAATCCAGTGGGCATAAACATTTGTTATGAAGACTTATTTTTATTATTGCTGAAAACTTCATACCAAGTCCCAGCGTCCTCATATGAGGACAGTCCTCCACTCCTAACCAAATTAATAATTTGAATTAATTTCGATAGAATTAAATAACTAGCACTTAATTATGATGGTTTTTTGAATTTCACTATAAAAACTGCAGTAAAAATAATTTGGGACTTAATGGGATAATTTAAGTATTTTTATTGCAAAATACTTTTATAAACGTTACAGCGACAGATAGTGCAGTGGCTCCCCAGTCTGGCGAAACGGATAGTTCGGAATAGATAGTGTACCCAGAAGAGAGGAGACCCCCAAAAATGTAATAGAAGAACCCAAAAGATGCTTTGCAAAAAATTGCAATTTCCAGGAAACAATAACTTTTAAATCGCTGTTTAGAAATAAAATAATGTTTACTATTCTTATTTTTTTAAGCAGGGTTGATAGTATATCCTTATCCATCAGTTATACACTTACATGAGTTTTTCCCCTGGCTTCACGTAAACGTCAAAAATACGTCATCGCTTAACGTATTATATGTACAGGGTATTATTAGTGTACAACATTGTAGTTGAACAGATGAAGTTCCTTTTTCCTGACTTTTTTCCTCTCTTCGATAGCTAGTGTGTCGTAATAAAGGGAATGTTCAGTAATAAAATTCTTTTACTTAAGAGATGCATATTAATGGGGATCAACTACGGACCTCGGTTTAGTGGTTTACTGTCTCGCTATGGAGTAGAGAGAAAGTTATGTAATGCTGCACAAAAAAACTGCAAATATTGAGTAGAAAAACTCTTATTAAAGGGCTCTGGTAACGAACAAGTGGATAAATCCAGTTGCTAAATGTAGAAAACATCCTCTAACCCGTGGTGTAGCCAGAATCCAGGTTTTGTGGGCCCTTGATATCGAAAACTCGAATAACGGCAATACGTATGTCTGTCCGTCCGTCTGTCTGTGATCAACGCTGACGGCTAAACCGTTCAGTTGATTTCCTCCAAACTTGATATTCCCAATCGATCTGGCAAACGTCGCAGTGCCATGAATTTGGAACTGATATTTTAATTTTGAGGGGTACTTTTAAGGGGAGCCCTTGGAACATTTTCAGAATTTTTAAAAAAAATGTCTCCATCGTGTTAGATTAAATTTTGTCGTTGGATAGTGTGAAAGACGTTTAAGAGAATGGTGCATATCTCATGTTCGTTGAAAACCCTCATTTTACAAAAATTGCAAAAGTTCAAAACGTTTCCTACAAGAGTCTTCCTACAAATAAAATATTAAAGATAGAGATTTTTCCTTAATGAAATCTGTTCCTTAAAGATAGATTTTGAAATAAGGAAATACAACTTTTCGAAAATTTGAGTACATTTTACATAATTTTGCGTGAAAGTACGGGGAGAAAGTACGTTCTGTTTTAGCACCACTAAGTTACTGATTCATCTTTTTGGGACCCCTATAGTACTGATTTCCAAAAAATTGAAAGAAGACTATGCAGCCTCCGGTCATGTGAGAAGTGTGTTTGGTTTCGTTAGAAATTCAGGAACTCGGTAAAAATACAAAATTAATGAAACAGTTTCGATTTTGACTGAAAAATATAAATATTTAATTGTGTTATGCAGCCTATTCTCATACCGCGAGTACTGACTGAAGCCTCACACTCAGTGCGTCACTTCTTACGACAGAACTGACGTCATGTGACAACACAGCTCCAAGGAAAAACCCACCCGCCAATAAATACTGCTATTTCACATATAGCGTTGATGAACAGCGGCTTTTTTGTATTTTCAGTACTGTTGTACTCTAAATAGGATGTTTCTTTCCGTCTCTAAAAGTTCCTAATATGTGAAATAACAGATCAAATAAAGTAGGCAACATTACTACCAATATTGTCTATTCCACATTTTTTCACGGAATCGCATATTGAAAAATTCGCAAACCTTTTCAGTCATAGAAGTGAACTTCGTTTACTATTTGTGTCAGCTTTTCGTAGCACCTCCAAGCCGAATGGCCACTCGAACCTTTGCAAAATCCATTTATTCATGATAGTGCTAACAAATTATTTTTGAAGCGTGTTTAACGGTAAACTGTAGCAATGTCAAACTACTTCACCATAAATGAATTTGTGATATTTACCTTAGGCAAATGTCATTATAACGCTGCCGCTGCAAGTCAGTAATACTCTCCGAGTTTCGCAAACGTGTTGCACAGAGTCCTGCAACCATTTTAAAACTGGATAAAAATGAGAACAAATGGCATGTTGCACTTAAAAACGGCGAGTTGCGTGGTCGAGCAAATAGTAGTATTCTAAGAAGCTATAAAATACATAGTTTTTCCGAAACTCTGAGATTAACATTCGCCACTTCTAGAAATACTAGGTTTTGAGAAGCATTGTTTTCCGAATCGTAAGTGAAGAAGGTTATTGAAATTCGTATAATTGCAGGTGTGAACGTTAATTTCGTTGAAGAAATCTCTCTCGAATTATCACATTGGGATTTGTAATTTACTTTTACTCTCATTTCGGGTCAACGTTGAACAACACTGTAGATGTTGCAGGTGGAAGTACTAAAAACGTTTCATGAAATACTATTAAAGAGCAGTAAGTTGCATTTACGAACTGCTGTTCGTATTTCCAGTTGATTGTGAATATCATAATTTTACAATACATCAATCGATAAAAAACTCCTTGAGTATGATTTTGTTCTACTTTGGGCTAAATTAATTGATTTATTTTAATTATATTCTAATTAATAAAAATATAATAAATACTAGAAGAAAATAAATAAAATTTATTTATTATAATAAAAGAAGAAAAACTTAATAGTACATTATACCCATGTTCAAAAGCTTCACCTTTGAAAATAGTACTATAATATACAGTACTCTTCAGTACAGAAAATATACAAACACAAACGCAAACACGTTCTCACAAAGTAAGAAGAGAAAGTAAAACGAGATCTTTAAATAGGATTTTGTGCATTTTATTTTGAAAAAGCGAGTAGTTTTCTCAATATTTCATAATGTAAATGCAATTTAACATCAGGAAATTTCCTCAAAAAAATATCTCTCGCATACGCCACATACAGAATTTAATTGTTTTGTTGTTTTTTTTGCGTTGAAGCTACGTGTTTTTTAGTAAAAGTTGTACTTCAAAATGAAATGTTTAAATAATATCAAGTAAAATGTTTTTAAATTTCAGTAATTTTGAATGAAAAAGAGAAAACGTCTAAAAATTATGTAAAGAAATTTTTCTCAAATCTGCAAACTTCCTCTCATTTGTTAGTCAAACTCGTCCGATACAATATCTCAAATTTCGAAAATCGGAAATGTTCAACATTCTTTTTAAAGGGTCAAGATGTTTGGTAAGTCTTCTGAGACGATTGGGTAGTGGTATGCTATCTTCTACTTAGACCTATGTACTGAGACCCAATTGTAACGTGAACAAAAATGTTTGTAAGGAACTACAGTGAGGTAAATGCCAGCACCTTAATGCATACACATACATATTACACTGGGAAACAATAAGCGTTTCACTTTTTATAACCACATTATTCCAAAGCTAATTAGTTTTGATTGAAGAATCATGTGTAATTTTATCCATTGGTACAGTTTAGAAATAAAAATGTATTTGGAATTAGACGGCTTTTATTTTCTCGCTACGGAGTAGAAAAACAGCGAATTTTCGGCAGAAAAGCTGTAATTACCGGGGCCTAGTACCGGAAAAGTGGATAAATCCATTTGCTAAATTTAGAAAAAATCCTCTAACATCTGGTGTAGCCAGAATACATGTTTTATGAGCCTTTGATAGCGAAAAATCGCATTACGGCAAAAACGTCCGTCCGTCCGTCCGTCCGTCCGTCTGTCCGTTTTTCTGTCTGTCCGTCTGCCTGCGAACAACGCTAGCGGCTAAACCGTTTAGCTGATTTTCTCCGAAATTGATATTCAATCGATCTGGCTGATTGTCGCGACCCCTTGAATTTGAAACCGATATTTTAATGTTGGGGGTATTTGACCTAAGCCCCTGGAACATTCTCCAAATTTTGAAAAAATGGCTCCATTTTTTATTAAATTTTGTTTCTGCACAGTGTAAATAATATTTAAAAGAATGATGCAGGTCTCATATTCGTTGAAAATACTAGTTTTTTCGTAAATTGCAAAAGTTCAAAATTTTTTCGGCGTCCTCCTACAACTAAAATATTAAAGATATATATTTTTCCCTTAATGAAATCTGTTTCTTAAAGATAGATTTTGAAATAAGATTATGTACAATTTTTCGAAAATTTGAGAACTTTTCACGTAATTTTGCGTGAAATTACGGGCGAGAAATTAATTGCCGTTTTAGCTCCAGTGCTCCAGTAGTTTACATTATACATTTATAATAGAGTACTGAAGCCCCCGTTACAAAAAGTAACTCAGATTCTGTATTAAATTTCACAAAGAATGGTTGATCAAGTTTTCCAAAAGAGTTTGTTACTTCCAAGCGCGAAATTCAAACCGGCTGACGCTTCACAGCAGGCACCGGCAGACGCCTGCAACAGGATTGGGCGTTCCATTGTATCTCGGTGCTTTCGGTGAAACTATTGAAGAAATAACACTTCCCGCACACTAGAGTACTTTAACAGATTCATGTGTTTTATGTGTACTTTTCATTTTTACTCTAGAAAAATCGCTATTTTCCGTTGCAGTATTACAACGCTTTCTCTTTACTGTGTAAGTACATAGTAGGCGAGAGAGTAAAAGTGGTTGACAGTTTTTATTCACGTGAGAATGTCAGTGTCGTATCCAAAGCAACAACGAATTAAAAGCTCTTGTATTTACACAGTTGTAACCTCAAATTTTGAAAAAATTAATTAGTAAGTGGCAATTTCGTAATCGACACTTTTATGCATTTTATGCATACACAAATTAGAGAACGATGGCTGATGTAAATCTGCTTTCTCACCGCTGAATTTATATTCAATAATTGAATTACAATAAATAAAATAATATTAATTCAATATATTCTATATATAATTAAACTATTGAAAAAAAAATTGCTCCCTCCTTCTTATCTCGAAATTCAGCGACACCTGTTTAGAACTATATTTCAGTGCTTAAAATGAGCGTAAGAAGTTTCAAATCTATTTCGTTTCGTCTGTCTCTAAAAATTTTGCTGAACTTCGGCCTTGAATGTATTCATCCGCTGGAGGCCTGCACTCCATCTCTCGGCTAGAGGGTGCGTCAGTGTTCAAGAATGTCGCGTTGAGAATTGAGACCGAAGGAAATGGCTTCACACGCTCTTCTAAGGGAAGGATGTAGACAAAAGATGGGAAAGAGAAGGAAAGTTGTAAATCTTCCAAACACCTTATAAAAGAGATTTTACGGAAAGAAAGTTTCAGGAAGCCTCCCTATTGAAGAGAAACTGTGTGTGTGTGTATGTGTGTGTATGTATGTGTGCGTGCGCTTGTGTCTTTGCGTGTGCGTGCGTGAGTCCGCGCGCTTGTGTTTTCAGTGAGTTTCGTGTTTGTCTTCTGTCGAAGGATCGGAAACAGAAATGCGTGACAGACCACTCTTACCATACAACGACGGAGTTTAATTTAAACCAGATGAGGTACCCTACATCGCCGGGTATTTATTAAGCATAATCATTCTGCCGCTCCTGGCTTTCCGTGCCCCTCCCCATCTTGCCATGTCTGTTAGGATCCTCGTTGGTACCACCGTCATTGCTATGGGCATCTGTTAACCGATGCATTGCTGCATACTCCCGGCAAACGTTCAGAAACAATTTTGGCCTTCAATTGCTCTGTATCTAATTCTGCTATTGGAATGAATACATTTAGTAGACAGTTTTATGGACTTTCAGAAACTTTTAATTAACTTTGGTGAATTTACACCCCGTTTTTGAGAAATTTGCAAAATCCCGAAAGAAGGCAAACTTAAACATAACTCTGAAGGTTAGGAAAGAAAGATATAAGGACATTTATCTTCCATTTAGAAATATTGATTTTTTTCATAATAGTCAATTGTTTCCTGAAATCATTACTTATGTTTTCTTTTAAAATAGTTTGCTAATTTCCTCATATTAGTAGTTGGGCTACAGTAGAATTTATTGTTTGCCATGCATAACACATTCAAACCTGGGAAATAAAATCACAAATTTCCAATTCCAAACATGAAGGCAACAAAAATATAGAACACGTTCAAATACAATAGTGTGTATATCTGCAATTATCTTCCTTCAGTTCACTGCAACATCTACCTCAAATATATCTCTTCCCCTAAGTCGTCCTCGCAAAACCACCAAAGCGCCTCGCTTGAAGAAACTTCTCGAGTTTCGAAGCCGGGACCTCTGTGGGTCTGGAGAGCAGGACTTTCAATCGTCGAAAGGATGTTCAGCCGACTGCCAGCAGAAGTGGCGGTCTCTCCTCTTTAACAGTAACTCTGCAGCTATCGGTTTTCCTCGCACTGCCCGCCTGCCAGCGCCGCCACCGCCGCCGCCACCGCCTGCACCACCGCCGCCGCCGCCGCCGCCGCTGCGTTTCAAAGTCGATACGTCTCCTGAGAACAATCAGCGTTCCATTGTTTCAACAGGCTAGCCAACTCTGCGCGCACGAAATCCCTCATAACACCCCCTCTCCTCCATCCCTCATCCCTCCAGCCAGCGTAGGCTATAGCTCTGCCTAATGACAAGTCATTGTATACAGACTACCCCGACCCCTCTGCCTCTCACTCTTAAAACTGTAGGGCGGCGGGGGTGGGGGTGCTATTTGTTTTGGCCGGGACCTGAGCTGGCTATTTGCGGGCGCGCTGGTGTTGGTACGACTGGATGGATGTTGAAGAGACGACCCAGCAGCTTTTGGACCGAGTTTTATTCGTTCTTTGCTCAAAATGCCCCAAGTGATCTCGTAGTAGGGAATTCGAAGTAGGCTGGTTCTCAAGTGTTCTAACTCCAACGTACTTGGTAGGATACCTTATTTATCTAAAATTAGTTCATAATGTTTTTTTTAATGGAAGAACCTTCATAAACTTTGGGCGATAGATTAAATTTGACTCAAAAATTTAATTATTTGAACTTATGGATGAGCGAGCGTACATTTTAAATCATAGAGACCCAATGGACATTCAAATACTACCTCGCGAATTTGTAACCGAAGAACGTCCTTCATACGTTTGTATCACAAGGTTGAATTCACATGTGCTGGACAAGTCTGTAAGATCCTTGTCTAAAACATTACCCTGTTGTAAAACTATTTTTAAAGCCAGGGATTAATTAGCAAGGGACTAACATTCTTATTGGATAAGATATAGTGACGCTATATTAATTTTGTTAATAATACCACATAATTTCAAGTTTTTCGAATTGATTTACATTGTTCAACTGAGAAAGACGAGAATTAGGTAAGACGCAAAAACAATGAATACACAAAGTGTACTTACCATTGTAAATTACCACAATAAATGTGACATTTTTTACACTTATATCAATTTTGTTTTCAAGTATATTTTGTTTATATTTTGGTGACATTAAATAAATTAATAACATATAGTCATATGACCTATGAAGAAAAGAGCAAATAAATAACATGCGTGATTTTCACATATGACATTTATTTAGTGATTTAAGTTCTAAACAAGCAGACTTCTCGAAATGCCAGAAGTATTCTTTAAAACGATTTATCCTCTGATATTACCTCGAACTCACTCATTCATGCTCAGAAAAGAGCAAGAAATGACATTAAGAAATGGTTTGTCGGAAAGAGGTTGTGAAACTTCGCAAGAGTAAGTGTTGAGACATACTTTTTGTGCTACATAACGGGACTTCTAATGTGACCTGGTCTCCACGACACCGTTTCTTCTCGTCGTTCCTAAATTCACTCCAGGTGGTTAGAAAAAAACACTTCAAAATCTGGAAAGTGTAGTTGTACTCATTGTAAGGTCGAATTATCGTTAAGCAAGCGTAAAGAAATGTAGACTTAACTTTTGATCGTCGTTTGCAAATAGTTAATAAAACTATAGTGAATAAAAATGTACGTTCATCAATAGCGTTTATTTGCAGATTAAAATTGTGTAATTATCAAGCATTTTAAAAAAATAACATTATTCTAGTTACAGCATTATTTTGAATTCGAAAATGTTTCGCAGAGTAACTTCAAAGAAAAAAATTAACAAATACTTATCACTACTGATTGATTCTTTTTATATGATTTCAGCGAAAACATCAACTATTATATGATTATTCAATAAGTTATTATTATTTATTTCTTTATTGCTTATAATTGGTATCGCGTTTGGTAAATGTATTCATAATTAATGTGTTTGTCTTATCATAGCTACATTGATTTACTAAATTTATCGCTAATTTTATCAAATATTGTTATTTATTTGTTATCTTACGCTTTCTTCAATGATTGCTTTCCATTTCCGTATACTGATAGTTGGTTTTTCCTTACTTTTGAATTGTTTTGTTTTGTGGTCATAATACATTGCATCTCATTTGGGGTTAGATGAAACCCAGTCAAACGAACGTATATGGGCTTATTGCTCCGCTTCTCTGGGGGATTGTTACCTCGCCAAAAACGTCAATCGGGAAACCTTGGAAAAATAACATGATCTCACATTTTTACAAGGTCTGTTTATATAAATTCATTTTTATTTTGTCTTCTCTTCTTTCTTCATTCAGTTATCAGTACAATTTTTTTTATTTATTTCTCAGGAGAAAAAGCTGACCGAATGGCCCGAGCCTCGCCACTAATAAAGATGATTTATTATTATTTATTAATATCATTTTTATTATTATTATTATGATTATTATTATTATTCATTACTCCGGGTTTACTCCGGGCAACTACTGTTCCCAGCTGCAGCGACTCTGCTCGGAGGTCCTAGGGTCGACTCCTAGAGAGTTCTATGGTTCGAAGCCAACAATTCGACTAGTAGTCACATTTCTGGCTTCCAAACAGCAAGTTTGGTGATGAGTGATGCTGCTCATAAAATAAATAAAAAATTTGGTAATGACAACGTCCATCATTCAAATATTTGCAGATGCCGTCAGTGCATCAACTAGAAACGAATTTACATGGAGTTGAAAAAAAAAACCTTTTCTCACGGATCCAAAGGAATTCATCTTACAAGCACGTCTCTCTAACACAAAGATTGACATTACGCCATAAGTTTCCCAGAAGTAATTCTAGTATTTTCTTTCACTAGATTGTTTACTTTGGATGACAATATATTTCGCTGATCATGTTGATAAAAATATTTTGGTTATGGCTTATTACTGTAAGATCAGTATTTCATGATTTCCTATAACATCCGCATTCATTTTCCTTTCCTCATGGTGCAAAGAATTCGACATCGCATGTTTATATCCCCTATGAGTAAATCTCCCCCTGAGTGGGATAGTAAGTGACACTTGAGTATGAGATGCAACCCAATATAACAATATAACAAATTCCTTTTCTATTTATTTCTTGATCGTTTGGGTGCAGAGATTCACCATCCGAAGTCCTAAAGCCCGTCGTAAAGTCCACCATCTTACACAAGAATACCCCTTTTTATGACCGGTTTAAAAAGTGTCGTATCTTGCTTGTTAATATCTCGCGGGCCTCACCTGGCTGGGGTGGGTGTCAAGGTGAAGTGGAGGATTTTGTGGAGAAGATATGGAGGTTGAACATCGATGGGGCTGAATTTCCTCGCTACAAAGGTATCCACCCTGCAGTAATAAATTTCATGAAGTTAAGATGTTCCAAGCTATCTATTTCTGGAACACCATGTAGAAGAGTAGCTCATGTGCCCAAGGAGCAATTTGAATATATTCTGGCAAATTTTAGTCTTACTATGGATTTATAACTTTCCCTCTCAGGCAATATCTTTTTCGAATAAATTAACTCTTGCATTACAACCTAAGAACACTCAGTAGGATCTTCGTATTTCACGGCCGCGGTAAAGAGGCGAAGAAATATGACGTTATGAAATTTGGGACAAAATGCGATGTATAAGTGAAGGTAGGCTCAAGCAATTCAGCTCAAGAAAAATTAACATTTAAGTAGTTAGCTTGGAAAAAACATGGTAGGTGTTGCTTACAGCAAAAGGAAGATACACATGGCAATCGCAGTGAACATTTTATAGGGATAATTAATAAATAGTAGGGATAGGGATAATTAATAAAATGTGTTTAAAATAAATTATTAGAGACGCTGTTTATTGTTTTAGTAAATAAATATTCTTCCCCACTAACAGTATAGGTATTCAGTACCAAAACTTTAGCACTTCAATTACTTGTTAAATAAGGAGCAGACGTCAATTACTGTAACGTCTATTGTTATATTTAATTTTTACAAAGTTGAAAGCTCATTAGTTCTCTCCATTAATTTGATTGAAATAATATTCTAACAATTTAAATATCATAAATATATTTAAAAAATCTTCAATAAGTATTATTTCAGTCGTCAAATATGTTTAAATTTTGTACAGGCAAAAAATATTTCTCTGAGATATTAAACAAAAGTAATCGATTTTCGTATTTGTGGTAATACATATTGGTGAATTGAATATCAAAATATGGGTGGAAATAGAAAGATAATGTAATTGAATTCATTTTCTCTTTTGATACTTTGTAGCATTTTTTCAAATAGTTTATTTGCAAAGAAAATTAATACAACTGGAGTTTTCTGCTGATGGGGTGTTAGCGTATTGCAAATACCAAACTACGGTAATTGATTTCGTGGTGTCCGAAAAAGAAAGTTGTTCAAAAAACGAAGAAGTACGTTATGTACACCGCTGTATAGATATTGGCCATTTACTTTTTTGAAACAAAGAGTCAAGCACAATGTACAGAAAGCGAAGTATTTGTAATGTTGTGAATATTTGCAACATTCATTTAATTATCTTTGATATAAAATTTGAAATATTTCTGTAAATTAGACGCAAATTCACTCTTTCCTGGTCCACCACATAACTATTTACGTGTCTCCAATTTATATAAAAGCATAAGTAAGTTATGTGTTTCAAAATAAACAGAAATAGAATAGAAGGGAGGATTAATTGAGAAAATCTTCTTGTCTCTAACATTATTGTGAGATAATTAATCAATAATTAATGTCAACACTTATGAGTGATATCGTCCCTTGAATTATTAATATTCACTGTCTGCTTTTCGAAAATTCAACGTCATTTAGACACATGGGATATTGTTGGGTTTATTCATTACAAATACTTTGCAATACAAACTAAATGACATTGCAAACTAACGGGCTGCGTGTGCTTGAAAATCAACAGATATGCACCTCCTTCCACGGAACCCTTCTCTGCCTGCTGGTATTGATGGTCCCAGTACTAATCGTTGTAACGCAGTTTTGGAGTCTATGGAGTTATATCCAGGTATACTTAAAGCGTTTCCCTTTCATTTTAGTGTCAGGAAAATATAGATAAGGCATTGAACAATTTTAATTAATTGGAAATAATTTCTTTGCACTTTCACTTAATTGTAACAGTTGTCGAAAATGTAAAACATCTTCAAACTTTTCATTTCGAAAGAACCATTTTATCTTGAATGGAACCCTATATTTTGCAGCCGAAGATGAAGCGTTTTATTTGGACTTTATTGTGAGATATCTTTATGAATTTTTCCTAGTAGATTAGACACTTTAAAAAGAGTTTTCTCACTTAATTTAAAAACAATTGTGTACTTGTTTCACTCCACTTGTGAACCAACAAAGTCTGCTCTCGTTGCTGATTCCAACAATCGAGGATCTCTGATATGACTCCGTCATCCAATGTTGATAGGCAATTTTGAAGGCAATTTGTATTGATTCTACTTAGATGGAATTATTCTGGGGAATTCTCTTGGGCGGGATTAACGGTTGTCGTTCCGTTTCTTTCCGCAAACTTTGGAACGAAAATCTAGATTGGCAGTACACGTTGGACAATCACGGACTATGTCCGTTCAAAATAATTTTTTAGTAGAGGTGAAAGTATCGGAGTTAATGCAATGGACTCCGACCGTTGTGCAAATGGGAATGGATCACACGGAAGAGAAGAAAGAGAAGCAATCAGTTTTCGCTGGCATAACCCTGTAGGAGATAATATCACCACGTCCCAACAGAGAATGCGGTCACTTCAAGATACAATTCCTTTAAACTTGAACAATTGTTACAAAAATACATATATAACATAAAGATACTAATAATGAGGCTATGTGTTTGTCACGAGGTTTCTTCCAAAGTATATCTCAATAATTGTGAACTCATGTTTTCACATCTTTATTTCATTGTTTGCTAATTATATATTTACTCATTTATGTGTTTACCTAATCATTATTTTTACTTCGTCTCATAACTATCCATTTTCTTATCCCCTTTATGTACTACCAATGAACCTTCAGTTGTTTGCAAATTCGCTATTTTAAAATGTGTAACAAAGTGTAACAAGCACGGTAATAAAACGTCTTGAATGACAATACACACCAAACGGGGAAAATAAATTATCAAAAAGGAATCATAATAATAATTGAAAAGAGGTAAGGGGAGCTTTGCTGTCACCTTCTAAATTTGTCCCGCCCTTACTAAACGTTAAGAAGTTGCCGAACTAGGAAGTATTATAAAATAATGTCAGTCTAGAACAAATCATGTTTTATCGCTAAAACCCATCTAATAATATTAATTTTCATATGAATTACAATACTTCTTTAATTTCAGTGGCGAGAGACAGAAAACAGAAAGTGAAAAGTATAAATCGACTCGAACATAGACAAGTCGAAAATGTAGAATAAAAAATATAGTGAGATAGTACATATTTTTATATAATATCTTCTCTTCAGAATATACGTCATTAACGATCATTTTTTTCTCCACCTAAGGTCACTGTTTGTTTCAATTTTTCGTGACAGCATTGAATTCTTAAATGCATTATCATTTCTATTGTTTAAGATTACATTCAACACTCGTAATACAATAGTCATAACGTAGGTGGTCAAAGTATCCTTGAAGACTCGTACAGAACTCATCAGTTATTTTTACATCACTGAGTAACTGTGAGTTACTGTCCATGTAATATATTCAAAACACGTTTAGTGTACGATAAATAAAAATTAAATAGAACATAATGACTCTCAATATAATGTGTTTCAAAAAGAAAATAAGGAAAAATTGTGCTTTTACTATCTCATCAAAATATGTAAAATTGACAAATAGTTTCCCTTTCTCGGTTGCATTTATACCATTCAATGCTCAGAGCATAAATAAAATAAAACAAAATGAACGTGAAGGCAAAAATAAGAAAGTGAAAAAACTAGCAGAAGAGTAGTTCTCTAAACATTTAGTAATTGCTTCAGCTTCTCGATCTCGTGTTTTATCAAATTTTACCCCTGGATACGTACACCCACGATTATTTGAAGTGTCCCCATCATGGATCTCACTTGTCATCACGTCCAGGGGCGATTTCTTTATTCGAACGCCTCTAAAAACCCCATTAACCAGCGGTTAGCAGGAAACCTTCCGCCCAACCCCGCCCACTGCCTCGTCCCCGCCTCATCTCCTCCGGCTCTATGACCCTCTCAGTGCCGCCCCGCCCCGGCCCGTCCCCTCCCCACCTCCATTGTCCCGCGGGGGCGTTTGGGTGCAGATTCTAAAAGCGGCCCTTCCCCGCCGCTTTCCCCCTGCCCCCTCCGCTGGCCGATGCCCCGCCCCCTCGCCGCTCCTGTTGTCGACGCAATCCCAATCCCCAATCGCGCTCTGTGGTCAATTACGCCATATCGGCGTCACCCAGAGAAGCCAATCTAGCCGTCTCCCCCCCCCCCGGTTGTTAATGACTCGCGCGGGCAGATAAACAGCGTGCCCGAAAATCCAAAAGGGGGGGATAGAGGGGGGATGTGCACGCGCGAGGGGGGACATAGGACAGTGACAGGGGGACCTGTTTGAAAGGAAGCTGCGCTTGTTTTTGGCTTTTGTTGCGTAAATAACCAACACCGGTGGCGCGGGACGTGGCCGCGCTTCGTAGTCAAGTTGATCGGTTTCACATCGCACCGCTTCACCGCGTTTAGCGCCGGCGTCGTTTAATAAGACTCCCAGCCGCACGGGGCGCACTAACGGAGGGAGGCGATGGGCAATGAAATACTGCAGGGAGAGGGGGTTTCGTTTTTTCTTCTTTTTTCTGTGCGAATTAATACCTGATAGGAAATGTTATTCGAAAATAAATATTTCGAGGGGAGATTGTTTATAGTTTTTCAAAGTTTTAGAGAAAACTTCCCTTTGTAAAGATGTGAAAACCGTGAGTATGGAGAAGTAGTTACATATTGTTTCAGCTGTTAAATATTGTTATTTTCACATTACGTCATTGACTAATTGACCCCTTCAGAGCTATTTATCAAATTTGATTGACTTATCAAGATGATGTCCATTCCGTTACGTGTTTGTGATTAAATCGCTCTATAATTATATTTCGCAAAAAATTAATTTTACAGTTAAATGGAACATTCTTGTATACAAACTAAAAGTTTTCTAACATTTTCCTTTATCACAAAAGACAATTCGAACTTTGCATCTATTGAATTGCACTTTCTAATGAAGTTTTATTGGTTCTAGAAAACCATTTTATTTATTCTAGTGACATACAGCTGCCGAATTATACAAAGTATTTTTAAAAAATTATGATCAAACAATTACTTTCAAGAATTAATATAAAGGAATGAAAGCTATCAGAGCCATCAACACTTTACATCAAGGATGGCCAAAGGAATCGTTGGCCCGTAGGAATTGGTTATACTACCCCATATTCGCACTTAAGTTTCCATCTGAAACGAATTAAGTACCTTTATTAAAAACACAGTACTTAGAAGATTTTCGACCTGCATCCACGCCTCAGAATGAAGAAACATTCATAATTAACTCCAGGCATTGTAGGTTAATATATATAAAAAAATGGTTTGCTTACATTGTACCTGAAAAAGAAAATATTGATGGCACGTTATTTGATTATTACAGTTATTCTTATTAATATTACAATGTCGATCGCAAAAATCTAGCGAGACACTGCAATAATGCACGCAAAGAGAGAAACTACACCTTCGACCACTATTGGATTTAACGTTATGGTGACTGTGAAGATGAAATTATATGGTGATAATAAGGAGTGAAAGGACGAACAGAAATACAACCATGCCCGAGGCGTGACTCGAGCCCTCTATCTTTCGGTCGGAGATCGCTACAGCACTACTGACTTAGCGATATCGGCCACCGAATCGGCTGAAATAATTGGTTTAGGTAGTGTAGCCACAGTACTAAAATACTGCCATAGATGAAATTTGAAACAAACCACGTATGATATGTTTTCTTAATTGTGAAATAATGGTTGATTTATGTGCAATGTGGAGTATATTGCAAACTATTTTTTTCCTTTCTCGTACGTCATAAAAAGAGAAAGTTCGCCGGAAAACGGCGAATTTCGACAGAAAAACGTCTTTGCTGGACCCTGGTAAAAAAAATGTGGATAAATCCTATTGCTATATATAGTAAATTACTTCCTCTGACACATGGTGTAGCCATAATCCTTGTTTTGTGGGCCCTTGATACCGAAAAATGGATTGACAGTAAAACGTCTTTCTGTCTGTCCGTTTGTGGTCAACGGTAGTGCCTAAACCGTTCAGCCAATTTTCTCCAAAATTGTTATTCCCCGATCGATCTTAATGAACTTAAGGCTTAGGGAATTTCAAATGGATATTTTGATTTTTGAGGGTACTTTACATAAAGCCTCAAATATTTTCAAAATTTTCTAAAATGTGGCTCCAAAGTTTTTTACTAAACTTTGTCCTTTGATAGCGTAAAGAACGCGTAAGAGAATGGTGAAAAATGTAATGTTCGTTAAAATCCCAGATATTTTTCGAAAATTGCAAAATTGCACTTTTTGGGGGCAACTTCCTCCATCTATAATGTTGAAGATATAGATATTTTCTTTAATCTGTTCCCTTAAGACAGATATTGAAATGAGATCATATTTAATTTTTCGAAAATATGAGTAATATTCGTGTAATTTTGTGCGAAAATTATATTATTTTAATTTTTAAACATTTTTCTCAACAACCGTTCCTATTTTTCTTTACATTTTCTCCTCATATGTATCAAGGTACGGGTTAAATACGCTGCTAGTTCCATTTTCGGTGAACTCTCCGTATTTCGAAAATTGAAAAAAATTAACAGATAACAACTACAAAATTGAAGATAGATATTTTTGCCTTGGACAAATTCTGTTGTAAAGCATCATCTCTTTAAAAAATGTTATGTACATTTTTTTGACAAAAGAAGTAGTTATCCCGTGACTTGTGTTTGAAAAGTTTAGAAAAATATAGTCTTCTCAAAAACCGCTCAAATGTTTTCTTCATTTTTTTCAGGGATAGAAGAAGGGAAGTTTAAAATAACGTGGCTTCTCTCATTTTCGTTTAACTTTTCAAAAATTGGAAATTTAGCAATAATGCGAAAACGTATGTGCTGTTGTGCAACACTAGTTAAATATGACCCTACTCCACGGGTCACAAGTTGACACATGGCTAGCCGCGGATTGGTCACCCCAGCTTTCCACATCGAAGATTAGTAATATCCTCGCAATTGTTTTTAGATTTCAGTGCTCCATTTTACTTTCTCGCTACCGCTTACGCAGTACAGGGAAAATTATGCAATACTGTGCTAAAAAGGCAAATTTTCGGCAGAAAAACTGTTATTACAGGGCCCTAGTAACGAAAAAAATGGATAAACCAGTTGCTAAATTTATAAAAAACCTGTAACACGTGATGTTACCAGAATCCATGATTTGTGGGTCCTTGATACCGAAAAATCGAATGACAGCAAAACGTCTGTCTGTCCGTCCGTCTGTTCGTCTGTGAACAACCCTAGAGGCTAAACCGTTCAGCCAATTTTCTCCACAATTAATGTTCCTAAATCGATCTGGCTGATGCCGCGGCCCCTTGAATTTGAAACCGATATTTTAATTTTTGGGGGTACCTTACATGAAGCCCCTGAGGTATTTCCGAAATTTAAAAAAAACGCTTTTTATTATTTTTTTGTTGGATAGTGTGTAGAACTCTCTCTTAAAAAGAGACTGGTGGAGGTTTCATGTTCGTTGAAAACTCTGATTTTCTAAAATTACAAAAGTTCAAAATTGTTTGGTGTCTTGCTACAACTAAAATATTATATGTAGATTTTTCCTTAATGAAATCTGTTCCTTAAAGATAGATTTTGAAATAAGATCATGTATAATTTTTTGAAAATTTGAGAACGTTTCGCGTAATTTTGCGTGAAAGCACGGGCGAGAAAGTACTTGCTGTTTTAGCACCACTTGTTTGGCGAGAAATGGATTCTGCTTATCCAGCCAACACTTGCGAGCAATTTTCATGTATCCTAATACCAAACAAGTCAGTATTGTCCTCAGCACTAATATACTCTTGTTAGGTAACTACTTCCCTGATTTACGGATTTAACAGATATTTAAGTTAACAACAGAAAATGACTCTTCTTTGCTTTCTGTCATCCTTAATTTTCAATTCAAAAATGCATCTCAAAGCTAGATGAAGTGCACGGCATAATTATTTTATTAGTTCCTTGACATATTACGCGAAGTATTTTACATTTAGACAAGAACTAATTAGTATGTGACTCATAAATTAGACACAACACACGTACATCTTGCTCAGGCTCCGTGGCCATTCTGAATACACGATTGCGCCGCGCCCCAGCGTTTCCAAATGTCTGAATAATCAATGCGAAAGCGGTTTTGTTTAAACATGCACTATCAGAGCGCCTTCCCGCTTCCCTATCTTCAAAGCAAACTTCCTCCATACTTGTCCGTTTCATCAACCAGCCACAACTTTCCTTATTTCGCACATCCACCGCGTACGTTCGTTCCACTTAGTTCGTAATGGGGCCCGCGCCTCGGGCGAAAAGACTCGCCCGCCTCCGTGAAATGGCCGCTACGGGAGCGCAGCTCAGTGTCGTCACCTGTCGATAAAAATCGGAATTAATTCCGAGCGTCATTCCGTATTCATACGCTCGGAGGAACAATACCTTAGGGCGGCGTACAGCGGCCCGGGAAGCTCACCAGACGTTAGACACGCGTCCGATTTTTCACCAAGTGATTGACTAAGTTCTGGTCGCGTGATAAGCTCTGCAATATTTAGCGCCGGAGGCTGCACCGCTGGGGGGCCCGCGTTGGCTTCGCCTGGGAAATAATGGATGTAGTTTATTAATGACCGGCGAAGGGAAGTTGGTAAGTGACGTAAGATGAAACAGGGGTGAGGCGGATTCTCCGAGGGAGCGCTGGGTCGCACACGCCCTTGAGACCGGGGACATGTAAGCTGGAGGAGCAGGGAGGGAGGTCGTTGCCGTTGCCAAGACCCACTTGCCTTCGTGCGAAGGATCCACCCAACTGGACGAACAGGAAGCGAAACTAGTGGCTAAATTTAGTATCGAAATGCAGTCAATCAATTTACAACGACGCTATATTGCAACAGTGTGTGTGAATGAGACGGCCCCTAGCACTCTACGCTGATTGTATTACGATTTTTGTTTTTCAAAAGTATACGCTGGTTCTTTTTCTAAGGTATGTTATTGTCAGGTGCGTTTCAGATATCCTGTGTTTCAGATATGCATTTGAATGTGAGCGAAGCATTTTATTTAGAAAATGCAAAATAGTTATTATATGTGTTTTATCTTCAAATTCTCCCTTAAAATATTAAACTTAATACTGTACGGTACGCAGAACGAAGATCTTCATGAATGCATAATTTTGGTGATGGTACCGTATTTTTATGCTAAATAGCTACTTATAATTACAACATGTCATAGGAATCATATATATCAGGTGTCAATATCAACAGCTCACTACAAGAAATCACCATGTAATACATGTACGTTACTTTACATTGATGGCACAAAACAATTAAAATCGATGTTCAATTTCTAGTGCCAGGTAAAATCTTTTGCGATGAAAAACTGTTTATATACAATTAGAGACTGTACTGAACGTCAAAAAGAAAAAGAAAATTTATTTTAACAATGATGTTTAATAAATTAATTATCATTTGCAGCAAATGCTGAGATGCCCCCCTTGCTTTGCTTCTGGACATAAAAGTAGCTTCACAATGCATGCATTTTCTTGAGCTCTCCTTTTGCTGGTTGTGATAGGAGTAGAGACGGGGTATGCTATTTTGTTATAAATACTAAAAAAACAAATTAATTTGCGGATGCAAATAAGATTTTTATAACACAGAAGCAAAAATGACTAGTTTTCAAATGTTTCTAACCTTGCTTTGTTAATACTATTATTGATCATTCAAAAATGACATATAGTAAAAGGGTGGGAAGAGGTTCTTCAGGAAAAGAAAACGTGCACTGATTATACTCCCATGCATCACATACAGTTTTTGCTGATTTTAAATAAATATAATAACGAATATAAACGAATCTAAATATAAACTAATATATATAAACGAAAATAAATCAAATGAATTAAATCCAATAAATTATTAAATCCAAGTTAAGGACTTTGATAACAAAGTTTGAACAATATAAATGAGTAAACAACGCATTAAAAAGATAAAATGAGCTGCGTGCCATAATTGCTCATTCTCTAATATCGTCGTTGAATGACGCATGGATGACTCTTTAAAGTTACTCACAGGCGTGAATCATCATCTTAGAGAGTGTTATCCACAATAAATATTATTTTGAACGCTGTAATTTTAGGAATAATTGATTGCACATCTCATAATGCATTTCCATGATAAAGTGTGTCATTTAATATGTTCTACATGGCACTATGATCAGAAACAGTTCAATTATGAGTTTTTGTTCAACTGTATGAGCAAATGTTTCGGCCATAATATGAATTAATTTACTCTTTCCCTAAGTTTCACATTAACTTTAAAAGTCCTGACGTGATAGAGAATAATGGCGATCACGTTTCAAATAGATAATAGATCAATACTTCGTTACGCATGGCAAAACACTGCATGTAATATTGGGAAACTTGTTAATCACTTAAAAGTGCCAAGACCGTAGAGTCTGGTAGAGTTTAGTCAATTTAATTAAATATCGTCCGAACAATTATTTAAGTTATTTAGGGAATGACAATAAACTACACTTGAATAAACCAACTGAATTTTTGAAGCCAAAGAAAAAGCAGCGAGAAATGCAGATGATACCAGAAATATGGATTATGGAAATATGGATGTCTTATTCGATAATAAGACATTTCTCCACTCTGTACTTTGGCAATTGGTAATTTGAGGAAAGCATGAGAAACTCATTTCTAATTACGCCTTCGGAAGTAGGGAGTTTTATTCTACTACAGTACGGAGTACAATTCATTCTCCAAACATCAGATTATTTTTTCGAAATTATCAGCGAAGGAATTATAAGCATAATATTTAAGAAGGGTTATGAAACGGGAATGCCAATGAACTGGATCATAAGGAAAAATTATGGAAGTAGCAGTAATACAGTAAATACTATACTCAAAGACTTCACAACATATGAAATATTGTAACAATTTGGAACCTTCTTTATGCGACCCTAAACTCTTTTCTTTTATTATGCTCTTTCAATTAACTTTCTCCATTCTTAATTTATGATTTCACTTGCAAAACATCTAACTTCCGACACGGAAGTTTCGTTCTTAGGCTAACATGGCAACTTTGAATATTAAAGCAATAAACTCTCGCTAATTTTAAATAAAATATTCTATTACTACTTAAAATAAAAAAATAATTTTTTCACTAAATTTTAGATATGTTTTGTTTTACATATCCATTGTAATTTTTCACAATCTCCACCGTCAGAGAAATAAAAAGATTTATAATGACAGTATGATCCAAAATGAAATAGAATACTGTTTCCAACGTAATTAGAAAGAAACTTTGCGACCCCACATTTAAGTTGCAAGTTTGCAAAATCGTCTGCTTATCAACATTATATTTATGTTTTAGGAAAGCTCTGTTATCTGTTATTTGATACTTGTTTCATTTGCATAAGTTCGGTTTTTCGTATTCGTGACACTTACATGTTTTAATATTTCGAAAATACATTATGTTTTCTGAATATTTTTTCCATAACTATTTTTTTCAGTTTTTAACACTCTGCACCTTGTATTCATATTTTCTTGATTTTGAATATTTATATTTAGTTTTCTCTTCTATTTGTCCAGGCGAGCTTCTATTTGTCCAGAGAGAGGAAAAAACGGCATTCCAGCTCGTAGCAAAAACGGACATTAATCATAAGCAAATGTACTTTTCATTTTCCACTTGTATTTTTCCGCAGATAAGACCGAGCCTTTCATTGAAAGTCGTTTAGAATTTTAAAGGTGTAGTTTACGACGCACGCGCGAAATGTAATCTGTGCGGTGATAATATTCGCCCCGCACATGTTATACGTATACACCCACACACTCCTCTCCGTTTCTCTCAAACGCTTGCAGTTTCTAATTCGCCAGCCCCGTGAAGTGTGGACCATTCCTCAGTAAGGGGAGTTTTAATTCCATTTCCAGAGCTCGTACATTCTGTGCTCTCTCCGGCCTCCACTCACTAAATGTCTCTATATCTCCATCTCTGCCTGCGTATCTCACCGTCGCACACTTCTCCCGGGAGCGCTCGCTTCGAGTTTCGAAGGAGTTCAGGCGCTTCTCCAGAGGTGGCAGCACGGTGGTCGTTGAGAGCGAAGCACGTAATGCAGGTTCTTGCCGGCCTACGGAAGCGAAAGCCTTTCCCCTTTTGCCGAAAGTGACGCACTCGCTATTCCCAGGAAAGTAATGCTTATATATTAGAATTAATCAAGTGTTTGTAGACTGATAGGATATTTCTTTCGTAAAATGTCTCAAATGAACATTCAATATTTCATTAAATTGTTAATATCATTGTTTTTTTTCACCTTCTTTGTATGATTTTCATCTAATAGCTTATGTGTGTGTACTTTTCCTTAATGTCAAACCCCGATCGATAGATTAGTATTCTACTTCGGGCTACACCATATTAGTTCCGATTAACTCGATTGATTGATTGATTGATTAGTGATTCCGGACGCGTCAACTACTGTCATTAGCCCCGTAAGTATAGTACATGTTTTATCGGGAGGTGGCAGTGATCTTTGGCTCAGACCTACCGTCGGCTAGCGGGATTTTCCCCAACCAGGGTATCTCCCACCAGCTGGGCACCGCCCCGCCGGGACAAGTTCCCGACTGGTCTCCCGACAAGTGTGCTAGTGTAATCAATGTGTGTGTATGTAAGGGATAAGGATAGCACTTGGAAGCTGAAGGAAAGGTCGCGCGCATCCATTACTCGTTTGTTAGGGTAATGCTTCGGCATTCGCCTGGTTTCGGCCGGAGAAACCACGGAAAACTATCGATCAGAGCAACAGGCTGCTATAATTCTCCTCCAGACAGCGACTGAATTCGACCTAGCTATCTAGCTAGTGTCGGAAATCCTGGAACCGTTGGGACTAGAACTTAGGACCTCCCGATCAAAGGCACGGCAGTGACATCAGATCAGATATGCCATGAGCCATATCTCCCTGTGTGATTAGCACACTAGATGAAATAAACAAAATGATAGAACCGTTCGGCTTTTGGAAGGAAACTAATAAATTTAAATTTGGTTCTAATAGAAAAAGTCACATGTGAGATCTTATAAGATACAGAATCCTTTCACAATAATCCTCAGCATTTGAAGGACTATAAAAACTACATGCGATTAAACATGCAACAAATCTAGAATGAAATAAATATCGAACGCGATGAACAAAGAGAGTTTTGAGATGTCAATATTATGCCTTGTCAGCGCATATTAGTTTTTAGTGCCAATAACCTATCGTCAACACACCAATGCTAAATGATTGCAGATGTGCAAACGTTTAAACAAAGATGTTATAGTCAGGATATGAGAGTGAAGAATGAAAAATGTGAAGGAAACGGTATGTTGATATTCTTTAATTTCACGTAGTTCAATTACCGATTATATAAATATATTTCCAAATTTGTTCTAGTCACAAACGGATGGCTTGATCATTAAAGAAGAGGTAAGTGGGGTCTATTGTTTGATAAAAGGTCACGACCAACCTTCACTATTTTTAGTCACGTCTTGGCACCAATTGTTTTGAATTTTTGTGAGGCGTTTGTTTTCCTCTTCTCTACTATGTAACCGCCTCCATCCTTGCGGATATATATAGTAGTTTCATCTAAATGTGAATAGATGCGTCCTCTTTTCCGAATTACGCGGCCATCTGCCCGACGCTGTTCCGACTCCGTTGTCTAGAAGTTCTCAGTGTGTCTAAGAAATTAGAAGTAACGATGACTATAGAACTGACCAATGGGAACGTGCTGCTTTTGAAAAAGGAAGGGTGGAAAGTGAAAACATTTATCTACTTTAGATGAATACACGGAACAGTGGATGTTCGACGAACTATTGCCTCCATATTGTCAAGAGAGAAAAGCCGTTTAGTCCGTCTGGATATTCTACGAGTGCGTAAATAGTACGTAAATAGTACGTAGTAAATGTAACTTCATTATTTGTGCACGTCTTCTGAATTTCAGTGGGAAATATAGTTATTCAAATTATTGTTTTTCATATTATCGCGGCAAAAAGTATTATTCTTTCATGAAGAACATGAGGGTTCAGGGCAGAAATTTATAGCTAATTTACCTTTGAAAATATATTTTATTATATAGGAGCGAATATTTTGTCAACAAAACTCGAAAAAAAACTCTCTTTTCTGTATTCAAAATTCGGCTAGAATATGGTTTAGGATAGAGACCACAGAATTATGAAAACGTGCACAAAATTCACTTCTCCCCATAGCTCGTCATACGCAGTTTTTAACTGTTTTTGACGTAAATAAATAAATAAATAAATAAGTACGTACAAATCTCTGAAAGAAGGTACGAAGGTCGTATGATATATTAGTTATTTATGTCAAGAACCATGATGTGAATAATGATTTATATTGCAGAATAAGTTTTAAGAGATAACGTAACTCACGAAAAATTGTGTACGCTTTAATAAAATGTTAAATTCATACAAAAACATAACTATTTTTTGGAACACTCTATCACATCATCATTGGATTTTCACAGCAACTAAAAAGAAAATTATGAATTCAAATATTTTGAAGAAAGAAATAGTTATATCAACTTTAAAATAACTGTTAGAAACAAAAACCATACGATATTTTTATTTTCATTTTCAAATTATTATAACTATTCCTTTCGTTAAAATATTCGTATTTATAATTACTTTCTTAGTTGCTGTGAAAATTCTCTGGTATGACAAAATGTCGCGAAAACTATTCGTCGTTTTTGTATGAATTTAATCATCCTAAAACGTGCACACGTTTTTGTTGCTGGATTATCTCTTGGTTCTCATTCTAATATAAACTACCACGATAATTCTGCTGCCTTCACTCAATACATTAATATATAAAAATAACCCCATAAGAAACATACATGTGGGATAAGAAGCGTGCTGTTTTGATAAAATACAAACAGAAAGTTACGTCTCTTTTTCAGTTTTGGTTCTTTTCCTCTGCCTTTCTCCTTACTTCATCTTTATATTGGGTATGATATAAGTGTGATGATTGTAATTCACATTCAGTGGATCAGGAGATGATATCCCGTAGCGACAGTGCATTTCGATATTTACCTATACTCGCAGCGGGAATATGTAACGTCCTCATCCTGCAGTAATGTGAATTTAATTCCAGTTAACCTACCTCAGACCAAAAACAAACGAAAGGGAAAAACATGTTTGAACCAAGAAATTTTGCCAATGAAGATTGTGGCAAAGTTCTATGTTTGCAGAACACGCGAAACCGCAGCTGAGGGTTCTCGGCTTGGTCAGAGCAATCCCTTAAGGGACCACTCTTGCCGCAACATTAGTGTCAGACCTCCCGCGGCGGGATTATAGTGCGATTTAAATGCAGGTGGTGTCTCTTCAAGGCCACGTCCTGGAAGGAGAGGGGGGACGGTGTCATCCAATAGGGAGCTTAAATTTAAGTCGTGATGAAGTTCTCGATTAATAACAAATATGGTAAATTTTACATTTTCTTGTAATATTATTAGTATACATTTGGTGAAACGGAAACATTAAACAAATGGTTTTCTGAAGTTACTGAAAAGCTAATACTCAGTGAAATCGAAATCAATTTGTTTGTGTACGTTATTGTGAAAATTAGAATTGTTTGGTTCAAAAGAACGAAAATTTTTACTTTGTTGTTAATTAAACTTATAGTGAACATGAAGGAATTTTTCTTATCGTGAGTGTCCCTGATATGTTCAATTTTCTGTTATACGTGCTGTGACTTAGGAAACTTGGTCTTTTTTTATTGATCGGCAAACGATCCCGTTCACCTGACATTAAAAATAACCACTTGTAGAAGCTTAGTAAAACGAGAATTGAGAGAACGTTCACATTCATGATTTTCTAACTACATGATGCTAACACCACCACCGCATTAAAAATGTGAGGGTTGTTGCAATATGAATATTTCCCATTCAATGTCTGTCACTCAGGTGCGTCAAGAACGAGTTTCTTCAAGAAATCCGTAGTAAAAAGAAGCAAAACGCCTGTACAGGCAAACCACATATTAATTTGTGAGAATTCAGTTAAAAAAACAGAAATAAAATAAAACAAATTGTTTAAAATATTGTACATTTTTTCCTACATATACATTTAAAATACATTCGTTTACTGTATTACAAAATGAAATTCATTATAAAATATTGAAAAAAGACCAAAATGAACACAAAGAATTTAATCACTTAACTTACTTAATCACTTAACTTACAAACATCCAGAATACGACAAAAGAATATCCAGCTCAATAATAAAGCAGAGGTTCTCACAAGTTAATTTTCACTTAACAAAAACGGCTGGTGCTAAACCAGCACATATTTTCTCGCATTATTTCTAAATTTGAAATTTTTAAACATCCTGAGAGTTTAAGAAAAATTATACATGCACTATTATTTTAAGCCTTCCTTGACATTGAAATCTTTTTTTATAAATTGCATTAATTTCAATCACAAATTACGCAAAATCTACTCGTTTTGTTAAAAAAGTGAACATGATTATTTAAGAAATGATTTTTCGAACAGATTTTGTCAAAGGCAAAAGTCTCTGTCCGTAATTTTTGTAGTTTTGAAAGGTAAATTTTTTGCGATTTTTGAAACTACATCAATTTCCGAGAACTCGTCGGAAAAGGGACTACCAGTAATTTTTTTGTGTTTTGATACTTAGGAAGAGAATATTTTAAGAAAAACTTTGGAGCTATTTTTGAATAAATAATTGTTTAAAAAATTTAAATTACCTTTATTTCATACACAATTTTGTGAAAAATACTTATATTTTTGAAACATTGTACGTGACCTTATTTTAAGATCTGTCTTTCAAAAACAGCACATATTCTTATAGCACATATTCAGCACATTAGCATATAATCAGAAGAAGTTCATCTTCAATATTTATTATAATGGAACCATTTCTTTAGACAATTTTGAAAATATTGTTGATGCTTCATGAGAAGTACCCCCCCAATTAAAATATATGTTTCAAACTGAGAGGCCTCACGTTCAGTTAAATCGATTGGGGAACATCAATTTTGGAGAAAAGCGGCTGAACGATTTAGAGGCTAACATTGACGACCACGGACTGACACAGGCAGACAGACAGACGGACAGACAGACGGAGAGACAGACGGACAGACAGACGGACAGACAGACGGACAAACAGACTGACGGACAGACGGACAAACAGACAGACAGACGGACGGACGGACGGACGGACGGACGGTCGGACGGACGGACGGTCGGACAGATAGACGGACAGACATACCGACGTTTTGCCGTCAATCAATTTTCGGTTTAAGAACCCACAATACATGTATTCGGTATACACATGTTAGAGAAAGAAGTTTAGTGTATGAATGGTTTATTTCAGAAACAACATAAGTCAGTTTTTATGCCATTTTGACTTTTTAGTGTAATCATATTCTCTGTGTGTATATGCATCGTTTCAGACAGCTATAAGCAAGTCAAGCAATTTTAGAGGTAGTTTTTGAAGAGGACGTAAATGGGAATTAAGTCAGTGACTTGTGTTCTTTCTGCATTAAAGCGTGTGAAGCGGCTTCCCTTTGGAGTTCAAACAGCTGATCGATTTTAAGTTTACAGAACGGTGTAATTGTTGTGTTCATTGACGCAAAATTTGAACCTTCCTACAATACCAGTCCAAAACTTGCGCCGACAGTAAATATTTGTGTCCGTTAACTGAAGGATGACTCTGCCACATTCTTCGTATATCATGAAGGAATCGGGCCTAAAGAGCCTAGTGAGATGGCGAAATTTACTATAGAATATCTAAACACCTCAATGTCCAACTTCGAAAACATCCAAATGGTTTATACGGCTATGGAAATCAAAAAAATCAATATCACACAGTATGGAAGATCATGTCAGTCCGTGTTTCTAGGTTTTTGACCCTTCATGTAAAGTACCATCTAAAATTAAAATATCCGGTTGAAACTTGCAAAACGTCAAGTTCGTACAGATCAATCGAATATCAATCTGGGAGAAAAGCGGCTGAACGGTTTAGGCAGTAGCGTAGACCACAGACGGTCAGACGGACAGACAGGCGTTTTTGCCGTCAATCGGTAACAAGGCCTCTCAAAACATGAATTGTGGCTACACCACATCTTATAGGAAGTTGTTTAATACTTATATGAACAGGATTTATCCGATTTGCGTTACCAGGGCCCCTCAATAACAATTTTTCTTCCGAAAATAGGCCATTTTCCGACGCACAATTACATAACTTTATCTTACGAAATAAGCGTAAAAATGTAAAACTCGATTGATGACATTAAAAAGTTAATGGAGTACTAGTATATCCCCCACGAGGAAGAAGTGGGTGCGTTCTCTGCAAAATTACAAAACTAGCCTGTGTGTCAATCATTATCTACAGAAATAATTAGTTACGTGTAACAATTTCTTGTAATTAAGGTGTTCATTCAAATATATTTCAAACAAAGAAGCATCTAATGAATGACAATACTTCTTTTGTCCCGGTATGGTTTATTTCAGAACCAACATAAGTCAACCATGTTTGTTAGTAAAAAATCAAAAAATAGAAATAACTTTTTGCTAAATGAGACAATAATTCTACATAATACGCGGGAAAACAACTTATAAAAAATTGACACAATGTTTCTTACTAATATAGCCGTATTAGAGGTTTTGTCCGTACTGAAAAGTTACTTGTCAATGACTTATGTTGTTTCTGAAATAAGCCAATCACATGTAGAAATAAAAATAATAAATACATTTTAGTATAGTATAACAAGTATATAAATAACCTAAGTATTGAAGAAGATACTATCAAAATTTCCTACAACGAATATGGAATATTATTGTAAAATCTTAAACAAAATTTAAAAAGAATGAAAACGATACACATACTCTCTTTAATCAAACGCAACAAATTTATAATGTTTAATTACTAATTCCCCGAAAATAATTGTAAATTAAACACGAGTAAGAAACATTTTTCTGCCAGAAACCTATACCGATCCATATCAATATTAACTTTGCTTCAAATACCAGGCAGGAGACGATCTGATAAGGAAATTGACGAAAGAGTGGACTCATCGGCATACTTTCGGACAGAGGGTAGATTCTTGACTGTCCTAGAGACGCCACATCGTAGACACAGTTGACAACTGTTTGGTGTTCATACTGCAATGCGTCAACTGTAGGCACAGGGCGCGGCGTCCCCCGGACAGCCAAGAATCAATTGACTCCGGCCGCTGAATCCTTAGCTTCCCTTCGGACAGACAACATAATGAAAATTAATTCTTGTGGCGCAGCTACCTCCAACTCGTCCAGATGAATCAAAATCTGTATCAAATTCAGTTGCGAAATAAAACTGATGCGGCAACCCCGAATATTTATGGTATGTGTTGACGCGTCCATTCGATCGTCGTCCTAAAAATGTATTTGTATGTTTCACTCATCTTAGTTCGATTGCATTAAAATTGCTTTTCTTTCTATCTCTTCAATATATAGATTGTCCTATATTAAATGTTACAATCTTCTGGGGCATGTAGAGGGGCCACAAATGATCACTTTTCACCAACGCACTTGTAGCCAGAAATTTCATATAACAGATTTAGACATGTAATATTTACCCCTGAGTTCTAGGTAAATCCTTATGGAGAAATGTCCGACTTTTACCGAGATGACGTACTTCTGTTTTTCACCACATGAATTTATTTTGTCACTTTCTCTTCAATTGTGCAATGTTCAGTTTTCATTCTATTTTTTTTTCTATTACTGTCGACTATCATCTTGATTCATTTCTCATCATGTTTTATCCACTTGGACTATGTTCTTGATTGCTATAGTTAAATTACAACTCTTTAAAGCATGCCTTGTGATTTGTTTACCTTTTCACCATTTCTTTTGTTTAAATAAAAAATATTTTGAGAAAAATACATATTTAAATAAAGTAGTAAAATTTTAGAAAATCTATTTAAATATTTTTTCACAGCTAAAATATTTTTATTACTGTTATTTTTATTACAGCTAAAAATATTAATAGTAAATGCATTAGTATTTGCAAATGAATGTTAAATGGACTGGGTATAGGACGATTATAATAATACTTCAATCAAACTTCTCGTGCCATCTTATCGTTCCGAAACTGTCGATTGAGGCTTTCGACAAGAAGCGTAGAACGAAACGCAACACTGCTATATCAGATAAAGCATATAAGCATTGCAACTCTCTTATTAGATTACCTTTTTTAGACAAATTGATTACTTCATACCCTATCTTGGGTAATATGAGTGTTTGTGGAGGGCTCTTGTAGAAAGAGCTTGTAGAAGGAGACGACGTTTGTATCAAACAGATGCAAGACGCGAACAACAAACGAAAAACAACACAAAGGGAACAATGACAGTTAACCGCGGCTGAAGTAAATTAATTTCGAATATTTGCCACGTGCAACTTCCTACAACCTTAGCCCCCCTCGCCAAATTGGCGGCGGCTGAGACTTCGGGACGGTGAGCGGGGTCGCCAACGCGGGTGTGTGGAATGAGGGAGCGAGGCTCGGGGTTGGGCGGGGCAGGGGCGGGACGGTGCAGAGCGGTGCAGAGCGGCGCCCCCGCTTTGTGACTGGGCGTCGAAAAATCGTCGCACGCCACGCTACACTGGACAATTTGGAAGTCCATCCGTCGGGCTGTCAGCGAGGGCCCGTGCCTGGGACGCCGCCCGGAAAAGTGACCGAAGGCGCGGGCAATGGGCCGGCAACGCTCCCGGCGGCGGCGGTGGAGGCGGCGGCGGTGGAGGCGGCGGTGGAGGCGGCGGTGGAGGCGGCGCGGGCGGCGGCGTGGGGGGCGCGGGAACGCGGGCGGCCGCGCCGACCGGTGAGTTCGCGGCACCGGCCACAACTGGACGAGTCGCGGAAAGGAGGCAAAGAGGAGAGGCAGGCTGCGAGGACAACGGAGATGAGAGGAGAGGGTGGGCCGTGAGAGGATGAATGATGGGAGGGAGAAGAGAATGTGTAGAGATGGGGACAAACATACCAGAAAAAGTGAAAGGGAAGAATCGATAAAGGAGGAGATGATGTCAAGAAAGTCGTGGTATATTTAGTCAAATAACAGTAAAAACTGTATATGACGTATGGGGTAGATGCATCTTAAGTTACAATACCATTCCATACAGTACCATACCATAAGATAGGATGGGAGGGATGGAGATAGACCCGGCAACAAACAGGATTACCTAGAAAGGATAAGTCAAAGGATCTATGGAAGCGGAGAGGAGGTGGACAGAAGAACAAAGTAAGTTAATGAGAGGCTAAGGACGGGAGAGTACCAAAGGAGATGACAGGGTGAACGAGAGAGGGAGATGAAAGAAAACGCAGGCGAACATAAGTGGAAGAAAGATATGGGGAAAATGTTGACGCAGCAAAAGGAGGTATCATAGGAAGGCGGACACGCAGTGGCGTTCAAAGGAGTGGGAAGGAGGGACGTGGTGAGGAAGCAACTTCCTCTTGGAAGCGCTGAGAAGAAACGGGGATAGCGAGAGTGGATCGGGGAAGACCATTGGTCCGTTGGGCAGGTTTGTCGGATGAAGCAAAACGTTTAGAATGTTGAAAACTCGCGAATTAGGCAAAGGATTTCAAAAAACAGTAAGTTGAAGATAGATTTATTGAACAATTTGAAGGTAAGCATTAGTTTATATAGGGTGTCAGGAGAAAAGGTACATGCTTTGAGGGGTGATACTACTGGTGATTCTGAAGAAAAAAACTTCTAATAAACATATGCCCTTTTCTAAACCGTTTCAGTGTAAATTGGTCCAATTGTTTTACATAACCGTCTTAATGGAGCAATGTATCTTGATTTTCTTAAAAATATGTTACCAGAATACGGGAAGGATATCCTTTTCTCAACACGAGCTCGTATGTACTTTCAGCATGACAGAGCTCCTGCACATTATGTACGGCAATTGACACAGTATCTCAAAGAAACGTATCCTGGTCATTGTATCGGTCGCCTTGGAGTCATTGCTTGGCCACCGAGGTCACCCGATTGGATTATTATTTGTGGTATTGGCTTAAGAGCGAAGTCTATAAGCTCAGAGTGAACACATCAGAGGAACTGCTTGCTCGTATTTTAGATGCTGTGCTCAACTAAAGGAATTCAGAAAAGAACTCAGATCAGCAACACAACACCTGTCTACAAGCGCAGCAAAATGCATTGAAGTTGACGGTCGACTTTCTGAAGATTTTTTTTTACACCATGGAGGAAATTTACACTATGAAACAAACCATAACATAACTGTATCTTCATTTACTGTCACCTGCACTTTTCCCGTTCCTAGTTGTTTTCATTATTTTACCCTGAAACGGTTAAGAAAGAGCATATGTATATTAGAAGTTTTTTGTTCAGAATGACCAGTAGTATCACCCCTCAAAGCATGTACCTTTCCTCCTGACTCACTCTGTATAAAACAAAACTATTTTAGTAGACATAATTTGCGATTGAGTAATTGTAATTGCTTAGTAGTTTTATTAATTTTAACTTTCTGTTGTGAATTTCAAGATTAATGTTTTCTGGTTATTTTCAGTTTTTTATTTACCCAATTTCAAAATTAGCAAACAAACATATTGTACAAGTAGTACATACACATCGTTGATGAAAGTTCGTTATCTTGTATTTCCAGTCACTGTAATTATAGATTAGGTTACTCCTGTCGCATATGCAACACCTTTTTCAGTAACACACATAGCCGTCGAATTGCCTGTGAGAGACTGAGGTGAGGAGGATACCAAACGGAGAGAACATAACGAAAGTTAGATTACCTATTTGTTCGGAACTCAAGAGCTGTTCCACTTTTAGTTCTACTACAAAGCTGTCTGTTGGGCGAAGGTTTGGATTATCATGTTGCCTATTTATGTTTGTAAAGGTTAAAAAGGACGCGTGCATTTTCTTATTTGGATGTTGGTTAATCTCAGCGTAATTGTCTGTCAATTATAATATTGTATTAATAAGGAGACAAGCATAATAATGTATATCAGAAAAACGTTTCATAATTTTTCAATTAAAAATTTAAAGAAGAATTTTTGATGTACACTTTCATAATTATTGTTTCAAGAACATCAACTTTATATTTTTGGTTGTTTTTTTAATATATTATCAATACAGAGTTCCACCGGAAACTCAACAAACAATAAAACACATTCATCCACATTTTTAGTCAATAGCCAGGGGGAAAAGTGCATTTTACATTTGTTTGATGCAGTTGCTGTGGAAGATGTATTCAAGTTGTACGATAATATATTTTCATTCAGCAATGAAATCTAAATAAGTTAGGTATCGTAAAATCGAATCGTGTAATCGAAAAGGCAATATAAAAGGTTTTAAACAATTTTTCAGTGCACGAGTGGAAAAAAAAATTTCATACATTTACTAACTGTGAAATTGTTCAATCCTCCACCACAAAAGTTTTAAAACGTGTGCGATCCACGGTTTAATGTCTTCAAATTTTTGCATATTGTGGGTTTTATTCAATAGGTTTTTAAAAGGATTAGTTTATGCGACAAAGTGTGTTGTTCACTAACTTATAGTTTGTTCTAAAAATATGTATATCGTATTCGTTTTAATAGTTCGTATATAAGAATTGGATATTAGATTCCCTTCAATTTCAAGCACAAATTCTGCACATATAAGCATTTGTCATTTCAACTTAAATAATAGAGCTGTAAAAATTGTTCACTCCACCCCTCCAAACGTCTAAAAACGGTGTGCTATCTACGGGATAATGTTTTAAAATTTTTTACATATTCTTGATTTTTTATTCAGTGTATTTGTGATTCTTTATTCAGTAGATTTTTTTAACATTTATGAATGGTTTAGCGATAAAATTTCTCTAACTCAATGATTCTGGCTGAAGTAATTTAACAGGCCATTTACTGACAGACATTATTATGAAAGTCATATTTTTGTGAAATTCTAGGCAGGTGTTATATGGGTAACCAAAATCTATATCCAGGATCATGCATTCAAAATAGCAAGAATGACAATTATCATTTGATACAAAAAATGTACAACTGTCATTGAACTAGGAACAACTATTTGAATTTTTAAAATGTTGCTCAATAGTTGAGCAGCTTGTGCTGATATATCACTTATTTTTATCTCAGCAACAATACAGTAAATTCATGTACATAATTTACACTTTTAAATTGTTCATATGTTTATAAACCCTTTAGCCGCGATACATTAACTAAAAATAAATTACACGAACAAATAAATTTGCTTTCAAAAATACAATAAGTATTATTTGACTTAATAAAGCTACCTCATATAATCAATTAGAACCAGTGTACAAATATTTTATATCTAATGTAACTCACTCTTCACATCTAACTAGTAATGTAGTAACTAGTAACTTCTAATCTAACTCACTCACACTCAATCTTCAGGTCGAAATTGTATGCAGAAATCATTTAGAACTCTGTCAAAAGAAAAATTCGCATTGCCATCAATATTCAAGTTATTTAGCATTTGGAATTTTATAGTACGTTTATAGTTCGTTTTATAGTAAGAAAATACTGGTCACCTGAATTAAGTAAACAATTTTCATCACCACCATCTTTATTATTAACGTCATTCCTCTTATGGACGTACAAGTGGACGAAATTAATATTTACTGTGGAAAAAGCTACTCTCTGTGATGAGTTGAAAATTGTCTACAGGGCCTTGAAAACAGCAAGAGGTTGACTCTGTTTCTGGCTTGCCGCGAGCTCTCCCCCAGCTACTCTCCACTGCTTTTCTCTTATTTATAATTACATAATTTATTTACAAAAACCTTATTCCACTATCACATTACCTTCTGTTACCGCCTCAGAAATACTCTCCTTATTATATTTCTCAGATACTATCGCCCGTTTACGTTCTCCACAAACATAAACCGATCTTTCGCATCACGGCTGCCAACATCGGGAAGTTTAAACACCCCATTAGGCTCTAAGATTGTTTCCCTCTCACGCTTTGAACATTACCGTAATGAAAATTTGTTAGGAAAGATTGCGAAACAATTTCATTTTGCTTCTGTATCGATTTTGTCATAAAACAGAAAGGAACATTAAAAGTTTTTTTATGTGGTGGTGTTACCTACACTCGCCCCTCTCTTCCCAGGCGACGCTCTCGCCGCCGGTGCCGCCTCGCAGTTCCAATTAACAAGAGATCTTATCGGGCACCGCCATGTCTGCGCAGCTAGCGCTGCCTGGTGGCGCATTCCGTTACTACCCCGCATTGTTGCTCCGAATACTCGACGACGTCTGCTCGCGAAATGATCTTAAACGACTGTTTCTAGTTGTGTTGCTCGATGTCATGTTTCTAAGATGTTTCATTGCAAATTTTCACTTTCCCGTATACTCCCTTGGTTTAATACAAAAATGTTTTTATACGTTAAATATAGAATATATGTAAGTTGTATGTAAACCTATCCTTAATGCCTGCACGTGTTTGCCACTTCCCAATCCTGACAAAGGCGAGAACTTTGTCTTGAATGTGATATGCTAAATGGCTCGAGAGTCAGTGGGTGTCATTAACTACAAGAGTGGAATGTTATGAAATTCTCGCTGAATGGTGAAATTTAGCTTCCGCAATTTCTCTTCCTCTCAGAAACCTAATTGAACACACATGCACGCATTTCACATGAACGAAAACAAGCTATTGTCTGGGCACATATCCATCTTAATTAATCTATAGAAAATACATCTAAGTTACAGTTAAGTTAATATTCTATTTTTAGAATATGCTTTAGTTGAAAAGACTCATTATCAATTCTCAACATTTAGCCTACAATTATGTAATTATTTCAACCATCACTTTCACTATACTGATGAAACAAATTTCAATATATCCCTATTTCGTAGCTCTTTAAAACTTGAATGCATGAACCCCATACCCAAAGATTTTCACAGCTTTCACACATGCTACGTCGAGGTCAAACATTCCACCTCTTACTCGTCAGTTGTTTCTCATCTTATAACACATTGTAGATTATTTCAAGGAATCAAACTTATACTCTTTTATAATAGTCATATCTGTACATGCAATACTCATAACATTGTAATAATTAATCTTCTTTATTCATTTACATGTATAAAATAATGTAAATTTCAGAAATAAGAATCACATTCATCATTATAAAACACTGAATTTATGGCCCAAGCAACTGCTTCTGTTCGTTTGGGTGCGAAAATGAAGGTAACTACAGTTGGTTCTTGTGAAGCGATATCTTCTCCCTTCTCGAGCATCTGCTCCAAACATTTGTCTTCCCGGCGGCATGGACGCTTCATTTCAACGTCTGAAACGCTATCGATTAAATTATGCCTCCCGACAGGGCTACGAGGTCGTTTCAGTCACTTACGATTTTTCTTTTCACTTTCCCCACTCCACCCCCACCGATCTTCATCAGCGTATGTCCATTCTTACCAGGTCACGCTAAGGCACACATCTCCGCTCTCCCACGAGCCGGCGCTTCTTCGTTCCTGTGTAAACATTATCCAGTATAAGAGCTGCATTATGCCGCTCCCAGATCATTAATCATCGACGTCTCCCTAAGCGCTGGGAGGAAGAGGCGATGGCGGGGAAAGAGGGGGGCGAAGGGGCAGCGTTGGCGCACCCGCTGCCACCCCCTCCATCGCGTCGGCGCACCACCTTTCTCTCTCGCCCTCCCCTCTCGGCGCTCGCTGGCAAAAGAACACGCATTCGTTTTGAATATACGAATCAACTTTAAACACACGGCGACTCGTAGCTGCGAAAATGGTCCAATGCAACTCAAAGGTAATTTTTTAAGGTCGCTTTTTAATCATTGGGTCATACAGCGAGAACTGTAATTATCATTGGTTTTTGAACATTGGGGGTAACGATAGAGGAACTCTCGTACCATATACGGACGCACAAAAACATCAATGCCACGGGCGGAATTCAAACACGCGACCCTTCAAGCACGAGGCTACTATGGCCTTTCAGACCTAGTGATCTCGCCTATCCAGACTGCCTCAAAGGTAACAGTTCCGCCAAAAATAGTACATACATTAATCACGTACCCAACAGCACGTTTTCGAATCAAAATACTTTTCCAATAAACATAGTTTTCCGTTATTACCCAAAATATTTTCCAAAAACGTGACTCTCAAGCCAATCCTAGAATGCTTAAAATTATGAATTATTTCTTTTTAAATGCATTGTGCATGCAATCAATGTTTAATTCAGTTCAAAACAAATAATAGGCTATATATTCCGGAAAATTGATTTTTCAAAAATATTTGAATAAGTGTAACATATTTGTCAATGAAATAATTTCTATAAACAGATATCCTCAGTACTGAGGGTACTTTACATCCTCCAGTAATCCAGTAGGATTACGTTCATTACAATGTAATGAACTGATAATACAGAATTAAATATAGGTCCATATTGTGTTTAGGTTAGTCCTGTGTAATTGACTGATGGAGAGATATGTTCTTGAGATGGAGTCAATCAATTGAAGTTTAATTTTGCAATTTTGGAAAACAATATAGCGTAATTATTTTTGTGTAACAGTATTGTGGTCATACTGATTAATTTTGTTTATGCGACAGCAAAAAATTATTTCAAACCCATTATTATCAAAGTCAAACTGCACACTCCAACGCAATAATACTACCAATAAAAAACAACAGAGCATTGCGTAGACGAAGAAACAACGCTGGTAACTGGGGGGAACGAAGAAACGAACTCTGCATGTACGGGGCTCCGGACAAACTATTGCCCGAACGAATAAGCAGATGTAAAAAACATTAAGAAAGGTTTCACCGGAAGAAACGTGTAATTTAAATAATTGACAACATCTTACTGAATTTCTAAACGTTTACAATTTCATTTTTAAATTTTGGGTGCAATTAAGCGTAATATTAATAATCGAAGTTAAAAATACTTTCTGGTAAGCTTTCCTAGGGAACGTACCAGTTAACTGACGGTCGGACTGCCGTACCGTCTGACGGACAGACAATATGACGGGCAGATGACCTGACGGGCAGACGATCTGACGGACAGACGATCTGACGATCAGACGATCTGACGGATGTTTGGTCTTACGGACACACGAACATAAGAAGAGACAATCTGACGGAAAGGCGGATTCACGGGTAGACGGGTTGAATGGATGGACTGAAAGACTGGAAAATCACAAATAACCGAGTGGACAATTACAACACTTATTATTTCTAAATTTAGTACACAATCAATTAAAATTTTGAATGCAGGAATATTCCTGTATAGCCACCAAACCATGCGAACGAAAGGATACACTGACGAAGGGACGGTCGAACGGAAGAATCATCAGTAATGGATGATGGTGAAAACGAAGAAAACGAAATGTCCCTGGATGGAAGTCCGGGGAAACACCAGACTGCAAAAATGTATATATCTATATTAAAAAATGAACATTAAATTTAGCGCACAATTGAACTGTACGGGATCCCTAAAAATGTTTTTGAAGAAAACGAATTTCAAGCATCAAAATAACTAAAAAAGCTCTGTGATGGCGTCTACGCCAAAGGCATCCCTCCGCACCAGGGGAGCCCCTGAGCGCCTACCCTCCCGCCAGCCCACGCGGCACGCCGCATTCACGCCCGCGCGTATTTTCGGCGCGTGATAAGCGCCCAGCGAATAAGTGAATGGCTCCTACGGTTCGTTGTGCGCGCCGGAATAGGGTCTGGGGTTTCGCGGCAAGACTTGAGGTGACTTCTGCGATTGAGGGTCTGCCGCCTGGTGACGTAATTTCGAAACTTAATTCATTATAAAGTTTTCGCCGTGCCTGTCTGGCGCGTGTAATAGCTAGATCATATCAATCAGAACGATGCTTCGCTTTTGTGGAAAAGGGGGTTTGTACAAGTCGTAATGGATTTCTATATTTCTCTTCATTTCCGAGGAGGGAAATATTGTTTTGTAAAGATATGGAGCGCGCGGGAGTATACACAGGGTACAGTCGACGTCGAATAACAAACAGAAAATGTGAATATGCCGGAGTAGTGGTAGAATCAACTTCAAAGGGAGTTTCCTCTGGTTGGAGAAATTTTAGGAAATGATTCTTGATCTCGAAGTAAAACTTCTCAGGAAAATGAAATGTTATAAAAAGATAAATAACCAGGAAAAGACGTAAATGATTATTTTTAATATCACGGTTTGTAATTTATTCTCATCCCGGGGAGGTAGATTGTTACGTCCCCATCTTTGGAACACAGAACCGTCGGTTTGTATGAAATGGTGCACATCCATTTATGTGAATTGCGTCCTGCGAAGGGAAAAATTCTAAAATCCATTAATCTTACGTATTTGTTTATGATCAACATGCTCGTATCATTAATTAATAGTATACGTCCGCGTTTAAAACCTTCCACGTGTCCGCTTAACATAATCAATTCCTAAAACGTACGTGCGCAAAATGCTACTTGTCAGTCTAACTACCGTCACCTGAGGTTTAATTACCGTTTATATTTTCATACGCGTTAACATATTACCGCTGTGTGTTAGATAAAGCAAATGTAAGAGTCGAAGATATTGACACTTCATTTAGTATTGTTTGGAATATCCAAAAACATGGGATTGGTATAAAATGTAAAAATATATTTGAAGACTCTTTGACATCCTCAACATATTATAGTTCAGTATTTTAATATTAGTTAATTCCCTGATATGCAACTCGTCCAGAATATATTCATTGTCGTATTTCTAAATTAAACACAAGTATTTAAAAACGACATTTAAACACTATATTTATTTTTAATTGCCGTTTTCCGGCGCACAATTACATAACTTTTTCTTCTTACGAAGTAACGTGAGAAAGTAAAAAAGTATAAGAGCTGAGGAAACTCCACAGAAATGGAAATGTGAACACGACCCCATCACACAAATGTACCCAAGAATAATATGAAAATGACTGTGTCATATCCTTAATGAGTTATATTCTCTACGCAACTTTAAGTACTATTTTATACGATATACTCAGGCTCACAATAATTTGAGTTTCAAGCATAGTTCTTCGGATAATTGAGTTCTCTCTCTCTCTCTCTCTCAACCTCTTCAATAAAAACCTGAATTTCTCGTTGCCAGCAAATGCAAATGTTTTCGTTTGTCCGTGAAATTCTTTATTTCTAATGAATTAAATAACGAACAAACAATTTTACATTCTGTAGCAAGTTCGTTCCAAGAGCGTGGGCGAAACTAAAAACTTATCTTTCTTGACAAGAAAAGAGAGACGGTAAAAAGGAAATTATTTGAACCCGAATTAGTTATCCGCAATATGTATGAATACAGACCAACGTGAAATTAAAATCGGGATGTAATTGTAATCGGTCTGACAATTAAAAGTCAGGTATGTAATTTTGCAACACATTATCAGGTGATATTAAAAAATTAAAAAATCTAAATGCCGAGTAAAATCTTTTCTGCTACATAACTGTTTCAATATTATTAGACACTAATCATTTGGCCCACGCGGATTAGCTCATTGGTCAGGGTGCTCGCTTTCCATGACGCGACCCCGGGTTCGATTCCCGGTAGGGCAAGAGAGAATAGTGTGCGTTTTCCTTGCTTGGTCCCAGAATATGTTGCTGTGTGACGATAGGAAAACTCACTTCTCAGGTTGAGAAGACCAGAATAAGGCGTGGGAATGTTCTAACTCTCACTAACACGTACTCCTTAAGCCAGTTGTTGTCAAGGTCAATGCCACGAGCGGGAGTCCGTGGAATGTGGAATGAGTGCTACGACGAAATTGTCCCCTCCACGCAATTCATCACCCCGCCACCAGAGACAACGCCATCCCTATTGTAAAACGGAGGGGTAACTAACAGTTTCCTTTCCTGACGCTAGTTGCGCAGAGAAGCACGTAGCATGCTACGGTGCTACGGCGCATGCCACTGCCGCCAGTAGAAGACTTTGACACCAATGAGCGTTAAGTTATGGCCGCGAGGCCGGAACGCTGTTGGTAGGCCCTAGCCCATTAAGAGAGAGATACGGTGAACATGACGTTTTCCCTTCGCCGTAACTAACAGAACATGTCTGAGCTTTTCTTCGTCACACAGCTACATAAACTGAGACGATTTTAAAGGAAAACTACGACCTGGAATAGACGCGGGACCAACCCACTTGCCTCGACCTGGAATAGACGCGGGACCAACCCACGAGAATCTAGTACACTGCCCGTGAACAATACTAGAGGCCTGTGAATAATATATTTTTAGTAATAATAATAGTATTAATTATAATATTAACATTAATAACGGTATTCACGGTCAACTCGGATAGCCTAAATTGCTATGGCGGTATAGCCCTGGCGATCTCGGACCAAAGGGTTCGAGTCCCTCCTCGAGCATGGGTGTGTTTGTCTATGTCTATATGTTTGTGTCGTCCATTCATCCTTCACTATCATCATCATTCCATACCACAACCTACCAGGACTAGCAACCCTGGGGGACAAAAATTGGATTCAGCATAATGCCCTCAAAAAGGAGTCACATACACACCACGGGAAAATGTAACTGAGCCTCGGAGAGTGCAGGTGTATGTCCGCGTGGTCCTAGACGGCCAATTCGCAACCAGAAAAAAATAATGGTATTAATGCACTAATTGAATAGAAGTCTGAAGGAAGTTCTAGGGCATATTTTGTGTTTTTATATTTGAGCAATGTAAAGCTCAAAAGTCAGTTCTAGTAATTAAGAGCATCTGAAAATGGCAATGCTCCTGCTTCTATTGAATAAGCTAAAATATTACATGAGTTGGGGAACAAACTGAGAAGACAGAGAGCTTTCTTCGGTTTCGTCTTCTCGGTTTGCTCCTCCTTTATTGGCATGTAACTAGACTATTGTTCAAAAGACTACGCCGCAACATCAAACAGGTTCTTCTGCGAAAAGACCGTTTGCGGAAAACTTGCACTCTAAACCCTTCTTCCAGAACCCACATTAAATTAAAAAATAAACCCATTTAATTTCCTTGAAAATACTAAAATAATCCCTAATAACTAGTATTTCTAAAAATCAAAGTTTACTTTTGATAATTAGATAATTAACATTTGATAATTAGATAATTATAAATTAATAATTTAGATAATTGGAAAATGAATTCTCCTGACTCGTCAGTATTTTAACATGATTTAAAGCATCGTGAAATATCTGTTATTCGATGATATTACATATTGACATTTTATTTTTAAATAAAAATATATAAAATGAATATGGAGAAAAGTTGTATAACCTGATGACTATACCGTTGAAATGTAATATACTTACTATGCAGGCAAGTAAAGTTCATACTCCAATTACTTTGTCTTACAAGAGGAACCTAAACTTAATAGAAAAACAGGCAATCATACCAATCATTGTATTAGTACCGCCCGGTAACGATTAGTGTACTTTAGTGGTGCCTCCAATTGTGGAGCTCAAGAGGCTTCAGTCCCCTCTAAAGAAAATAATACATATTAAAACACTTAACTTTTACAAATTTTCTGTACCAACAAAAGTCAATCAATATATCAATTGCTTACGTTATAAATATTACTTATAAATTAACACATAAAATACATTGTATATTTAGCTTAAATGAAACATTATTTATAAGAAAATATCACGTCGACTGAACACTATACCTGTATTCCCGACGCCCCCTCCCCCTGAGAAAAATTCTGGCTGCGCCTACGAGGTATTTCATCTTCATCTAGATGGTCCATGGCTTTGCTTTTGGACTGCGAATATAGTTTTACTCTTTCCGCAGCTTTTCTCAGCTCTTTGAGGTGCAGAGTTAAGGTCTTTCGTCAGCAGTATCAAATAATAGATGCAACTCATTGCCACCTTCTATTTATATTTCAACGAAGTGTAGAGTAAAAGAGAATGTGTGGATTTGGATTTCGAGAAAATGTGGACAGATTGTACTTCTACTGAAACATAATTATTAACTGTATTTAATCGTAATAAAATAACCAACGGTGTCGAATTTTACCAAAAGTTTTGATATATATGTTGCAGGGGGTGGATGCAACGGATTGTACATTTTAATATTGAAGATGACTTTAAAATAATACGTTTTATTAAAACTTTTTTGTTTGTAAACGACATTGTTGCTGGCATTGAATTAAAAAACAGAGATCATTTGCGAAGATACTATATTGTAATTCTCAAAAGATATGGTAGTGCCTTGTGGCCTTTATGTAACTGAATCCTGTATTTTGATTTTGCAGACCTGCAGCAGAGAACAAAGAGCTGAATTTAAATTTTTCATGTCAATCCTGGAAGTGACAAGAATCGGTACTGAAATAAAAATCATTAGTTGGAACCGTGGAATTTACTATCTCACCAAAAAATCAAAAATACTGGATAAAATAAAATGGTCGCGGAACAACAATAGAAAAAATCGCATTTATGTAGCTCCTCTTCTACACTTTTGATCTGGTGGCTGCCAAGGTGGATGCGACGAGCGGGAGTCCGTGGCACGAGTGCCACGACGAAATCGCCCCTCCACGAAGTTCATTACCCCGCCACCAGAGACAACATCATCCTTATTGTAAAATAGCGGGGTTACTATTACTCGTAATAGTCCCCTTTCCCGACGCTAGTTGAAGAGAAGCTACGGTGCCACGAGCGTGGCACAGCCACCAGTAGAAGACCTTGACACCACTGCTCTAGATGATCCAGAACCATCGGCATTTATAAAAAAGATATACTTTTGCCGTTGTATTAATTCAAATTTGGCAACAAATTGCGTTGATCACATTTAGTTGTTTTCATTTAGGGTTTAGCCCAGTACGCAATTCACATCAAATCAACCATACAAGCAGTTAAGTGAGTTTTTGATTCCGGCATGTCAACTTCTGAGATCATTAGTCTCGTTGGTGTAGTGAATTTTATAATCCGGGAGTTGTCGGTGTACCTCCCCCGCTGAAAGGTTTGCCGGCCTGCAGGTCAGCTTGCGGGGTTTTCCGCTTCAGGTATCGTCTTCCAGTGGGACACGTTCTAAGATCCTGACGTGTGTGGTAATATTGTTGCGTGTAAGTTATGTGTATGTGAAAGAGGAGAGGAAGGGATAAGAATGAGGAAGGAATGATCGCGGGCGGCCCGTGGCCTTTTGGTAATGTAATACTCCGGTATCCGCTTGGCATTGATGGGAGAAAAGGAAAACGACCACTCAGGGCTGCCAACCATCAGAATTCTCCTCCAGACCGCGGTTGAATTCGATCCAGTTGCCTAAAGTTCATTAACAATTATAATTAGTAATTAAGAAAGCGAATGATCTCCTTGATTAAAAGACAAAACTCACAACTGTAATACGTAACTCAGAAGAGAAAAGTGATTGAACAATTTTAGTATCTTTAATAAGGAAGTTTTACACACAACCACCGAAGGCTCGATTTCTACACTGGAAGGTAATGTGTTGCACAGTCGCGACTGCTCCTGGTTATCTGTAAACAAAGTTGCTTCATTATCACACACACTGACTACATTGTTTCTCTTGGGCTCTGAACTAGTACATGATTGAAGAACCCCGACCAGGTGAATAGATAATCCGCTACCGTGTGTTCTCATCTTCTACGTTCAATTAGCACCTACATGTGTATAATCTGTTGAATATGGCATCCATCAAATGAGAACGGTCCCGATTTGCCTCGTGGGAGAGATTGCTGACGATCAGAATCCGATTTAGCCGCGTTTACTGGAGATATGTTTTACTCCGGGCTGTACATTTTGCTATCTCGGATGGAAAATTCATCATACATAATTTAAAAGGAACGAAATTAGCATTGGCGAATCAATATATTTGTCCAACTGTTTTAATCGGTCGCGGCAATGCCACAGGAAGGAAGCAAGCAACTGCTGGATGATATTGGTTATGGGTGAGGAAGTTGGAAGTGAGACAGTGGAACATTCCTTTTTTATCCTCTTCGGGGGGAAACCATTTTTCAAATTACAACAGTACTAGGGAACAAACACGAAACTCAATCATTGTGAAAAATCTGTCAAAAAGAGTCTTTGCGTTAGTTGAGAAAAATGTCTATTTTTTAAAATAAGTTCGAATAGAATAAGGAAGTTCCAATCTCAGATGAATGTTCGGCAAAATTGAAAAATAAAAATAACTCGCGAGGTGGGGAGGGATGATTGCAATTTTTTTCTGACCCTAGGCCAGAAAAAGTCGTCACTTCGGATTGTGTCGAGTGAGAAATAGAAAAATCACTCGAAAGTTCACGATAATTATAAAATACGTTTATCAAAAATAAAATGAACTATGATATCATATTGAGAGACATGTTTCAAGATACATTAATTGGATGAAGAAATGTGAAACAAATGAAGTATACGGATTCCACTATTCACCCTCACGGTCGAATAAATATACTTCTGTCCCTGACACGCTTTGCTTGTGTCTACCATTCACCCTGCCACCGACTTCGACGGCTTAGTGGTGGCATTGCTGTCTCCTCGTATTGCCAACATGGATTTTGTAAATCAAATCTGCGGAAACAGCCGTGTTTTCTTTTCTTAAAGAAGTCGCCTCATCCATGGATCAAAACGATGCTCCTATTGGAATATTTTTACATCTTTCAAAAGCTTTTGACGTCATTGGTCATAACATTTTACTTTCAAAATTACATGAATTAATAAAAAACGATGATTCTGGTAAAGTTGTAAATTATATATATATTTACATACAGTCGTTTCGACCTCATTTGCGAGGTCCTCTTCAGTATTCTACAGATAATGAGGTCGAAACGTTTGTAAGTCAAATACATATAATTTACAACTTGACTGGAATCATCGTTTTTTTTATTATTTGATTGATTTATCCAGTGTTCCTTGAACTACTTCAAAATTACCTTCGCATGGAATCGGTGGATTTGCTCTTGATGGGTTATATTCGTAACAACGATCTCAGAAAATATAAATACCTTACTGAAATGATGGAACATTATATACACACCTTACCTATTCTTTGCCAATTTTACATGGGGTCCTGCAGGGTTCGATTTTAGGCTCTATTCTCTTCCTAGTAAATGTAAATGATATGCTCTCGACGATTCAAAACGGAAGAACAGTTCTCTTCGCAAATGATACGGATATTCTGTGCAATCAATAAACCGTAAAAATACAAAATCAGATGTTTCAAATTGGTTCTGTAATAATAAATTTTTAGTAAATTAAAAGTAAAATGTTTCAATGCAGTTTTCCATTTCAAATAAACTATTCTGTACTCCATTGAAAATGAACGGCATGCCACTGACTGATGTTGAGGTAACAAAATTTCTCTCAAAATTGAGGTAACACAAGGTCTCTCGATTCAGTCAAACCTCAAATAGAACGTCCATTTTTATGAACTGAGCACAAAATTAAGTTCATTCAGAATTCGCATTCAGAATCCTTTGAAATTTAGTCAGTCTCCATACTGCTCGTTGTGGATATTTCGCGAATGTTCATTCCGGCCTGAGATATGTCATAATATTTTGGGGAAATTCATGCCAGACTTTTAGAATACAAAAACGAATTGTACGAATAAACAAATTCTACCCACGTGATTATTGTAAGCCTCTCTTTATTAATCTAGGAATTGGATTTACCTTGTCTTTTAATTTTCGAATCTGATTTTTGTAAAAAAATACCTAAGGGCGGAAATATATTTTCAGAAAATGCCGTTGTCTATAACTATCACACTCGACGTAGTAATCATATTCATCAGGTGATTATCAATAGCTCACTACAATAAATTCACATACAGTACATGTACATTATTTTATACAACCTTGCCAGATGACATTAATCGAGTAAATTCGATACAAACGTGTAAGTCCCAAGTAAAATCTTTTCTGCTGCATAACGGTTTCTATACAATTAGTCTATACCGATCATCAAGAAGGAATTTAATATTAAGTTTAACAACGATATTTAATGTATTATTTATCATTTGGACTGTATAATTACGACTACATAAATGTAATTTCATTATATGTGCACGTCTTCTAGAATTCAGTGGAAAATATAGTTATTTAAATTATCGTTCTCCATGTTGTCGCGACAAAAAGAATTATTCCTTCACAAAGGACAAAATGAGGGATAAAATCACAAATCTGCAGCTGATTTACTCTTGAAAAAGTATTTTGTCACATCAGAGCGAATATTTTGTTAACAATCCTTGCAATAAGCGCTCATTTCTTTCTGTTTTCAAAAATTCAACTATTGGTTTAGAATAGGGATGACAGAATTATGAAAACGTGCACACAATTCATTTCTCCCCTTAGCACATCACATACAGTTTTAATTGTTTTTGACGTAAAATAAATAAAAAATAAATGAACCTCTGCAGCGTCGCTGAGCGAAAGGTCCTAGGTATTGCGACACTCGTTTGAGGATTTTTGACACTAACTACATTGCTTGGTTGAATGAAAGCAGTGTTGACTAGAATTCTAGCGCCTGGCTGCTCTAATCGGTAGATTTCTGTGGTTTCTCGGAGTAATAATACCCTAACAAAGGACATACGGACAGCGCACGGCCTTGTCCTCTTCTCTCCTCTTCCACACTCTCACTTTGATATTCTCTACACTACCACACACGTCATGAGGTCGGTCAGGAGTTTAAAGCTTATCGTTATCGAAGTGGTGCATTGCTGGGGGAAATACTTGCTGAGGGAAATGCGATGCGTAAGTGGACGTCATCTCACGTTTCAGCGGGTAAGGTACACAGCCATCCCGGCTATAGTCTGTGCTACACTCAAGGTGCTAGTGACCAAAGTACTTGATGTGCCTGGATACAGTAATGACTCACTCAATCCTACACACCCACTTCTCTCTCTTTTATTTCTTGATTTTTTTGATAAACTTGGTCAAAAAATAGTGAAAACTGTATATGACGTATGGGGGAGAAGATTATAATCTTCTCTCCCATATTTGCGCACGTTTTATTAAGTTCCAAAATCCCTTCCCAACATTTTAACTATGAATACGATGGTTGAAAGACGAATAAAATATAAAAAAGATATAATAATAAAATTTAAAAAAGCTCGAAATTAGCAACATTTGAAAAACTAGATATGTCTTTCCCGAGTTATAGAAAACATACTTGCAACGGTAAACGAAATGCAGATGCGATTTTTCTACATTGCTAACAAAATATTAACTCACCCTCAGCTCTACTCCTACCACTAAAAGCAAAAGAAGTGCTCAACAAAACGTGCGCACAGTGAAGCTACATTTACGTCCACAAGCAAAACAAGGGGCCATCTCAGCATTTGCTCAATGGATCAGGGAAACTGGACAAAATCCTGATCAAGATGGGGGTCATTGACCCGGAAGCTGAAGTCCATTACTTGTTACAGACGTATTAAGTCTTTTTTTAAATGGTTAAAAACTATATTTAATTATTATTTATAATTATATAGTATTATTTATATTATTTATATAATTAAATATTATTATATATTATTATTTATATTTATATATTTAATTATATTAAATTAAAAAAATTCTTTCGTCTCTTTTTTCGCCTGCTCTATCAAGGCCAACTCTCGTTGAAAAAGGCTTGATGTACGAAACTCTCAAGAAATTCCTTCCATTCTCTGGTCATTTCTCTAATATTGATTTTATTTTTTAGCCTTTCTGCAGCATGTAAGAAAGAGGGAAGAATACAGGACGGATTTGATGTTTACTCTCTTTTAATTGTTTTGTAGTTAGTCTATATGCAATCATTTTTGTTGTAACTTTAATGTGCACTTATTTTTGTTTCGTCGACGACGATAGATATTTAAAAAAATAAGATTTCATTGAATTACCAGAATTACATACATATTGATTTCCAGAAATTTTAGTTCTGAAAATGAATGTTAATTTATTAACAAAACAAAACTGACTTCTTCGTTTGTATTTCTAACAAACTAACTTAACCCTGGTTGTGCTAGCACCTACACACGTTTACTTTTATCCGGCACAATAATACTTACTTTCTTTACGTAGTTATTTCATTCTTCTTTCAAGGAACAAAATATTTCATCTGCAAGTGACTGTACATCATCTTGAAGACCAATCGTACAACTAGATGCATTGTGGTGTAGAGAAATTATAGAATTTACAATAAATATTGTTAATATTGAATCTTGCTTAATTTCATTAACGTCGTTGAAAGATATGGACAATTCGATCGAGAGAAAGTATTCAGATTCGATTTCAATGTAGAAGAAGAAGCGGTACTTCTATAGAGATGTGCTATCGCACATATAAATATAAAAGTAAGAGCCTAAGTTTACGTTTTGGAAGTGAGCACCTCGTAGAAACCAATTTCCGCACGATCAAAAATCACGTCCTCTCGGGTCGAACGAGCTCGCGCCGGAAGCAGTGGGTCGAATCGGTGTAAAGTTGGTCGCGTTTTACCTCGCGCGGAATTGGAAGTTCCCCAAAATAATGATTTCATTTCGTCACTCGCCCTGCGAAGGGGACACGCAGTCGCTTCACACTACCCTGAAAGGGCGGGGAGAGGCGTAAGGGGGGGGCCGCTCATTTGGAGAAAGACCGTCGGCGGCAGCGACGGCGACGAGAGCAGATTGCCAGCGAGCATATGCACAGGGGCCCCTTCCGAGCGCAGGGGGGAAGGGGGCCAGCCTGCCACGTAGGCCTCTCGCGTAGCCAGCCAACCAATTCCCTCCCCCTCGGCCCCGCGACAGCCGCGCTCTGCAATCGCCGCGCGTCGATACATGCATACAATCGATTAGCGACTATCGGATACCGCGTACAACGATTTGCAAGCAGATGAGAGGGTAGGGAGTGGCGGCGGCGATGTCTGTGGTATGAGTGGGAACGTTTCGCCATTTCCCGACCGTGAAAATTCGTGGTTGCAACGGCGGCGGCGAGGGGAAGGCAGGCGGGAGGGAAGCGGGGGCGGGGCGGTTCAGTTGTTACCGGAAATAGCCGCCATATTTCGCGCCGCCGCCGGAAGTTCCTCTCGCGGCCGCCAGAGGCGCGGCGATCGTGCAGGGAATACGCCGAGAAGACTCGGCGGGCGCGTAGGCGGGCGGCGGCGGCGGAGCGGGGAGCGCGTCGGCGGAGGCGGGGACTGCGAAGGGGTAGCGGGGAGAAGCGCGAAGCGGGTCGGGGAGTGCGGGGTGGAGCGGGCGTGCGAGCTGCGTGCGTGTTGCGGTCGCGCGTTGCCATTGCAGTCACCTTCCTCTGGAGGGGGAGCATGCTGAGGGGCGAACGTGCCGGCGGGGAAATGGGCGATAGTCCCCTGATGCCCAAGTCTTCATTCGACGGCGTTTATGAAGGTGAAGGTGATAATTGTTACTCTAACTTTCGTTCAAAATGGCTGAATGATTGGAGATATCAGGTTTATGAAGCATCAAATCGCCTTTTGCTGTGGAGGGAAAGAAATTGGGAGGGGTTCCGAAATTTAATTTCCAAAACTGTAGGTTTTAATTATCGTGTATAATAGCCGAAATTTATGTACAAAATAATAGTGCATCCCTGCATTTATTCTCTATATGCAATGGAACACTAAGGGCGATACAGATCCTTATTAAATAACATGTAAAATCAACTTCCTCGAACTTCGCGAATTATTTTATCTTATTCAGAGAAATGAAGACTTATGCAATGAATCGCAGTACGATGGGAACTCTTGAAGAGAGAGTGTTTTGTCACAAAACATTTCATCAGCTTTTCGTTCCTTTCGCTGCGAGAAAAGTAGTGTAATTTATTACTATTGAATTGATTATGATGCATGTGTATGTTTTTAAAAATTACAGTTAAATCTGAAATAAATAAGGATTTCAAAAAAACACACATTTTTAAATACATGCTCGGTGACGATATAATTCCATTTCTGTATTAAATACTTGTTTAACTGATGAGCCAGACGTGTGTGACTTACTTCGTCTCTGCTTCTACTCATAATTGTCACTATAATTACTCATCCAGAAGTGTATATATACGTTTCGTATAATACGTATGACATTCCACATTCTCAAGCTTTACCAGTATTTCTCGTTCCCTTCACTTCATTTCTTTCATTCTCTCTATTCTTGGCGACATTTTTATCTCTTCCTCGCGTTCTCGCCCCTCCTCCTCTTGTACTCTCCCCCACCCCCTTGTGCGCCGCGTTCCATCAAACATTCACACCCGTTCCTCTCGTCCTACGGTTAGTGACATTTCATTGCCGGCGCCGGTAAAAGTGGGGACATTTTAGTGCCGTTGGCAGGCCTGTTTAGTGCGTGGCGGGGGAGGTTTAACAGCCTGGCATGAAAGTTTGAGAGGCGACGGCGCCGGGGCAGCGTAACGCGGTTACAGTAATAGCGGAGCCTTAAAGTCGCCGCGGTATGTAAAACTGCCAGGGAGCCACGGAGCTGCGGGGTGAGTGAATAAGTAACGCGGGCGGTGGGCGGCGACGAGGAGACGGGCGGGGCGGGGAGGGGGAGGAAGGAGCGCGCCGGGGAGGGTCGCGGAAGCGAGGACTCGAGGATGCGCGCGAGGGCGGAACTGATGGACATAGGGCGCGGTTGAGCCGGATTTACCTGTGGATTGATTGATTCATTGATTACTTCGTGTTTCCGGGCGCGTCAATTGATATGGTCATTAGTGCTGGAAGGGTAGTGCATGTTCTTATCACTGGAGGTGGCAGTGTTATTCGCCCGCTGGATGGGGAGATCCGGCACCGAACTACACATCGGTTTGCACCCCAACCAGGTGTTTCCCACTAGGGGGGCACCGTCCCTCCCAGGACCAGCTCTAAGCTCGTGGCTGGTTTCCCGACATGTGTGGTGCATGCAAGTGTGTCTGAGTAAAGGTTAAGGATAGAAGGGGGAAGAGAAAGGGAAGTTCGCATGCTCTCAGTGACCTGTTTGTTAGGGTACTGCACCGGCGTTTGCCTGGTGTTGATCAGAGAAACCACGGAAATTCACCGAGAAGATCAGACGACCGGTAGAATTCTCCTCCAGACAGCGTCTGAATTTGTCTTCGCTACTAAGCTAGTGGCGAAAATCCTGCGACTGTCGTAATTCGACCCCCAAGACCTCCGTGTCAGAGGTACTGCAGTGACATTAGCTTATGTCCTGAGCCATATCTGCCGGTGGATGCACTTGTGGATTGATTGATTACTATTATTTAGTGTTTACAGGCGTATCAACTACTGCTTGTATTAAACACGTAACAAAGTGGGTGTTATATACCAGGAGGTAGCGGTGTTTTTCCCCCGCTGGAATGCGAGAGTTGGTGACAACCTATACATTGGCTTGCGGGGTTTGTACCCAGGTATTTTCCCTTCGGGGCACGTTTTTAACCTCTTGACTTGTTTTCCTACACGTGTTGTAGTGTAGTGCGTGTAATAGCAAGTGTGTGAAACGGGGGAGTACGGGGCAAGGATGAATCAGAAAAGTCAGCTCATCTGAACAGCGGCGAAATATGGAGTTTAAAAAGGTAAGTCAATTCTAACAAATTTTTCTCCATTAGACCAACTATGGCGAGGGTAAGCACACGCTTGCCTGAATCCTTCTGATTACCACAGTATTTTACCTCAAATTCACGAATACGATATCGCTTTTTCGAACCCAGTACATATCGATTTTTTCCCACAATAAAAAGCCAATAATGTTTCTCAAAACAGAAATCGTGGATTTGCAAGTCCCAGATTCATGGCCAAATGGTGGTTTCTCCGAAAACAATATTTCGACAAGGATCAAACCCAATAATGGTATCCCAACCTTTCTAACATGTCCTCCATCACAAACACCCGGCTACGTTGGCTCAGGGCAACCTCTATTGCCTCTGCTGTGTTTTTGAACGGAAGTCCTTAAGTTTTGAACCACGACGGTAGCGGATTTTCGACACAAACTCTAGAGCTAGGTCGAATTCAGCCGCTATCTGGAGGAGATATCCAGCAGCCAGCCGCTCTTATTTCCGTGGTTTCTCCCATCAGTACCAGGGGACCTTAACAAACAAGCTACAGACTGCGCGCAATCTGTCCTTTCACATTCATTTCCCTCCTCTCTCTCTCTCTCTCACACACACACACACACACACACACACATTTGCACTACATTATCACACATGTCGGGAGACCAGTTCGGAACATAGAGCTTGTTTTGGGTGGGGCAGCACCTCTGTGGGAAATACCTGAGTGTGGAAGCCCAGCAATGAGTAGGGTGCACCTGATCTCGTGTTTCAGCGGTGGAGGAATATCCCCACTTTCCGGCTTGTAACATACACCTAAGTGACCATTAATCATAGCACTTGAAGAACACGGAAATACAAAATAATCCATCAATTTATCACAAGCTGCACGACTTCGTTTTAAAATGTCTCTTACATACCTTATATCGAGTACATTTACAAAACTGAATCATTAGTCTAAGTTTATTTCATTTCATTATGTTCACTCTTGAGCAACAAGAACACCCAGTTGTGGAACTAACTAAAATAAAACTTTCTCTCCATTAGAAAGAGAATTTTCGATGTCTCGCACTGTTAGTCGTGTGGTGAATTGCCGTCCTGTGGGGCCTAACCCAGATTTCATGTAGAGCAATGGAGAGCTCTCTCTGTGCAGGGTAGCTCGGAGCATATTCCTTTAGGAGGGCTTGTGAATTACATTTTGTATTCCGTTCATGCGAGACACTTAACGCGAGCATCTGGCGAGAATTGGTAAAACGGTCCGCATCGTAGCACGAGACCTGCAAGAACAAATAGGGTGTACGAAGGTGACCATTTGTTGCCTTTCTTGCCTTTGATATCATAATAATTCAGCCTAACCTTTCTCGACGTGTGTACTGTCTCTATAATGGAAAAATGATAAATAAATGTTGTATTCTTCATCTTCAAATTACTTCATGTGAATCAGGAGTGCTCGCGTCCGTTGACAATAAGTCAAAAATTTTAAATATTGTTATAACTAATAAATGATGTACTAATTTTATTTTAAATTATTTTCTAATTTATTGCTGATAATTTACTAATGAGTGTTCCAAATTTAGGATGAACGTGAATATAGAGGTAAAATTAACTCCATAAACAACCACTTTCAGTTATTGAGTATTACATAACATTTCATATTATCATATTCGAGTCCAAAAGATGAAGTAGAAATAGCGAGAACAAAATTTGACAATTCATTTTTAATGTGTAGGCACATTCGATCGAGGGTAAATTATTTGTTAAAGATTGTTTAAGGTTAATTTAAGAAAGACTTTCAGTGCAACATAATACGAAGTCAACAATAAATTAATATGAGTATAAGAAAAATATTGCAAGTTCTTAAAGCACTGTATATGAAATAAATCATTACTAAAACTGAATTAGATGAAAGGATAATACAAAAATAATTTTTATTGTAATTCCAAATTTGAAAGTACGAAGAATTATTTGTTTGCTGCATTGAGAAAACACAGATATCCATTACTTTGAAGCTCCGTTACAAACAGAAATTATGATTATCATTGTCACGAATAGCTTGCCGTGACGCTCATTTTATAATCATACATTTTGCACTTCATAGAACTATAGCCTATCATGTAATTTTTATTAGAATGCATTTCCAAAATCGATGAGATGCCATACTAATTTCTAAGCGGAAGTACGAGAGGTGACTTAATACCTTGACTCCCTCCCTTTTTTGTGCAGGCAACCTTACCAGTGGTTTGATTTTGATTTCAACTATATGGATAATGGTAGGGTATTCATCCAGCTGGTGGATGATAATGCAAATAGAATGTAAACATTACGTAATGAAAATACATACTTAGGTTTCTACGTATAAATTCAAAAACGCTTTATTGTCATCTTATCAACGTCAAATGAAAAAGGAAGTAAAGGGAAAAAGAAAATATGAAACTTTTAAAACTTTCAGCAATTATTTTAGTAATATTAAAGAGTTTTCACCATAGGGTAGTTGATTTTTGAGCGAATTTTTCAACCTATTTTCACACACAAATAGTCATGTAGTGTTTCTTGCAAATCATTTTTTCTTTATTAAATATAGTTTTAGTTAAGTATGTGCCCCCAGTATTAGAATCAATTATTACCTAGGGAATAGATTGATATATTTGAAATTTTAAATATACTCTTCATGCAACTTTTTGTCATTGAGGCAAGCTATCCGATATTTTTGGGCGTTCTCGGTATACTAAGTGCGCCCGGCACTATGCCAAGTCTTGATAGTTTTCAAAACTCCACTTTTCTAGAATTCTTTCTATTTTTATAGCTCACAAATTTGCTCCTTTCAATACTTTCGTATTTGTCTGCTTCTGAATTACTCATGTATGAAGAATTACTCATGTATTTAAGCAAGACCGTAGATAGCATTCGATTTCGCGGATTTAATTTCTTTCTTTTCTTTACATTAAAAGGAAAAATATCATTAGAACTCAAGATATCAAACCGAATATCTTAACCCCTTGGTTAAACCAAAGGGTTTAACAAGATATATGCACCAAAGGATGGCAAAGGATGAGCACTTTGGGTAGTAAAAGCGTTTCGTCCTAGTTCAGGACTCATCAGACAGGCTTTCAGCCTGTGACGCTGTATGAACAATATGCTCTGTAGGTTCGTACACCCAATGCGCCACGTAAGCTACGGTTATGCAACGATGTTGCACCGAACAGGCAGCGACGGTGTTGCACAGAGGAAGAGACTACCTTGTGCAAGAACACTACTGAACGGCAGCTAGCCGTGAAGCATGTTCTACGTAGCGACGCTAACACAACGCGTTAAGTGTGAAGAAACGTCAGTCACGCGGTTCAAGTCCGCATCTGAAGAGTCGAACACAAGACGAAACTGACCCGGAAAGTCGGCCTCCTGGCCTATGTTCACTCGCTCAACGACCAGTGGATGTAGAAGAGGGTGTTACTTTCAATTGCTCTCATCTTTTCTCATTGGAGCAAAAGGGTTCAGCGGCGTGGTGCCGTATCCAAGTGTGCATGCAGGCTGACCTTAGCGCAGAGGCAGAAAGGATGCGCAGTTAGGGTAGTAAAAGCGTTTCGTCCTAGTTCCGGACACATTAGACAGGCTTTTAGCCTGTGACGCTGTATGAACATGTGAACCAGTTGGATTTCTAGTGAAATCTTTGTTTATATCATTACACGAAATACTGTTCCAGCCCAAACTCAATTTCCCGATGCTTCTTCTTTTGAGGCAGGAAAGATACAACAGCGTCCAAGCTCCTTCACAGAACAATCTCGTTCGCTTGCTCGTTCTCTCGCGTGATAGCATTCGCTGGAGTCAGACTCGTAGTGGAATTACGTGGATATCTTGTACAGAAGGATAATTTTCCTGTGTCGCTGTATTATTTTAATAAATTAATTCAGTTGAAGTGCTTTTTACTTTCTCGCCTCACTTTGTAAGAAGAGAAACTATTGGAATCGTTCGCTGCAAACCAGGGAAAACCCGCCTCTGTAAACAAAAATTGCATAAATCTTGTTCCTAAATGTTCTAAATTACGTCATCTATCACGTTGTGTAGTCAGAATCCATGCTCTGAGGGTCCTTGATACCGAAAGGTTGATTGATGGCAAAATATCTGTCTCTCCATCTGTGTGTGGTCAATGCTAGTGACTAAAGCATTTAGACGATTTCTTCCGCAATTGATATTCTGCAATCTGAAAAACACCCAAAGCACTGTTTGAGTTTGAAAAGGAAAGTTTGATACTTGGGATTAATTTACATGAAGCCTCAACAATTTTTCAAAATTTTCTAAAAAAATGGCTCCAATTTTTTTTATTAAACATTGCCCTTAAATAGCGAAAAGAATACTTTAACCCTTTCACTGCTAACGACGCACCGGTGCGTCAGGCTTCGCCGTGCCACCACTGCTAACGACGCACCGGTGCGTCGCGCTGCTCTTCCGGGTTCTCGTGTCTGTTGTTAGTTCGCGTTCAAAATTAGGCAATTGCCAAAACATGGGCTCTGTTCTTTACACTTTGAAGTTTATTTTGTTGTCTTCTAGACAGCGTTTCATAGTTTTTGTTGCGAGATTTTTCAAGTGTTGTGGAAGTCATGGGTTGTGGAAGGCGCGCATCTCCAGCCAAGAGCGCGCAGATCAAAATATTATTGCAGTATTCTTATAAATCCTTTTGTACATTCCATGTTTCCATTCCTCTATGTTTACTTCAACCATATAGTAAAGATTTATACGTCTTCAGTTTGTGCTTCAACGAATTTCAATTAGCGCAACATCTGGCATTAGGAAATGAAAAATCTAGCTTATATGTTTCGGTTAGGATGTCTACGTTTACTGAAGAAGTGTTGTGGGGTTGAATACTTTCAACTTCGTCAGTGCCAGTATAAAGTCTGGATCTAAAACAATGACGCAAAGTAAATATGCACCTTAGTAAATATATATATATATATATATATATATATATATATATATATAATAACTAACAACAACTGAGAGCGCGCGCGAGAGGAGACCGCACGAAAAAGTATTCAGCACTGCGGAGCGGCCAGCGCCCCTAATGCGTAGCAGTGAAAGGGTTAAAATGGTACGGATTGCATTTTCGTTGCGTGTTTTTTCGAAAATTCCAAAAAATTAATATAGAAGATGTGCAACATTAAAATAGAGAATTTGTTTTAAATGAAATATGTTCTAAAATATAGGACCTTGAGAAAAGGTCACGTATAATTTTTTGATAGAACGAGTAGTTACGAAGTTGATAAAACCAAGCCTGTTATTCTTGTCAGTTCTGTTTTGTTTTATTGTTTTCATATTTCTGTCTATTAATTCAAAAGCAGGATTATTTATAGAATATTTCTTAACAAGATATCAATACATGAATGAATCTAGTAAATGATTGGAAAGATGGTTTTGAGGCAGATAGTCAATGTGTACAGCAGGTAGCCTCACCGACGTGGCATAGGGCTGACTGCAATATTTGGAATGTCAAAAGTCGGTCATGACCGACTGCATGAATGATTGCATGAATGATGCATGATGACCGATTGCATGAATGCAATCGCCATATATTCTAACCTTCCTGGTCTATTCCCCTGTGGTCAATTCTATAACCTAAATTGTTCAGACGATTTTCCCCAAAACCCCCTCGATCTGGCCGAGCTGGAAGTAAGGCGAATTTGAAGCGGATATTTTGATTTTCGGGGTCACTGTACATGAAGCGTCAACCTTTTTCAAAATTATCTAAAAAAATAGCTGCACATTTTTCATTAAATTTATTTCTCGAATAAATCAAAGGCCTCTTAAATACGATGCAGGTCTCATTTTCGTTGAACTTATGATTTTCGAAAGTTTCAAATATTTAAAAATAATTTAGTCTTCCTACAACTGCCACATTGAAGGTAGAAACTTTTTACTCAATAAAGTCTATTCTTCAGACAGATCTTCTCAATCATCACGAACATTTTTTAAGAAAATTAATAGTTTTTGCATTTAATCTTGCGTGAAATATAGGCATTTTTGTAAATCTCAGACGATTCCAATTTTTTCTTCAATTTTTTTCTTGAATACAATAAAGTTTTCAGTTAAGTCTCCCTCCATTGTCGAAAATTGCAAAAGTGTAATATTGTTTATAGTGATTTTTTCATAATGAAGTCTGTTCTAAAAATTAAATATTTAACCAGTCATTCATTAACAACTGTCATATGAGTAGTTTTGGTGTAATTTTGCTTGAAGCAAAGGAAATTTAAAAAAATACTTTCTCGAAAACGGCAACAATTGTTTTCTTTGAATTTCTTCTTGAATAAAGAAAGTACATTTATAAAAATGGTGCAGATACGTGTTTTGGTAAAATTTCTGAATTTTGGAAAATTGCAGTAGTTGCAAAATATGTAAGAAAATATGTCCAGTTGTATCACCATCAGTCATTACAATTGTTGGAATAGGTAAGTAGAAATGCTGATTTACATAAGCTTAACATTTTGGATGATTTTGATGCCCCAGCGGGTGCTCGTGGTACTACTTACACATTATAAGACGTGCAATACAAACGCAGTAATGAAGCTGTCACTTGTGTCTGAAATTTAGAGTACTTGTATCTTACTCTATCCTTATAAAAAGTTCATAATATTGGAGCCGTCTTTTAAAAAAATGTTTACCTATTTGTGAATAATTGGCATTACGTCACACAAAATTGCGCAATAACGAATCGTATTTTAAAGCAATTGAATTTGATATTCTTTCAAGACCTAATTTTGAAACATTGTTTTAATTAAAAATCCTTATCCAATAACCTTTTATAGGGAAGGGTTGAAAAAATTGACTCAACTTTCGACTGCAAACATTTGGAGATTATAATTGATACAAATTGTGAAGAAAAATTGAAAAAGTTTAAGGGGTTTCAACTAAAGGATCAAAATTTAAAAGATCGAATTCAAAATCACAGGGCATCAAGTTCGGCCGGATTCGCGGACTATCAATTTTGGGAAAAATCTTGTGTACTGATTGAGCACTAATTTTGTTTTCTCACGGAAGGACAGAAAGAAGAACAGACGGACAGGAAGGAGAACAGACGTACGGAAAGGAGGACAGACGGACGGAAAGGAGGACAGACGGACGGAAAGGAGGACAGACGGACGGAAAGGAGGACAGACGGACGGAAAGGAGGACAGACGGACGGAAAGGAGGACAGACGGACGGAAAGGAGGACAGACGGACGAAAAGGAGGACAGACGGACGGAAAGGAGGACAGACGGACGGAAAGGAGGACAGACGGACGGAAAGGAGGACAGACGGACGGAAAGGAGGACAGGCGGACGGAAAGGAGGACAGACGGACGGATATTACAATCAGAAATAACTTTATATTAGTTGCACAATTAATAAAAATAGTTAAAAATTCTTGTCACATACGTAACAAATTTTATTTTAAAAAAATTGGGGACTCTATTCAGCGAAGCCTTAACCCAGTGTTTAGTCTGCCTGTGCGTTTATTCATCCTCGCGTGGACACACCGGCACAGCCCTAGCAACGTGAATAAGAGCGTAGACCAGAGCCCGGGATCGAATCAGCATGCATACCTGCGCCTTTCTGCCTCCACTCAGCGGCCTTCTTCCGTCGCACGCTGGGCGGGGCGGAGGGGCGCGGGCAGCGCGCTGAGCGGGAACCCCTGGCGACGAGGGCGGGGGCGGCGGCGGGGGCGGCGGCGCTCAGCTCCGGAGCGCAGGCCGCGAATTCCGCGCAGCGCTGCCCACAAGAAGCGGCCCAGGCGGAATATTAAATTTCGGATGTTGCCTTCTTTTATATTACGGTTAGCTACGTAAGCGACTGCATTTACAAACATATTTTGCTTTGAATTTTCTGCGGTATCTCGCAACTTTTACCCATGTGAGTTATTATAATGTTAAGGAAATACGTTGACAGCGACGGTTCACTTCCATGACTAAGTTTCTTCCTTCTTAGATTCTTTAATAGTGTGCTTCTGTATGTCACAAAATATTTTTTTCGTTGTTTGACTTATGAATCGGAACTCAAGTCCAACAGAACAATTCTTGTTATTGAATTTATTTAGTCAAAGAACAGTAAAAAATGTATGTGACGTAAGGGGGAGAAGTACCATTTAAATACATTAGAAATAATAATAAATAGGAATACATTTGCAGATTAACAGAGACGAACAATATAAAAGAGTTTTCGCTGTTACAAACGCTATGGAGATATTTTTTGCACAAAATTAATCATTTTACTTCTTCTGCCTTCCGATTAGCTACATAATCTACTTCACACAGAAACATATTTATTGAAATGAGAAATCTTTTCTCTAATTATTAGTTTATGTGACTTCTAATGTTGAAGATATACAGTGACGGAAACGTTTAGGATTCGTAACTTTCTTTCAAGGAAATGGAAATTTTATAAGTGAAATCCCTTTCACTGTTTCAGAAGAATTCTTTCTATCAGTAATTGAATTTATTTTTCATAAACTCGCAATTTACAGATGAATGTGTGTTGATGAATACGTTACCACATTGAGAAATAAGAAACGAGATGTAGAAACTTCTAGAATTTTTTTTTCGAACAGGTAGTAGTAGAAACTAATTTAATGAAGTTCAAGATATTAACTTATTACATTTCAGATGAACACAAACATTACCAATCTCCAAATCTTAAAATGCACGTAATTTCAAAATTGTGTATATTATTGATAAAAATTTTGTAAAATATCTCATAATGTTAACCCAGAGAGAGAGAGAGAGAGAATTGCAGTCTTACTGGAAACGAATGATCATATGACTTGTAGGATTTTTTACGTACTGCTTTGTTGTTTGTTGAAATATGTTTCAAGAGAGGCCAAAAAATCTGAAAAATCTGTAACAACTCTTTCGAACATACAAAAGAAGATACGTTTCACCTGTTTTTGAGTTTACTTCAACAACGCCTGGTAATATCACTCTGATAAAAATCTCAGATATTTGGGGTCCAAACGCTGCCCCTGTGATGACTTTGACACGCACCATTGATACATGTATTTCTTGAAAGATATTTGCTCATCTAGGAAAATTGCCAATGTCAGCACACTCTGCGATGAAGATGCGATTTATTTGCATTTTTCTCGTGAAGCTGTGAAAGCTTCACGAGAAAAATACAAATAAATTGATACGCACCACAGAACTTCAACTTTTCAATTCTATGAATTGGGGTCAGAAAAACGAATAGTCTCGCTCGGCAACGTCCGCAGCCGCTGACTGAACTGCATGCAGCGGTGCGCTGCGGGATACGTCCTGGAAGTTAGCAGGTCCATTTCATCCAATCACAAAACTGCATAGCTCATAATTTGCCGCTTTTTTGCCGTTTTTGAGATGCGAAAACCAAAAATTTGCCGCGAGCCATTTTCCCCCAAAAATCAGTGGTCCTGCTAACTTCCAATGGAAGTTAGCAGGTCCATTTCATCCAATCACAAAACTGCATAGCCCATAATGATCAGCTATTTTGCCGTTTTTAAGATGTGAAAACCAAAAATTGATATCTCCATTATTTCAAAAAATATTAAGAATTAAAAAAACATTAAAAATACGTTCAATATAAGAGCGCAATCAAAGAAGTAAAAGGACGTCCCCCGTACAAAATCACAAATAACAACTCATAATCGACGCCAAAATTTCACGAAAACTAGTGAAAAACAAAATCTGTAATAAAAAATTTGCCGCCAACCGGTTAGACACAATTACCCGGGTTCGAATCCCAGATATGCACCTCTTAAATTAGCCCCATTCAATAAATAGATGCATTCTCTAGTAAACCATTAGCTTTAACAATTCGTACTGTGCGCCGAAATTAGCACCAACAAAGTGGCAAACATAATCATTAATAAAATAATTTGCCGCGGATCGGCTAGTTTAAATTACCCGGGTTCGAATCCCCAAAACTTATATTTTGAAAGCCCCTTTCAAGGAAACGCGCGGTGTCTCCAAAACCATTAGCCATAACAATTCAGTATGAGCGCCGAAATTAGCTGCATGAAAGTGTAAAATATTATCTGTAATCAAAAAATTTGCCGCGAACCGGTTAGTGACTGTTTCTTGAGTTTCTATTTCCAAAAATTTATCACTTCGATCGGTGCCTTTCTAGAAAAGTGCGCCGTATCTCCTAAACCATTGACCTTAACGATTCACGTTCTGCGCCGAAATATACTGTGAGCAAGTGCCAACTATAATCTGTAATCAAAAAATTTGCCGCGAACAGGTTAGTGACTGTTTCTTGAGTTTTTATTTCCAAAAATGTATCCCTTCGATCGGCGCCATTCTAGAAAAGTGTGCCGTATCTCCTAAACCATTGACCTTAACGATTCACGTTCTACGCCGAAATATACTGTGAGCAAGTGCCAACTATAATCTGTAATCAAAAAATTTGCCGCGAACCGGTTAGTGACTGTTTCTTGAGTTTTTATTTCCAAAAATGTATCCCTTCGATCGGCGCCATTCTAGAATAGTGCGCCGTATCTCCTAAACCATTGACTTTAACGATTCACGTTCTGCGCCGAAATATACTGTGAGCAAGTGCCATCTATAAACTGTAATCAAAAAATTTGCCGCGAACAGGTTAGTGACTGTTTCTTGAGTTTTTATTTCCAAAAATGTATCCCTTCGATCGGCGCCATTCTAGAAAAGTGTGCCGTATCTCCTAAACCATTGACCTTAACGATTCACGTTCTACGCCGAAATATACTGTGAGCAAGTGCCAACTATAATCTGTAATCAAAAAATTTGCCGCGAACCGGTTAGTGACTGTTTCTTGAGTTTTTATCTCCAAAAAATGTCTCCCCTCGATCGACGCCTTTCTAAAAATGTGTGCCGTATCTCCTAAACCATTAACCTTAACGATTCACGTTCTGCGCCGAAATATACTGCGAGCAAGTGTTAACTATAATCTGTAATCAAACAATTTGCCGCGAACCGGTTAGCGACTGTTTCTTGAGTATTTATTTCCAAAAAATGTTTCCCTTCGATCGGCGCCATTCTAGAAAAGTGCGCCGTATCTCCTAAACCATCGACCTTAACGATTCACGTTCTGCGCCGACATATACTGTGAGCAAGTGCCATCTATAATCTGTAATCAGAAAATTTGCCGCGAACCGGTTAGTGACTGTTTCTTGAGTTTTTATTTCCAAAAATGTATCCCTTCGATCGGCGCCATTCTAGAAAAGTGCGCCGTATCTCCTAAACCATTGACCTTAACGATTCACGTTCTGCGCCGAAATCTGCTGTGAGCATGTGTAAACAATAGTCTGTAATCAAAAAATTTGCCGCGAACCGGTTAGTGACTGTTTCTTGAGTTTTTATTTCCAAAAATGTATCACTTCGATCGGCGCCATTCTAGAAAAGTGTGCCGTATCTCCTAAACCATTGACCTTAACGATTCACGTTCTACGCCGAAATATACTGTGAGCAAGTGCCAACTATAATCTGTAATCAAAAAATTTGCCGCGAACCGGTTAGTGACTGTTTCTTGAGTTTTTATCTCCAAAAAATGTCTCCCCTCGATCGGCGCCTTTCTAAAATTGTGTGCCGTATCTCCTAAACCATTAACCTTAACGATTCACGTTCTGCGCCGAAATATACTGCGAGCAAGTGTTAACTATAATCGGTAATCAAAAAATTTGCCGCGAACCGGTTAGCGACTGTTTCTTGAGTTTTTATTTCCAAAAAATGTTTCCCTTCGATCGGCGCCATTCTAGAAAAGTGCGCCGTATCTCCTAAACCATCGACCTTAACGATTCACGTTCTGCGCCGACATATACTGTGAGCAAGTGCCATCTATAATCTGTAATCAAAAAATTTGCCGCGAACCGGTTAGTGACTGTTTCTTGAGTGTTTATTTCCAAAAATTTATCACTTCGATCGGCGCCTTTCTAGAAAAGTGCGCCGTATCTCCTAAACCATTAACCTTAACGATTCACGTTCTGCGCTGAAATATACTGTGAGCGTGTGCCAACAATAATCTGTAATCAGAAAATTTGCCGCGAACCGGTTAGTGACTGTTTCTTGAGTTTTTATTTCCAAAAATGTATCCCTTCGATCGGCGCCATTCTAGAATAGTGCGCCGTATCTCCTAAACCATTAACCTTAACGATTTACGTTCTGCGCCAAAATCTACTGTGAGCAAGTGCCAACTATAATCTGTAATCAAAAAATTTGCCGCGAACCGGTTAGTGACTGTTTCTTGAGTGTTTATTTCCAAAAATTTATCACTTCGATCGGCGCCATTCTAGAATAGTGCGCCGTATCTCCTAAACCATTGACCTTAACGATTCACGTTCTGCGCCGAAATATACTGTGAGCAAGTGCCAACTATAATCTGTAATCAAAAAATTTGCCGCGAACAGGTTAGTGACTGTTTCTTGAGTTTTTATTTCCAAAAATGTATCCCTTCGATCGGCGCCATTCTAGAAAAGTGCGCCGTATCTCCTAAACCATTGACCTTAACGATTCACGTTCTGCGCCGAAACCTACTGTGAGCAAGTGCCATCTATAATCTGTAATCAAAAAATTTGCCGCGAACCGTTTTGTTACAGTATCTCGGGTTCAAAATTTAAATATGTATTTCTTGGAATGGTCTCTTTCAATGGAAACGCTTCGTGTCTCCTAAACCAATAACCTAAACAATTCATCCTCTTCGCCTAGGGGCAATAATCATCTGTATGCCGCGGGTATGTTAGTTACAGTAACCGGGGTTCGGATTCCCGAAATTTACATCTTCCCATTTGAGGAAAAGACGCTCTGTCTCCTAAAACATTGCCCTTAACATTTTATACTGTTCGTTGGAATAAGCTTTAACTTAGTGTTAAATATAATCTTCGAGGTTTATCGGCGCACATTTTCTTGAACGTTGAAATTGATTTTCTATAACTCGGGAACAAACATTTTTCAAACATTTTCATTTTTCTAAAATAATTACTTTCTAATTTCAGTTTTTTCGTTTTTTATTTTCGTTTTTTTTTCTTTTAATTCTGTCTCTCAAGAAAATGTGCGCCGATAAATCTCTTTCCCCACACGTCATATACAGTTTTTATGGTTTTTTGGCAAATAAATAAATAAATGACGGCGAAACAAATGCCTCTCCGGCCGGCCGGCCTAAATCCGAGTAAAACGTTCGGCCGATATTCTCCAAAATTTATAAGTCCCTAATCGATCTAACTGATCTCTCGGCCCATTGCATTGGAAACTGATATTATAATTTTGGAGGTACATTACATGAACATTCTTCGTCCGGCAGTGGTGGCGAGAGGTAGTCTGAGCTCTGCTGTGCGACCCTGTCAGATCTGTTGCGATAAAACCGTTTCTTTGCAGTTCGCCACTCCAGTTGACGGAGTGGCGGGGAGTCACGCGTCGCTTCGCGACAGTACTAATTTATAAACTAGTGAAGTGAACCATACAAGTGCTACTGATAAATAGTTCATCGAAATAATTCTGGTGAAGTGCGACTCAGTGCATATTAGTGTAGTGAATGGCAAGCAGCTATGACCCTCCAACAAGCGAAGTCGTAAGTGCGGCAGTGCTTGTCCTTAATAACAGTGAAAACCAACCAGAAGCAATGGAAAGTCTCATCCCAGATAATCCTAATCAATTCACCGAAGACAAAATGGAGGTGACGTTGGAGAACAACAATCAACACAACTCCCCCGGCGCTACGGGCAAGGAACCGATTCAACGCAGCCAACCCCTAACCGTTCTGCTACCAGAAAAAGACTCCACGGACTCCAGAAAAAGGTCAGTGACAGACAATAATATAGAGCGACAATCCAAAAAGTTTAGTGGCAATCATGATGGTTACAGTGACCAGAATACAAACTCTAACTCTCTATTAATTAATGTCCCAGTCAAAAATAGATTCGGACCTCTAAGTGAACTTGATAAGCAAGCAACTGAAAATAGATTCGCCCATATTGACGACCTTCCTAGTGACCAAAGTGAAACCCCCAGTAAAATACCACCAATCATAGTAGCAGACATCATCAATTATAATGCATTCATCAAAGAACTTAAATCTAAAGTCACCCCCAACTTCATTGCAGATCAAAAAAACAATAAAATAAAAATAAGTGCAAACTCACCTACCGACTTTCGAAACTTAATTAGGTACCTAATTCATACTCATCGAAGTTTTCACTCTTTCAAAGACCCGTTGAATAAAAACATATCTGTAGTGTTCAAGAACGTCAACCAATCCATTACTGACCAAGAAATATATCAAGATCTAAAACAACGTTTCCCTTCACTGATAAAAATCACCAGACTTCACAAAGACAATAAACCTATCCCAGTAGTTGCAGCTGTTTTTTCAGGACAAGACCCAATAGACAACATTCTAGCCATTAAGCAAATTTGTAATCATAGAGTAAAAGCAGAAGCAAGGAAAAAACCCCAAGGTCCTATACAATGCCAGCGGTGTCTGGATTATGGCCATACAAAGAACAATTGCAACCACTCTATTAGCTGCGCTTTTTGCTCGGGTAATCACTACTCGGTAACATGGTCCTAATCGTGATCAAGCTCCTAAATGTCGTAACTGCCATGGCAGCCACCCGGCCAATAATCGAGACTCCAGCTGTCCTTACTTAAAAGAATTCATTGAAAAAAGAAAAAGTGTCAACCAAAACATGTCCCAAACTAGAAACCAAAGATTTTCCCACCAATCCATTCCACTACAATCAAACTCCAACTTCCCTTTTCTTCCCCAAACACCACTTCTCAACAATTTCACTCATATTAGCAGCACCACATCCCAGGCACACCCAAATCCCATCAACAATTCAAATTCAACCAACCTTCCCCAGGAAACATATCAAAACTTTCCCATTATAAACACAATAATTAATGCAATTACATCCTATATAACCAATGTCATAAACACACTTATACCCACTATAATCAACTCAATCCAAAATTCATTCTCCGCCTTTTTTTAACGGCAATAATGGCAATACAACACCCTAAAAATTTTACGTTTGCCAATTGGAATGCTAACTGCATAACAAATAAAAAAACAGAACTAATACACTTCTTAAATTCACACAGTATAGATATAATTTGCATCACAGAAACCCACTTAAAGGAAAAAAATAAAATATATATCCCAAACTACTCAATTTACAGAGCCGACAGAAATCTAATCAAAGGAGGTGGAGTACTAATAGCCATTAATAAAAATATTCAACATTACCCAATAATTCTCCCTTGTACAGGTAATATCGAAACCGTTGCCATTAACTTAGAAATTAATAATATCACATGGACAGTAATTGCAGCATATAATCCACCAAATAATAAACTGGACCACGATAACATTAATAAACTATTTCAACTAAAAAACACCATACTTCTAGGAGATTTAAACTCGAAAAATATAAACTGGGGATGTTCTCACACCAACGCTAATGGGAAAATATTAGCTCAAATACTAAATCGCCTTACTCTAAACATAATTCGCCCCCAGGCCCCACATATTACCCTCACGATCGCTTAAGAAATCCCGACATCCTCGATATCGGAATCACCAACACAAAAATGAAATTGCACTCTACCACATTATTCGAACTAGATTCGGATCACATTCCAGTCTTAATAACCACGCAACAAATACCCCCACCGCATGCCCGAGTACCAAATCCAAATACATTAAAAGTTGACTGGAAAAAATTTAAAACAATAACTAGTTCAACAATTCCTAAATTCAAAATCCTCTCCAACCCATTAGAAATAGAGCAATCAATCAACCAACTAACCACCATAATACATACCACAATTAAAGAGACAGAATTAAAACCGAAGAGCACCAACAATGATAAACAACATAAACTTCCCCCAGAAATAGTGAAACTAATACAAATAAAAAACAAAACCCGCAGACTATGGTCACAATTAAGAATACCAGGGCTAAAATCAGAACTTAACATACTAATAAATATTGTACGCAAATTAATCAAAAATTTCAACAACCAGCAATTTCAAAAACTACTTCAATCACTAAACAGTAGCAATAAATCCATATGGCAATTCACAAATAAAATATTAAGAAAAAAGAATACCATCCCTCCACTGGACACTTCCACAGGAAAAGTGTATACGCCTTCTCAGAAAGCCGACGAGCTAGCAAATTACTTTGCATCCACATTTACACTAAATAATACTAAACCGCACCCTAATCATCTCACAATAAACAAAAAAATAAACGAACAGACATACGGCCCACATCACAAAATAGACTACACATCACCTAAAGAAATAAATAAAATCATCAAATCGCTACCTGTCAAGAAAGCCCCTGGACATGACAAAATTAATAATTTAATATTAAAAAACCTTCCCCAAACAGCCATAGCGTATCTGACTAATATCTTCAACTCATGCCTCAGACTAGGTTACTTCCCACAAGTATGGAAACATGCAATCATACTTCCGATTCAGAAACCAAACAAAAATGCATCCCTAACCAACAGTTACCGACCAATTAGTCTGCTTCCCACGCTTTCCAAACTCTTAGAAAAAATAATATTAAAACGTTTTAAAATTCATCTCAAACACACAAAAGTCATACCCATAGAACAAATGGGATTCACCGAAAGAATATCTACGCATCATCAACTACTTAGAATCACTGAAAACACCCACACGGCATTCCAAAAACACTATCATACAATAGCAATATTTCTGGACATTTCACAAGCCTTCGATAGAACATGGCACCAAGCTCTAAACTATAAAATAAAAGAAATAGGCACTCCACATTATCTTACACAAATCATTTCCAGCTTCCTCAGCAATAGAACTTTTGCCGTTACAGTCGATAACCATCACTCTAATCCAAAAGCGGTCAAGGCAGGCCTTCCTCAAGGCTCCCCCTTATCACCTGCTCTTTACAACTTGTACGTAGCTGACTTACCAAAATGTAATAATATAAAAACCGCCCAATTTGCAGATGACACTGCGATATATTTATCAGGTCCCAACATAAACACAATAAAATCAGTCTACAGTTATACCTACACCAAATCGACAGCTGGGCAGCAAAAAACAAAATTAAAATCAACCCGTCAAAAACAGCAGCGAAAATATTTTCCCTTAGACCTTTCATCCCTCCACCCCCCTTACAATTAAATCAAGAGTCGGTACCATGGCATCCTCATAACAAACCCATAAAATACCTAGGCCTTTTTTTAGACACCCGTCTCAACTGGAAAAACCATATTGACAACAAAGTTATACAAGCAAAAATTAAATTACACCAACTAAAACCAATAATAAATAGATCAGCGAAGCTACCGTACAATACTGCCATACTGTTATACAAAATGATCATACGACCACTACTACTATATGCATGCCCAGTATGGATCAGCGCAGCCAAATCTAATACTAAAAAATTCCAAGTAATTCAAAATCAGTTCCTCCGCACAATCACGAATGCTCCCTGGTACATCTCCAACGCACAACTCCATAAAGAATTCCAGCTAGAACCGATAACCGACCACATTATATTTTTATCCACCCACTTCTTCCATAACATCCCTAACATACCCAATCTAACCCCTCTAAGACTCTGCCAAAATCCAGTACATAGAACCCGCATAAAAAAACAAATTTCCTTTCCACATATTCCTCGAAAAATTCTCAGATCTCGACCCAAAGTAGAGATATTTACATAAAATACCTCTACCACCCTATTAGTGATATAAGTTGTATTTTAAGAATAGTATAAGTTAATTGTAAGTAGATGTAAGCAATTATAACAAATGTATAGTGTAACAAAAACACTGATCTTTGTATCTGTCTGTCCAAAAGAAAATAAATTAAATAAAAAAAAAATAACATTACATGAAGCACCTGGGAAACATAAATCTAACATTTTTTATTACATTTTATTGTTGGATATTACAATGAACGTTTAAGAGAACGCTACAGGTCACAGTTTCGTTTAAAAAATTGTTTTTTGAAAAACTCCAGAAATTCAAAATATTTTCGGCGTCTTACCGCTAGGATAAATTTTAAGATAGACATTTTCTTTCAATAAAATTTCTTTAATGTAACTAATAGGCCTGCGGCAATATTTTTATAACAGATTATATTTAACACTAAGTTAAAGCTTATTTCTACGATCAGTATAAAATGTTAAGGGCAATGTCTTTTCCTCAAATGGGAAGATGTAAATTTCGAGAATCCGAACCCCGGTTACTGTAACTAACATACCCGCGGCATACAGATGATTATTGCCCCTAGGCGAAGAGGATGAATTGTTTAGGTTATTGGTTTAGGAGACACGAAGCGTTTCCATTGAAAGAGACCATTCCAAGAGATACATATTTAAATTTTGAACCCGAGATACTGTAACAAAACGGTCCGCGGCAAATTTTTTGATTACAGATTATATATATATATATATATATATATATATATATATATATATATATATATATATATATCACTTGTTCACACCTGATTTCAGAGCAGAATGCGAGTTGTTTAGGTCAATAGTTTAGGAGACACAGCGCGCTTTTCTGGAAAGAGGCCGTTAGTAGAGGTACATTTTTGGAAATTTGAACCCAAAAACCAGTAACTAACCGGGTCGCGGCAAATTCTTTGATTACAGATGATAGTTGGGACTTGCCCACAGATAATTTTGGCGCAAGGCGGGAATTGTTAAGGTCAATGATTTAGGAGATTAGGCGCACTTTTCTGGAAAGAGCCCGTTCGAAAAGGTACATTTTTGATATTTTGAACCCAGGAAACTGTAACTAACCGGTTCATGGCAAATTATTTGCTTCCAGATTGTAGTTGGCACTTGCTGACCGCATCATTCGGTACAGAGCGGGAATTGTTAAGGTCAATTGTTACGTGACACGGCACGCTTTTCTCAAAACAGGCCGTTCGAAAAGGTACATTTTTGATATTTTGAACCCGGGAAACTCTAACTAAGTGGTTCGCGGCAAATTATTTTAGTACATATTGTAGTTGGCACTTACTGACAGCATCATTCGGTGCAGAGCGGGAATTGTTAAGGTCAATGGTTTAGGAGATACGGCGCACTATTCTAGAAAGAGACCGTTCGAAGAGGGATATTTTTGGAATTTGAAACCCAAGAAACAGTCACTAACCGGTTCCCGGCAAATTTTTTGATTACAGATTATTGTTGACACATGCTTACAGCAGATTTCGGCGCAGAACGTGAATCGTTAAGGTTAATGGTTTAGGAGATATGGCACACTTTTTTAGAAAGGCGCCGATCGAGGGGAGACATTTTTTGGAATAAAAACTCAAGAAACAGTCGCTAACCGGTTCGCGGCAAATTTTTTGATTACAGATTATAGTTGGCACTTGCTCACAGTATATTTCGGCGCAGAACGTGAATCGTTAAGGTCAATGGTTTAGGAGATACGGCGCACTTTTCTAGAATGGCGCCGATCGAAGGGATACATTTTTGGAAATAAAAACTCAAGAAACAGTCACTAACCGGTTCGCGGCAAATTTTTTGATTACAGACTATTGTTGGCACATGCTCACAGCAGATTTCGGCGAAGAACGTGAATCGTTAAGGTTAATGGTTTAGGAGATACGGCGCACTTTTCTAGAATGGCGCCGATCGAAGGGATACATTTTTTTGGAAATAAAAACTCAAGAAACAGTCACTAACCGGTTCGCGGCAAATTTTTTGATTACAGATTATAGTTGGCACTTGCTCACAGTATATTTCGGCGCAGAACGTGAATCGTTAAGGTCAATGGTTTTGGAGATACGGTGCACTATTCTAGAATGGCGCCGATCAAAGGGAAACATTTTTTGGAAATAGAAACTCAAGAAACAGTCACTAACCGGTTCGCGGCAAATTTTTTGATTACACACTATTGTTGGCACATGCTCACAGCAGATTTCGGCGCAGAACGTGAATCGTTAAGGTCAATGGTTTAGGAGATACGGCGCACTTTTCTAGAATGGCGCCGATCGAAGGGATACATTTTTGGAAATAAAACTCAAGAAACAGTCACTAACCGGTTCGCGGCAAATTTTTTGATTACAGATTATTGTTGACACATGCTCACAGCAGTTGTCGGCGCAGAACGTGAATCGTTAAGGTCAATGGTTTAGGAGATACGGCGCACTTTTCCAGAAAGGCGCCGATCGAAGTGATAAATTTTTGGAAATAAAAACTCAAGAAACAGTCACTAACCGGTTCGCGGCAAATTTTTTGATTACAGATAATATTTTACACTTTCATGCAGCTAATTTCGGCGCTCATACTGAATTGTTATGGCTAATGGTTTTGGAGACCCGCGCGTTTCCTTGAAAGGGGCTTTCAAAATATAAGTTTTGGGGATTCGAACCCGGGTAATTTAAACTAGCCGATCCGCGGCAAATTATTTTATTAATGATTATGTTTGCCACTTTGTTGGTGCTAATTTCGGCGCACAGTACGAATTGTTAAAGCTAATGGTTTACTAGAGAATGCATCTATTTATTGAATGGGGCTAATTTAAGAGGTGCATATCTGGGATTCGAAACCGGGTAATTGTGTCTAACCGGTTGGCGGCAAATTTTTTATTACAGATTTTGTTTTTCACTAGTTTTCGGGAAACTTTGGCGTCGATTATGAGTTGTTATTTGTGATTTTGTACGGGGGACGTCCTTTTACTTCTTTGATTGCGCTCTTATAATGAACATATTTTTAATGTTTTTTTTTAATTCTTAATATTTTTTGAAATAATGGAGATATCAATTTTTGGTTTTCACATCTTAAAAACGGCAAAATAGCTGATCATTATGGGCTATGCAGTTTTGTGATTGGATGAAATGGACCTGCTAACTTCCATTGGAAGTTAGCAGGACCACTGATTTTGGGGGGAAAATGGCTCGCGGCAAATTTTTGGTTTTCGCATCTCAAAAACGGCAAAAAAGCGGCAAATTATGAGCCATGCAGTTTTGTGATTGGATGAAATGGACCTGCTAACTTCGAGGACATCTGCGGGATGCCTATTCTAATCGTTAAACTCTGTATGCTCTGATGTTAAAACATCATTTAAAATTAGTGGTGCTACAACAGAACATGATTTTTTGCACTATCTCCAACTGATACGCAATATTATAATACTAGGTGAACCTGCATAAGAGTTTCCAATCAACAAAAACAATCGCTGGGACTTCTACTCGGGATCTTAAGAGTTAGCACATTCACGTTACACCTACACCACCAGGCTTGCATCTGAACACTTCAAAACGAATGTTCAACATTTTCATTTGCCATTTTAAAAAATGCAGAGATATTTATTGCCATTATTTCAAGATCTAGTTTTAAATAAGAATGATGGGACATGAACCATTGATACGCACAATGACAGAACTTCAACTTTTCAATTCTATAAGCAAGTTGAAAGAGATTAATAAAAAATTGGAGTCATTTTTTAGGATATTTTGGAAATATTGAAGCATTATATAAAGTACTCTCAAAAATCAAAACAGCCTATTCAAACTCGAGTTCGGTTAGATCGATAGGGAAATATCAATTTTGGAGAAAATCGTCTGAACGGTGTAGGAGCTATTGGTGTATCGCTTGAACACAGAGCGTTTTAGAGGAAGTAATTTAATACACATAAGAACATAATTTATCCACTTCTTTGATACGAGGTTCTTGTAAAAAAATTCGCCGATTTTTGCCGTAGAATTACAATTACTTTTCTTTATTACGTAAGTACACGATAAGGCGAGAAAGAAAAAACATTTAGACGTAACCACACATCTGCGACGAAACGTTGAAGGGATAATTTCATTTTTATCTAATTAAGAATACGCTGTTGCAGAGGTAAAGCGGATCACACGAAATCAAACTATATAAAATATTGAAGCTATGTGGGATGTTTATTTCGCATATAAGGTATTGTTAGTCCTTTAAAGTTCTCCTAAATGACATTAGCTATTAACAGCAAAATTTACAATAAATGGTTAACAATTACTTCTCCCGCAACGAAATATGATCCATAAGAATGAAGTTCTCATTTTCATATTTTCTTTCCTATGACTAAATTTGCGTTTAGATGAACATATCTTTCCGATTCTCGGATACTGATTCCGATACTTTAGGACGCCATTCGTCAACGGCGAAGCCAAGAATAAGATGCAATGCAATTGAATGACAACTGTATATGAGTAGGAAATAATGCTACATGGATTTAGTAATATATTACAGCAACTCATTCAGAATTGCGTTTAAATATTTTCAATTTTTGGGGTATGGCAACATCATATATAATTTGAACATTTTCTGTGCTTGTGGATCTTTCTGAAGATTCACAACTAGGCTCGTTCTGACACATGCATCAGCAAACGCTATTCAACGATTGGCCGTTTCCAATTGACCAAACATTTTTTTCGCAAACGCCTTTTTCCGGCACACGATAGCAATATTTTCTCTTCTTAGGCAGTAAGAGCGGAAATGTATCAAGTAACAACGTTAACACGCGACAGTGAAGCAAACTAGGTGTTAAAGTCCTTGATAAACACACATTTTTTTATGTAATTGAAAGTTTTTATAATGGAAGTTCATAAAATGATTATTTTCCCCAAGATCTTGTTTCGCTAATGAATAAATTCATACTTAGAAGTAGGATGCAGTTCTTTTAAGCTGTAACCAGTTGACATATTTGTGAATAGACCACAACTACCGGTACGCTTCGCCAAAATCATTGAATTGAATAAAAATGTATCTAACCATGATGTTCACGACGGGGTCGGAATCGACCCCCGGGGATTGATGAAATTGAAAGGGGGTCATTGGTATCTGAAAGGGTGTAAAAGGTAAGATTAAAGAGCCAACTTGATATCAATAGCCGAATATGAACCGGCGACAGATCAGTATAATCAAGATTCAATTGATTTAAAAAAATAATGAAGTCGATTCTTAAGTTTTATTATCGATATAAAGCTACAATACATCTGCTAGTTTATAAATGCACATATCTGGTTTCGTATTCATCGTTCATCGGTAGGGTGTTCAGGAAAGTCGAGAAATCGTAACTAAGTATTCATTACATTATGGGGCATGAAAATATTATCCGCACTACGCACTGCAGAAATGTTATTGTCAATTCTTATATTAACTCGCAAAATAGACTGCATTTTGTAACCATAACCAATAAAGAATAGAAATTTAGATCAGTGGTTGAAGTAATTTTTATTGGCATATATGAAATGTTGATATGAGGGATCAATTTTTAGTCATTTATTTGAAATTATTTGTGTTATGATTGCTTTACGTTGTATATTATAGAGATAAGTGTAAGGAAATGAAGCAAACAACTAGTTTTAAATTTTTTGCAAGAAACGGTGGGAATCATTGTTCTAACCGTTCCAAAGGGGTACTTGTTTGAATTTGCACTTTACTAAGAAAACATGATTTTGTTTTCTTCGGGCCACATTATTTCTTGCGAATAGTGTTCCATTAGAATCTCATTTAACATTTTTACTTTTTGTTATTAATATTTAAATCTGATGACTCATTATAATGATAAAACTCGAAAATACAGCACATTTTTGAGCCTTACAGAGTCTTGGGCGCACTTTCTTTTGAGCAGACTGCGTTAAACAATTCCTCGAGGGCACAATTTATAGATATGCTGTGTTCTGAATGGTCCAAACCAGAACGTTTGTTAGGAATATAGGCTGAAAACAGTTGAGTTCTAAGTAGACATTCTCTTGGGTATCACCACGTTTTGATATCCGGCCATTAAAAGCGATGTGATACGATTCTAAGTTGATCAAGGAACCACTTACGTTTCAAACATATTTGATTTCATTTTGATTCAGTTCGTCATAAAACTGTACAAGGAGTTGGAATACAACAGCAAAGAATTTCTCGTTTTATTTCTACCTTTTTCAATTTTCAAAAATCAATCAGAGTTCAACCAAAATGGGTCCTGTGCCATCCTTTGCTCTATCCCAGGAAAAAATAAAGAAGTAACATGGAGCCGTTTTTCAGGATTTTTAAAAATAAATTGCATCAGCTTCAAGCACAAATTGCGCGATAACTACTCTTAAAAATTGTAAATAATCTTATTTAAAGATTTATTTTTTAAAGCAGACTTGATTTAGGAAAAATGACTCTACTGACCTTTACAATGATTTTTTGTAATTTTCAAAAATATAAAGAATTCGCAGAAAGTGGAACCTGAGTGTATATTAAGAGTTTAATGCTCTATCTGAGTAAAACATTTAAAGAAAATATTCGTAAGAGTTTTGCAGAAAATAATTGTTTAAAAAGTGCCTGTGGTTCTCACAAGATTACACAAAAATTACACGTCATTTTGAGAAATTGTACACGACCCTATTTAAAGATATATCTTTGAAGAATAGATTTTATTAAGGAAAAATCTCTATCTTCAATAGTGTAGTTACAGTAAAGTATTGTGACTGAAACATAACAATACTTTCTCTTTACAACGTAAGTAGCTAGTATAGCGAAAAATATCATCACGTTTTCTTGAGCTTCAGGTACTTCTCACCCTTTTGTTGAATAATGAATAAAGTACCAATAAAGCCAGATTAGAAACATTTGAAAACTAGTAATGTTCGCTCCCTAGTATTTCCCTATTATTATTATTATTATTATTAATATTTATTTGTATCTGTAAAAGAACTACAGATTTTATTTTATCATTTTGCTAGCGAACACATCCCGATTTTTCTCCTATAAGAACCAGCAGAAAGGGAGCTCAACAAAACGTGCGCATAATGAAGCTACATTTATGTCCAGAAGCAAATCAAGGAGCCATTTCTGTGTTTGCTCAAAGGATCAGCGAAACTAACCTAATTTAGATGGCTGTGATATCCCCTAAAGTTGAATTACACGATTTTTTACAAAGTTGAAGTTCACTACTTTTTAATATTCTAAAAGTGTACTGTATGAATGTTAACAATGTCTTAAATATTCATTTTAAAATAAATATTATTGGTTTCTAATTTATAGGTTCTTGTATTCTCTAATTGAATAAAAGCAGTTCTGCAGAAAAAAAATTTCTTGAAAATAGGTTGAGCCATCTGTTAAATATTATTTTCATTTTTAGATACGTAGATATTAAATGAAATTTCAGTTTTTCATTGTTTCAGAACGACCAATATCAATAAGCGGACCGTGACGCCCATAATTGGTGAAAGTCTTGGCGTTTTGGTTACTTCGTGAGGAATGTACGAGTATTTTCATCAAATGGTAAGTTCAATCGGATTACTATTTGTTACAATGACAGAAAAATTTATTTTTTCAAATTATATTCCGAAAATTCGTTTCGTCGGGATGGATTAAGACATATGAAGTAAATCATTTAGATTTTAATTGTTTTTCACGCTGATTCGGATTTCTCTCACCGAAAGAGTGGGAAAATAGGACCCCCTTGCTTCCCCTCCCCCCTTGCTTAAAAATTAGCTTCGCCATGCTCCGTTCCTAAACATTCATCCCACGTCTTGTGGTGTTCATCTGTAGCATTTGCAGAAGGCTCTTCATCTCTAATCAAGAGAACCGTCTAAGCTGAAAAAAACATTGAAAAGTATACTTTTTTCCATTCTCTCACATGACTTATTTTCATGCTATAATACGGTCATCTAGAGATGAAATCCATCGAAGATAAACCAAAGAATATGTAGGACGTTTAACTTTCATACAATTTTGTAGATGGCGAATAATGATGATGATGAGGAGGAGGAGGAGGATGATTAGATGACGGATTTTAATGAAATGTCATTTTTTTTCTTTTCACGTTAGAAAAATGCCGTTTATTATAGCAAATAATTTTGTCTTATGACAAACGGAAATTACCCATTTTATATCGTTTTTCTTTGCATTTTTTGTTGATTTCGACAAATAAGTCATTTTTTCACCTTTTCCGTCATTTTTAATTTATTTTTCGCTAATTTCATCGATTTTAATACCGTTTTAATTATACTTGCTTCAAATAATATTTACGACATGCTACAAATGTTCTCCACAGAATCCTTGAGTATCTGTACCTGGTAGCCTATTCGATTTCTTTGCTCAGAAGTTGTAATGTCAGGTATTGTGAGTTTGTAATCTATGGTTCCTGTGACGCGTGTCAGCGCCATTGGCGGTTCAGCCGATTTCAGGATAACGACAGAGACGCCAGAGATTTTCTGGTAAAGAATAATCCAAACCCAAAGTTTGAAAGCTGAGTTTACTTGAACAAATAGAAGAAGACTCAACTATATCAGTAACGTATCCAACAGCTTGCGTTGTTCATCCGAATTGATGCCATTATAGTGCCTGTGACTGGGAGGTCTTAGGGTTCGAGTCCAGATGGTGGCAGGATTTTCGACACTAGCTACACAGCTCGGTCGAATTCAGCCGCTGTCTGGTGGAGAATTCTAGCGGCTGGCTGCTGTGATCGGTAGGTTTCCGTGGTTGCTCCGATCAATACCAAGTGAATGCTGAAGCAGTACCCTAACAAACGGGCACGGACCACGCGCGATTTTTCCTTCCCCTTCTTTGTTCTAACCTCATTCCTTACACCCACTTACACTCACATGCCCCACACTACTACAAATGTCGGAACACCTATCGGGAGCTTAGATCTTTTTCAGGCTGGGGCGGAGTTCCGCTAGTGGAAGATACCTGGTTGCGAAAAGCCCGCAAGGTGACATAGCTCGGCGTCGGATCTCGCCAGCCTGCGGGGGAAGATCACTGCCACATCCTGCGATAAAAACATAAACTACAATTATGGAATTAATGACCTTAGCAGTTGACGTCCGGAATCATTAATCAGATAATCAATCAGCACCTCTCTAAGAGAGGAGGCTCCTCTCTGGAGAATCGGCACCTCTCTAATTATTCTTTTGCCATCTAATAAAATAACTTCTCGTCGTTTCCATATTCTCTCCATTCTTTCTTTCATTTTGTCTTTTTCTTTCTTTCGTTTGTTTGTTATTCTTTTCTAATTTTTCAGTTTTTTCTTATTTGCTTTTGTCTGATGATCTCTTAGCTCTTTTGCCCCATATTGCACCTGTCTTCATTTCTTTTACCTCAAAACTCTTAAAATGTTTAATTCTTGCTCAGAAAAAATATTTTTCTTTAATTATTCCATATTCATATATTCTATATTGTCATATTTAAACCAGAAATTTAAATCTCCTTGGAATGTTTCTGCTTTCTCCGTAATTTTTATATAAGGTAATATTGACCCATAAAAATATTTCAACACTTAGGGTTCATTTTCCATCTGTTCCACTATAGCGTTTCGTGACGGGAAAAAATATACATGAGAGAAATTATCCAGTGGATATAGAGCAGAATAGCGATAGCAACAGAAATTGCCGAGGGAATAAAATAGTCAAAAAATTGGAAAAAGATATGCAACTTTTAAAAAAAAATATATGTGTAATGTGATTCACCAAAGCATTCCTCGCATATTCCCAGAATAATTTTAATATTTTTTCATAAATCAAATTCATTTGAATTATAACATATATCAGCCGCTGATCTTAACGAAAATGTTGCTGGTGAAATCTATAGTAGAACGACGGACCGTATAAAGGGGAGTACACTGTACCTGAAGCTGGCTGCCGCTGGCCACCCCTGCGTTTGACGAATGCTCTCGACCCGGGGGGCGGGAGCCGCGGACTGGGGGCGGGGGCGGGGTCGTGGGGGACGGAGGCGGCAGCAGACGAGGAGGCGGTGGAGTTGGAGGCGGAGGAGGCGGAGGGTGCACCGTGATATGCGAATCAGCACCGGTATGCGGACAATTTTCAATGTTACCAACCTCCGCTGGCTGCCGCCGGCATCGGTGGAGGTATTTCGTGCAATCTGTAAACCCACACCCACACAGCCGCCGCCGCCGCCACCGCCGCCACCACCGCCGCCACCACCGCCGCTGCTGCCGCCGCCGCCGCCGCCGCCGCCACCCCTAGTCTCCCCACGCGCGCGCGCGCGCGAGCACCCTCTCGGCACCGCCCGCACGCGGTGCCGTCTCCCCCCTGCCGCCCCCGCGAGCGTCACCGCCCCTTCCGGAAAGTTGCTCTCGCGTGGCGTTCGTTCGCGGCGCCGCCGCCGCGCGGCGCTGCAGTCTGCGTCCGCGTGCCAGCGCCTGCTCCCGCTGATGGGCGCCTGGTACCGCGGCCGGACGCCGGAGGGAGAAAAATGGACGAATGAAAGGTCTATTGATTTATTTGCGACGAAAAACAATTGCTTCCGCGCGACGCTGTGGGGAGCAATAAAGGGTTGATTATCCACATGTAAACGTGGATTACTCTTTTCAGGCGGAAGAGGCCCGCTGACTTGGCGGAAAGGAGGATCAAGATGGCGGACGCCTGCGTAGGAGTAATAACAAGGGGATGCGGGATGTGGAAACGTTTAAACTTTGAAACGGGCGTGACAGTCAAGTTTTATGTAAAGAATGATTACCCATTGAATAGTCGTGGCAGCCAGTTTTATACTGAACTGTATCTACTTATAGCAGATGTCGTGACTAGTACAGGCAGTGCCAGAAGTTGCTATATGATTTATCTGTCAAAACGCCTGAGATACCACAGCCACGAGTTACACAGATTTCAAACACTTTTGTAAGTTTTCGAATTTGTATCTAAATATACGACATCCTACAGTTATATTTTCGTTTGTAAGCAAAGTGCTAATATTGCTTAAAATACTATTTTTTGGTTTATTATTCGTACTTTATATATTAAAATTCACCCGTTAGGAATAATTTTGTACGATACTCTTTCAAGAGAAAAGGATAATACACATACGCACTATTTAGTACAATATTAATGGATTACAATGAGCAAGGTATAAAAATATGGATGAATAGTAGAATTCACGAGTATCATATTTATAATAATGCTATAAATTTACAATAATTGGAGTAACTAACATGGGATAAAACTTCTTCCCACAAGTACAAATAAAACTTCAAAAAACATAATGACCATAGAAAATTTGCCCAATTCCCAGCTCAGGTGCTCGCCGCAACATGTGTCATACGGTTATTCCCTTTTCTCAGCACCGAAACAAAGGCAATAGAGCTGTCATCCTCCAATCCACCATCATTACTGCTAAATGTAATACCACATGTCTTTTATGACATGTGGCAGAAATATGGACAATTGTCCTAAACAATTTGCACACCCCACACGTGAACTTTCTGCTTATAAATTAAAAAAAGAAACATTTGCCCCGCATTTATGATATGTATTTATCATTGTCCTTGCTTGAAAAGAGAAATAGATAATTAAAGTATGGTCGGAAATGTATTCAATAAAATCATGAACAGAGCGCACGACAGATAATTTTGAGAGGCGGAACAAACGGGTGCTTCAGTTCATTGGTGACGTTCATCTTCTTAGCTGCAAACCATTGCAGTACATTGAAAAGCCCTAGACCAGTGTTGTCAAGGTCGATGTCACGAGCGGGAGTCCGTGGCACGTGTGCCACGATGAAATCGCCCCTCCACATAGTTCATTATCCCGCCACCAGAGACAACGCCATCCCTATTGTAAAACGACGGGTTTACTAATAGTTTCCTTTCCCGACGGTAGTTGCGCAGAGAAGCTCGTGGCATGCTACGGTGCCACGACGCGTGCGACTGCCACCAGCAGAAGACCTTGACGCCACTGCCCTAGACTCAATATATTACCCGTTTGATGGATTTAATCATATCCTAGAACTTCAAAAACATACAGGGATATTCTTAAGTTTCGACAAACTACCCTGATGTCGATTGCGTTTCCAGCTACTAGCAGAATATGGAAATAGCCGACTTTTCGCTTAGGAACAGTAATTATGTTCCTACACCCAACTTCGCAAACTGGCATCTCTACTATTTAAGTGATTAAATAAATAAAAACTCAATGCATCTGAACTACAGCAGCTGGAACCTACACTTAAATACTGAAGCTTCGAAGCCACTGTAACAGGTCTGCCGAGCTCTCCTTTCATTTCAATCCGCGTGGTAGCCCAAGCTGGCTTAGCCACTGCTCGAGCCCGTACCGTAATCAGGCGAGTAAAGCTTACTCGAGTCAACCGCAAATAGACTTTGGAGACCCCCTAATTTTCTCCGCGAGTAGATTGTTTCCGGGTAACTGGTTTGGGCGAAAGCTGATTTTTTCGGCAAACACATTAAAGACTGAAATGCGCTTAGTACCTCCCTTCCCCCGCCTGTGCCTGTTTTCTGGCGAGCGCGACGCGCCCACTTTAAAGTACTTGTGCAATTTTTGGCGGGGCAAAAAAGTAATTACTGACATCGATATCGCACTACGTCTACAAATTCGGAACGGTTCAAAAGACCTAATGCAGAATGAGACGATAATACTGATTTGATTATTAAAATGTGACATGTTGGTTTTTACATTGTCGTCGTTGGCTGCTGTCGAGTTATCAGACGCATCCATCGTTCTGATGCTCATATGTAGTATTCACTCAGTGTAATTTGCATTATTAATATAATTTTTTCCATGAATTATTTCTTTTTCAATAATAAGTTTTCCTAAAGGCGTATTTTTACGTCAATTTTTTATATTTTATTACTTTTACGTTTAGGAATAAGATACTCCATTCTACACACTGTTGTGTTTATGTGGTTATTGAATAAATAGATAATTGGTATAAACTCTGAAGTTTGGCGTGATGAAAACGCTGTGTTTGTGGCGTCGGTGCGTTGGAAGGTGGTGGTGACAAGTTATGGATCTTTTAATATTTCCAAAATTATACTATTGTTTAAAGGTAAATTTAAATAAAACAGTTCGAAGTAGATTATTTTCCAACGTTTCCAGACTCAGAGCTAGTCTCATTTTTCCAGGGCTAAATTATGCAATGTTCAAATAGTATATTCAAATAGTCAAAATGAGTGTTTTATTTTGTGTATAAATTATGTGTCACATTTCCTTCCCTTTTCAAACACATTTATTGTACTTTTACTTACGATCCACTCTGCATTGTATCATATTATCACGACCCCTTCCTTCAACATCCATTTTTCCACTCTTAACAATTTATCACTATCTAACTCCACCTTCTTGATTCTAAGCTAATCTCTTATCCGTTTTTATGATCTTATTCCCCTCTTCACGCAATCCATTTCCAAAACATTTCTTATCTAATCATTCCTCTCTATATTCCTCTCAACCATTTACTTACCTTATTTACTGATTATTCAAACTGTCAAAATACACAATTTGACTGTGCGAGCACGCAAGCTATCATAATTAATTAAATTAATTTATGCGCATCTCATTACAATTAAGCCACTTGTACAAACATTCGTTTTGTATGTATTTAACTGTGGAAAGTACGTTTGCCAACGGCTCGCAATTCACAGGAAGTCTGCATCCGCGGGGCCGCCCCATTACCCATCCTCAGAATTGTCTGTAACGTATTTGAACTCTGCGCAATAACTTACTTACTTGATAGTTAACTGCATAAAGCACATTGTAATTCCTAATACTCAATATATTACTATATTAAGTTGGCTGTGCGGGTGACGCCGCGTCCATGGCAATGGTGCCGACGTTTCGGTCGCCATTCTGCGACCTTCCTCAGGGCGTAATGCGAGAAGGTCGCAGAATGGCGACCGAAACGTCGGCACCTTTGCCATGGACGCGGCGTCACCGGACAGCCAACTTAATATTGACTCCGCCCGCGGAAGCCTACGCTCTCAATATATTACATTTTTATATAATTTGTTTAACTAGCAAATTAAGTTGTAATCTTGTCATTACTTAGAACACGCGCGCCTATTGGCGATCGCCAGTTTCGGCGGCAACCCGGCCTGATTGCGTCAGGCTACGCGTCGCCCAAGAATCAGTTGAGATCTGGCTGTCGCGACGTGTGGACGAGTGCGCGAGACTCGCTCATCTTCACAATGCAACATATTATACATACGCATGTGCAAGATTGTTCTAGTATTCTTTCGTAGTTCATTGTCATACGACCAACTAATCAGTGCCATCAACTATGTTGTTTGGAGACTAACATTTCAAGTGAACCGCAAACGACAGAACTTCGTTCTTGACCTATTGTGCAATATACTGTGTTCCACATTACTGCCTACAACAGTGACTTTGTACATTCATGTTGTAACTGAATATCTGTGCACAACACAGAACTTCTTTATGTGTTACACAATATAGTGTCATGTTTCTGCTTATGACAGTAACATTTCATATATTCATGTTCAACTGAATAACTGTACGTACCACGCAGAACCTCGTTCTTTATATGTTACGCAATACAGTGTCATGTTCCTACTTAGAACAGTGACTCTTCGATGTACCTTGGCAGTGGTACGTTTATCAAGTCCACCACAATACTGCTGCTGACATAATGCGTCATCGTACCTCCCACGTATACGAGGTGATCGCCACGTGTGCCAGCTCCCCCTTTCTCACCCCGGCTGGAAGACCTTCAATCCAGCGTCCACAAATGAAGCAGCTGCTGTCCACGTTGTCGTACTGGTGCAACGGCGTTTCTAAACGGTCAAAGTAACAATCAGTTATGATTACGACAGCCTCCCTGTCAACATGAATCTAGTTTGTTTGTATTCCTGGTGTGGGGAATTTGTGGTGATTTAAATTAAACATTTTTACATCATGCCTATGCTTACCAAATATAGCATCATTCAGATCTTTGCGAGGATTGATCTCATTAGTGTAACTCTTCTGTGTATAGACATTTGATTTAATTGTATGTATTGATTATTCATGTCTTTCAATTCATTTGTGACGATGACAGCACCTGAAAGACCATTTCAGGGACGCGAGACTGGGGACTCGCACATCAATTAATCCATCACCAGTGGTCCTCCTACACTGCACCGCACATCAGAGGATGTGGGGTACAATGTAATGGCCCCGCCTTAGATTATTTGTAGTCCGCTAATCACACACACGCTGCAACTTACATTGACTACTTGAATATATTTACTACTTGAACATTGCATAATTTATGGAATGTATACGAATTTATACACGGAAAATGAGTCTAGCCCTGAGTCTAGAAACGTTGGGAAATAAACAACTTCAAACTCTTTTATTTAAATTTATTTTTAACAATAGTGTAAGCATGTAAGAAGTATGGACTTTCAATAATACAAACCTTAGAAACTAATTTTCTGTCTAAATATTCTGCCAGTCCTACAAATATATTAAACAGAAATTTATTGAAAGTAACAATAGTAACAGCGATGATTTCGGAGAGACTTCGGAGCATTCTGATTCTACAATAAGCATTCCTTTGTTTGAACCAAGTAACATACTTGGCACAGCTCAAGAAACTTATTCTCAGGATAAATTGAAATAATTTGTGCATTATCTGAAATTTTTGTAAGATTTTATTGTAGTGTTGCTTGGAGCAACTGTAGGTAGTGTATTCAAGTGTTTTGAGAAACCACTAAAACTTTTAAACATTGCATATACATCATCACGTGAACATCTCTGAATTATCAGATTTCAAAGATTTCAAGAATTCTCAGATTTGCAAAGATTTTTGTTCATATGAAATGTTTATTTATTTCACTCATAAATATTTTATAGAGTACCTAATAATAGAGAAAAATCGATAAGATCAAAAGATCAATGCTCATAAGCTAACATTTTAAGCTCCAAAAATTGTATGACAGACGCATTTCTTGGTTTGCTTCTAGACATTGCTCTTTCCCTTACTTTGAACATTGCATAATTCAGGGCTTCAGGGCATAAATGCGGCTTCTCTATCTCTACACGGTGCGAAATACAGTTTATGAAATAATCCGTTTTCCCTGTTGTCGCGGCGATACGTCGATAATATCATGATAGAGGCGATAAGGGAATAATAGCTAAAATCTGTATTATTTACCTTTGCGAATGGTTTTTATTTCACGGGAGCAAATATTTTCTTACCAATTCTTGCCAAAACTGTTTCTACCTGTTCTTGTGAGCTCAAGAAAACATTCACAGATTGCACTTGTCCCCACAGAAAGTCACACGCAATTTTTAAATGTTTTTGGTGTTAAATGAATAAATATGTAATATGTTTTCGGCATAATTGTAAATATGGGCCTTGTTTCAATGCCAAGTATATGTTGTTACTGGAGTTCTGAGATACTGTATTCATACAAAATCAGCAGCTTAATGATTCGCAACATATTTTAGCTGTTATTACGTTTGTTCCATTCATCCAATAATGGTAATGCAGCTGAAGAAGATGTGCACAATGGGCATCGTTTGCGCAATGGGCAGCCTCTAGTTGACACGGTGCTTCTTAAATTTCAGAATGTAATAAGTTCTAGGTATGGTATTTGTATTGGTAAGTCAATAATTCCATGGAGAGGACGATCATCATTTTATCAAGCAAGTATTAGAGCCAGATTGCTCGTTGACCCGCGTGCCACACGCCTTCCATTAGAGTAAGCCGATCGCGCCCGAGCGCCCTCCCCCTCCCGTCGACAACGATAGCTCAGGGCATCATCCGATATCACTGCAGTGCCTCTGACCGGGAGGTCCGAGGGTTTGAATCCTGACGGTGGCAGAATTTTATACACTAGCTAGACAGCCAGGTCGAACTCAGTCGCTGTCTGGAAAAGAATTCTGGCGGCCGGCTGCTCTGATCGGTAGTAGTTTTTGATGGTTTGATAGGTTTCGGTACGTTTTGGTGGCCAATCCCTGAGCAGTACGCTGTGATACGGGCCACGGACCGCGTGCGATCTTTCCTTCCCCTTCCTTGTCCTATCCTCGCCCCTTACTTGCGCACACATTCAAATACACTACACTATCACACTTGTCGGGAGACCAGTCGGGAGCTTGGAGCTTGTCTCGGCTGGGGGGATGCCCGCTGGTGGGAGATAATTAGTTGGGTAAAAGCTCGCAAGCCGACGTAAGTCGGCGCCGGATCTCGCCAGCTAATCGAGGAAAATAACCGTCACCTTCAGTGAATTAACCTTCAGTGAATTGCTATTTTTTTATTCCATACCAATTTGTACATATGGAAATTACATACATGTTTTGCATTGTACAATTCCACATTAACATTTTGGAGGTTAGCCCATTTAGGGACCTCTAACATACATGAAATATTTTATATACTTTTAACAATTTGATACATACTTGGAATTTTAATAATCATCAATACAGTTTGAAAACTATTCTCTGCAAATTATGGAGGATGTAACTAGTCTTTAGCATGACGGGTTTTAATTCTTGGTTGTGGGTAGGCTGATTTTCTGAGTGAAAATGTCTTAGTGGCAGGACATAAGGGTAAGTTAGTATAGAATTTTGTTACCCAAGTTTTTAATGGTACAACAGAGAGTTCTTGATGTATTTGTTCATTACTAATGAACCAGGGAGCTTTTAATGTCCATCGAAGAAATTTATTTTGAATGACTTGTATTTTTTTGAAATTGGTAGGGACTATACCTCCGCCATATTTGACAAGCATATGTAAGAGAGGGCCGAATGATGTTTCTAAAGATGGACAGTGATGTTTCTATGTTGATTTTAGAATTTGTATTAATCAGAGGATATAATTTTAGCATTTTAATAAATGTGTTGTTGCTAGCTATTTTGAAACATGGTTTTTCCATGTTAATTTTATCAATTAGTAATCCTAAATATTTGGCCTGGGTTGTAGATGGAAGCCATTGTATTGCTTTATTGTTTAAAATTAAAGGATATATTGGTTTTAGTCTTTTTAGTGAAAATACTTTTACTTGGCATTTATTGGGATTAATAGTTATGTTTCATTTTTGAAACCATTTAGAAAGTATGTTTAAGTCAGCTTGTAATTTGTCTCGACCTATTGATAGGTCTTTATGTGCAGTAAAAACTGCAGTATCATCCGCAAAGAAGGCTATTTCAGAATTATGAAAAGTTGGGACATCAGAAATAAATATATTAAATAAGGTTGGTGAAAGTGTGGACCCCTGAGGGACTCCAGCATATATTGGATGATTTGTAGATATTTCTGTATTAACTTGAACTTTAAAACTTCTAGATGTGAGGAAACTTTTAATAATTTGTTGTAGGTAATGAGGAAAGCCAATTTGTCGCATTTTATAAAGAAGACCAATATACCAGACACTGTCGAATGCTTTATCTATATCAAGAAATAATGTGAGAGTATGTTATGACTTTTGAAAATTTGATGCTATGTGATCTGTTAGTCTTAATAGTTGATGTGTTGTAGAATGATTGTTACGAAAACCAAACTGTGCATGGGGAATTACGTTATTTTGATTAACGTAAAAAATGATAAATATTTAATCTGGCTAAGATTGCTTTTTCAAAAATTTTTGATAAAGTAGGAAGGAGACTTATAGGTCTATAATTTTCAGTTTTAGTATGGTCTTTGTTTGGTTTTGGAATAGGTATTACCGATGCAATTTTCCGGGATTTAGGGAAGTAGTTCACTCGTAAGCAAGAATTGTATATTGATGTGAGTGAACTTATTACTTTTGGGGGTAGTTTTTTAATATAATATTAGAGATCTTATCAATTCCTGGGGATTTTTTATTTTTCAGTTTCTTAATAAAAAATTTAATTTCAGATGACGAAATAAATTTTATTCTTTCTGGTACTATATAAAAGGGTCTGTTTAATTTTTTTGAAATATAATTAGAAAATGAATTTAAAGAGTTATTAGAGAAGGTCATTTCAAAGTGTGTTGCTAAGGCTTCTGCTTTTTCTTCATCAGTAGTGGCTACTGTGTTTCCTGTTTTTTAATGTCAAAATTTGTTGTTTGTCATTAGTTATTACTTTTATAGCTGACCATAGTGAAGAAGAGTTAGGTTGTAATTGAGATGTAAAATTATTAAATTGTGTAAGTCTATGAGATTCCAAATTATTTTTAACTTTTCTTGTTAGAATGTTCAGAGTAGATTTAATTGATGGATTACGAGTTATTTGCCATATTCTTCTTATTCTGTGTTTATAGGTAATTAGGTTCAGTAAACTTTTAGGTATTTGATTTGTTAATATTTTTGTGATAATGTTGTTTAGAAGTAGAGTGTTGAATGGCTGTGTATATGTTATTTTGAAAACTTGAAATTGCTAGGTCAATGTCTTCAGGTGTATATAGTTTATCTGGATACGAGTCTAAATTTAATATGTTTGCCTGAAAATGATCCCTATTAATGGGTCCGCAAATAAGAGAGTTGCGAGAATAGCTGGCTGGAGAAATTTTATGAAAAGTTATCAAAAATCGGATCATGATCCGAATTTAAGGCTGGAATTGGGTATTGAAATATTGGTATGTTTACATTCTTCGACAGTATTATGTCCAGTATGTCTGGATTTAAATTTGTATTATAAGAATAATGAGTGGGTTGAACTGGAGCGTGAATTGTCCAAACACTCACTTGTGGAAATGTTAAATAGTACTTTTCCTTGAGGGGTGGTAGTTCTACATCCACATGCTCTGTGTTTTGAGTTTAGATCACCCATGAAAATTATTTTGTCATTGTTAGTAAAAATTGTTTTTAGAATGCTAATTGGTAGTAGCTTGCTTGGAGGTTTATAAGCAGAAATTATTGTAATCTTTCCAATGGAAAGAGTTATTTGAATGGCGACCATTTTCTAGGTCTTTTGAAGTTCGTACTGATATATTAGTATGAATATGCTTTCTTTTTATAATTATAGCTACTCCCCCTCCATTATGGGTCGAGAGTCTGTCTTCTCTGTAAATTTTGTATCCTGGTATATTAATCTTTAAATTGTTGTTAAGATGTGTTTGTGTCACACAAGCAATGTCTTTCTTTTGATCATGAAGAAAATGTTTAAATTCTGGGAGTTGTCTGAATAATCCACTGGCGTTCCAATTAACTAATTTAAGTTTAGAATTGTTGTCCATTATTTAATATTGTTTGTAATATCTGTTGAATTAATTTTTGTATTTGTGGAACTAATATGTTTATTACTTGAGATGTTATAATTGGAATTATGGAATTGTAATCAGATGGCCTGAGCTGCTGAAATGGAATATCTATTCCTGAGGACATTTTGTGATTCTAATGGTACAGTTGGTAAATTTGGAAAATTTCTTGTATTATTTATGTTAGGGGGGTATTTGAAAAACCTGAGTTTTGAGAATTTGATTTGGGTTGAAAATTAAATTGCAGAGACATTTCTGCTGAGGAGGATTTTGAAGAATCATAAGATTTAGTACTTATAGTTTTAAAATATTCACATCCTCTATAATTTGCAGTGTGGTTTTTGTGACAATTAACACATTTAGGAGTTTGAGTTTTGGTTTATTACATTTTGAATAGTGATGATTATCTACACATCTTACACATCTTGGTTCTAACTTACAATTTGCTTGGGTGTGATTTATTCTCTGACAGTTCTTGCATTGAATTGGGAAGTTTGATTTTATTTCTTATTTTAACTTTAACCATACTATTAAATAGTCTATTTAAATAAGTATTTCCCTGCCTTGATCATTGTCTACAAATTCATTTGGACAAATTTCTAATTGTTCCCTTTATTTCCCAAAAAGTCTGTAGACAGAGTTAATTGGGAAAGATTGATTACTTAGTTCTGGTTTAATTTCGTCATTGGTATAAGAGACTGGTACATCATACAATAGAACCGAAAGTGTCTTTTTAGTTGGGTCTCTGTATGAAGAAGTACGGTTTTTTTCGAATCACAGAAACGACGATATTTTCGAAAATCTTCAATTGATGTAAATAATATTGATCAATGGTTTTGAGAATGTTTTGTTGAAAAAGCATTAGCAAAAATGTTTTTAACTTTCGATACAAATGCAGAAAAATTGTGAATAATTTCTGGGTTTTTGAGACAATTTATTGGTGGGATTTTGATATTGACAGAGTTTAAATTTTCACTTTGATCTAGTCTGACTTTAACACTTTCCCTCTTCTCAGTTTCCTCTGGTAAATGTTCCAATTTGTTTTCCTGTTGGTAAATTATAGCTCATTTCCCCTTCTTCGTTAGAATCCGTTAGTAACCTTCGCTTTCCTTTTTCGTCGCCACTAGCACTCACCTTGTAATGTAGAATTTTCATGTTGCACATTAACGGATTAATTTAAATAGTTACCTTGATTTAAACTGTTGTGAATATAATAAATCATGTTGAGCCTGCTGTAGTTGAAGTTGGAGTTGCTGTGACTGTTGCTGAAGTAGTAGTATTTGTTGTTCTAATTCACAATTTTTTGCACTTTGCACTTGCGATAAGTCTTCATATGTTGCTTGAAACTGAGATGGATTGCACTGGCTCGCCGTTGCACGACGTTCCCCTACCATTCTGAACATAAGTGGCGTCCATTGCGCTTCGAATCAGTTGCCCCGTAGTGGAGCAACTAACCTATGGCCATTAACTATAGTAATTTAATAAGTTAACTTTTCCACCACTAAAGAAAACACACTGTTTTCAACATTTGTCACTGTTCACACCGCTCACGGGAAACGCCACAAAGGCTCGAACCGGCCTCATCCAGGAAAGTGGAACTGGAATTACCAAGTCAAAAATGATTTTGCAATACAGTTCTTCAAAATTATTTGTACACTTATCAGATCAGATGATTTCATATTGAACTGCCCTCTTAAAGATAAGAAAGGTTTTTTTTAAAATATTTATTATCCAATAAGATCAGCAGCTGGTTGCTGCTTTACATTATTTAGTTGATATGTTTACTATTACACACTCTTTTACAAAGAACTTAACTAATTACATAACAAGGATACAACATGGATTACAAGGTAATACACTTTAATAGATTACAATTAGTTTACAATACTGAAGAGGTATACTAATTGCTTCTCACAATGGCAGTGAAATACTAGTTCTTACAATTACTTATATTAACTACATGGTGGTGGGTCTTTGTGGATGGGAGGTGGTATTTCCTCATACAGCTAATCTATATTCAGTCTTTTTTTATCGGGGGGAAGGAAAACATCTTTGGGAAATTTAGATTTAATTCTAGGGTTTGTTGGGCCATTTCTATTGAGATTGATAAATGTTTGTGCTTGGGCAATTGGCTTAGTTTGCTTAAAAAAATATTGGAGAGTTTTGATAGAAATTCGGATAGTAGGGGTATTTTTAATTCATGATGAATTTGCTTCATTTGTAATGTACCAAGGCGCTTAATAGCCAGACGGAGGAATTTGTTATGAATTGTTCGTAATTTTGTAAGTGATGCTTGGAGGCTCCTCCCCAATTACACATCATATGACATAGAAGGTCTTACAATTGACTTAAATATTGACAGGGCAGTTTGTTTTCAGATGAGACTTCTTGTTGATGAGGGGATAGTAGTTGCCCAATTTTTTTGTTTAGTAGATTTTTCTATTTTCCTTTATGTGTTCTTTCAGGTTAACTTAGTATCAAAATGTAAAGCCAAGATAATTTGATTGCTTTAGATTTGTCAGTCCCAGGGTATTGGAGTATTTTGAATATTTAGTGGTGGAAGACAGGTAATTTTCCTTAGTGTAAAGATTTTGCTAACTGTTTTAGATTGCGGTTTAGAGCTATTCTCCATTTCTGTGTACAAGTTACAAATTTTGAAAGATCTTCTTCGTAAGAGTTTTTGCTCCTCGTTCGCAGGAGCTGGAGGAAATGAACAAGGTGGTGTCGTCAGCGAAAGTAGCCATTTGCGATTTTGCTGGTGAGGGGAAATCTGCTGTGTAGATGTTGTATAGCAAAGGGGAGAGCGATGATCCTTGCGGTACTCCTGCAGAAATATTTTCAATATGGGAAGCTGTGTTGTTTAACCACACTGTAAACGTTCGACCTTGGATGAAGCTTTGAATGATTTTATAGAGAAAAGAAGGTGTACCCAATATCTTTAGTTTATAAAGTAAACCTGCATGCCATACTCGGTCGAAGGCTTGTGAGACGTCTAGAAAAACTGCGAGAGTGTATCTTTTATTTCGAAGGAGTTCGCTATATGGTTTGTTAGTCTGAGAAGTTGGTGGGTTGAGGAATGTTTTTCTTTGAATCCGAATTGAATGTTAGGGATTGCATTAATTTCATTTAGGTATTTAGTTAATCTGTTTAATATGAGTTTTTCAAAAATTTTGCTGATTGAAGGAATTAGACTAATGGGTCTGTAATTTGAAATTTGTTTATGATCCTTTCCTGGTTGGGAATTGGAATAATTTCGGCATGCTTCCATTGCTGTGGGAAGTAACCCAACCTTAAACATGCGTTAAAAATAGCTGTTAAAACACTAATAGCTTGTTGTGGGAGTTCTTTTATAATAAAGTTAGGTATTTGGTCGTGGCCTGAAGATTTCTTTGGACGTAAGCATTTAATTTGATTATTAATTTCCTTCGGTGAAATAAATTTTGTAGGTAGCTCTGCTGTGAACCAATCTTTGTTGATTTCGTTTTCAACTTTATCTGTAAAAGCCGTGTCGTGAGATATGTTCGGGCTGAATGCCGCGGCGAAGTGCTTTGCAAATGCACGGGTTTTTTCGCTGTCAGTTATAGCTTCACTATTTCCTGATTTTATTGCTGGAATGTTAATTTTTTCCTTAGTTAAATGCCTAATTATTGACCATTGGTCATGTGAAGCTGGGGTAATTTGACTAATAGATTTCTGAAATGTTGTAAATCTAATTTTTTCGAGTTGTTTGTTTATGATGACCTAGGTTATTTATTTGGTTTTTAAGTGAGGGAGCCTGAGCCTCTGCCATTTGCGTCTTAGTTGGCGTTTGGTGGCAATCATTTTCAAAAGCCTATTTGGGATAGTAGGGTTCTTGAAACCTGGTCGTGGGACTGTTGTTTGCGATTCTTTAATTGCATTGTGGATGAGCGAGGTAAACTGTTCTATTTCAGTTTCTATTCTGATGTTATTAGTCATGTTTTTGGTACTGACAGTTGGTGGGACAAGTAATCACGAAATTTTTGCCAATTTATTGTTCCTGTGACGATGCGTGGTCTATGTGTAACGGGTAGTATATTTACGTGAAAGTTATTATTACCGGGTGTGGTCAGAGTTAATTCTGGCTGCGGGCTTTGTATTAACGGAAGGTTGATATTTTTGTTAACGTTAGATCCAGAATGTCTGGTTTAACATTGATATGTGATGGATAAAAGGTGGGTGATGTAGGTGCATTTACTGTACAGGCCTTTTCTGATGCGATTTGAAAGAGCTTTTTGCCTTGAGGCGAAGTGGTATTGCAACCCCACAGTTTATTTTAGCGTTAAAGTCGCCACTAATTATGATTGGACTATTGAGAGAAAGTAGCTGTTTTAGAAGGTCGGTTGGAAATGGTCTGTTAGGGGCCTATACGCAGCAATTATGTGCACATCAAGTTGACTTGACTGCGTTAATTTGATTCCTATTGTTTCCAAGTTTTCAGAAGAAGGAGTATTTAAGCTGCAATGCGCAATTCTTTTGTGGATTACAATTGCTACTCCACCGGCAGCTTTATCGCATAGCCGGTCATTTCTGTAGGCTATGTATCCCGGAATTTTTAAATTGCACTTTGAGGAGGGGCGGAGGTGAGTTTCGGTTAGGCAAGCAATATCGATCTTTTTTGAACGTAAGAAATGCGAGAAATAGTCGAACTGTTTTTCAATTCCATTGCAATTCCAATTGAGTAGAGTTAAACCGCTTAATTTATTTTGAGCCATTAGGTAATAATGAAGAAATTATTGTATTGATTAAAGATTGTAGCTGCGGAACTAATATTGCCATGACTTGGGAGATAATATTATTAACTATTTGAGAGGTGAACTCTATGGGATTGTTAATATTGTTTGATGAAGCCACCTGCGCATAAAGAGGGGTACTTGCTTGAGGCCTTCTTGGATTGTTGATAATTGGCAATGAAGGAAAGTTAGTGTTATCCAGAACTGGCGGAGGCCCGGACCTTGTAGCTTGGGGTACAGGTGGTCGCGGTTGTTGGAAGTTTGCACTGTTCGGGGCCACATGACTTGAGTTTTGTCCTTTGTAGCGTAATTTTGGACATTGTTTGAAGCTGGCTCGGTGCCAACCTTGACAGTTTATACACCTGGGAGGGGCATTTATGGCAATGGGCAAGACTCGTAATGATGGTTGCCAAGACAACGTACGCAGCGTGATTCGCGTCCACAATTGTTTTTAGAGTGACCGTAGCGTTGACAGTTTTTGCATTGTACTGGGAACGCTGACTTCCTTTTTTCTTCGACTTTAACTATTGCATTAAAAAGGTTGTTTAGTTTATATATGGTTTTTGCTATGTCGTTGTTTAAAAGTTCAACCGCGCACAGAATAGGGAATGGAATTTGTATATTCTATTGATTTTCTGCACCGGATAGTTCAGACGATGGAGTTCGTCAAGTACTTCACTATCAGAATAGCACGTTGGTATCCCACGTATTATTACTGTTAGCGGCCTGTTGGTTGGGTCTCTGAACGAATGAAAGTCTAGATGTTCTTCTTTACAGAATTTGACAAGATTTCTGAAGTCTTCAATTGTTGTAGGCTGAACTCTAACAGTTGATTCAATAATAATTCTATTATTAGTTGGGTCTTTTTTCTTGTTTTGATATTGTTTTGTAGAGAACTTAGATTTCATAAACTTTTTCAAATCACCCACTAATAGAGTATGATTATGTGCATTATGAATGAAAACTGGTGGAGTTTTTTCAATTAAATTTTCTGTGACTATTTCATTTGAATCAACACTATCGTCTAAGTCGCTAAGTGGTGCATATCTATTTTTTGTTGGTAAATCCACAATCAATTTGCCGCTGCCACTAGTTAGCCTGTTGTTTGGTACTGACCTTTTGGAGTTCTCACGGTCCTCTGAGAAGTCGCCTTCACGCTTTTTCCCGTTGTTGATGCACTTTGATTGGTACTCTGGCCGATTTCCAGTAATTCGTGGCAACTGTTTGGAGACTGTTGTGGCGGGGGCGAAGTTTCTTGTGAGGGTTGTTGCTGTTGAATTCCCTGCTGGTGAAGTTGAGGTTGTGAGCTTTCCAGTTGACCTCGATGGTGTTCAAACGCCTGTTGATGGGCTGGTATTCACTGCTGTAAACAGCTTCCATTGCACCTCGCACTAATTCCCCAGTATGGGAATACTGATTAGAAAACATTTTAGTTTACTGAAAACTATTGAGCACTTCCTACTTTAAATATAACTGTAAAAATAGTTTAAGTTCTGAACACACTGGAGCGCGGCGGCCCTCGCAGGTCGAGAGCACGCCGCAGACTAGTACGCCTTGAGCTTATCTACACGGAGCGGAGCGCTGCTGGCACGACCGTTCGCGACGGAGGCTCTAAGCGAAGTGAGATTAGAAAGTGATACATGAAAATAGCATCTAATTTACTTTTAGTAATGTATATTAATTAAGGTAAACAAGTGTAACTCTTTAATGAAAGATAAATTTTTATGAAATTCTGCTGTCAGAAAATATGTAGCAATGTGGTGTACTTTATTAGACAAATTTGAATGCATCAGTTCATCTGACGTTTATCATCTGAAAA
>JAHLJT010008446.1:201946583-201967653 GCA_031308135.1 Acheta domesticus
ATCTACACATCTTACACATCTTGGTTCTAACGTACAATTGCTTGGGGTGATTTATTCTCTGACAGTTCTTGCAATTGAAATTGGGAAGTTTGATTTATTTCTTATTTTAACTTTAACCATACTATTAAATAGTCTATTTAAATAAGTATTTCCCTGCCTTGATCATTGTCTACAAATTCATTTGGACAAATTTCTAATTGTTCCCTTTATTTCCCAAAAAAGTCTGTAGACAGAGTTAATTGGGAAAGTTTGATTACTTAGTTCTGGTTTAATTTCGTCATTGGTATAAGAGACTGGTACATCATACAATAGAACCGAAAGTGTCTTTTTAGTTGGGTCTCTGTATGAGAAGTACGGTTTTTTTCGAATCACAGAAACGACGATATTTTCGAAAATCTTCAATTGGATGTAAATAATATTGATCAATGGTTTGTGAGAATGTTTTGTGGAAAAAGCATTAGCAAAAATGTTTTAACTTTCGATACAAATGCAGAAAAATTGTGAATAATTTCTGGGTTTTTGAGACATTTATTGTGGGATTTTGATATTGACAGAGTTTAAATTTTCACTTTGATCTAAGTCTGACTTTACACTTTGCCTCTTCTTCAGTTTCCTCTGGTAAATGTTCCAATTTGTTCCGGTGGTAAATTATAGCTCTTTTCCCTTCTTCGTTAGAATCCGTAGTAACCTTCGCTTCCTTTTCGTTCCCCTGCACTCACCTTGTAATGTAGAATTTTCATGTTGCACATTAACGGATTAATTTAAATAGTTACCTTGATTTAACTGTTGTGAATATAATAAATCATGTTGAGCCTGCTGTAGTTGAAGTTGGAGTTGCTGTGATGTTGCTGAAGTTAGTAGTATTTGTTGTTCTAATTCACAATTTTTGCCTTGAACTTGCGATAAGTCTTCATATTTTGCTTGAACTGCGAAGGGATTGCACTGGCTCGCCGTTGCACGACGTTCCCCTACCATCTGAACATAAGTGGCGTCCATTGTGCGCTTCGAATCAGTTGCCCCGTAGTGGAGAACTACCTATGGCCATTAACTATAGTAATTTAATAAGTTAACTTTTCCACCACTAAAAGAAAACACACTGTTCAACATTTGCATGTTCACACCGCTCGCACGGAAACGGCACAAAAGGCTCGAACCGGACTCATCCAGGAAAAGTGGAATGGAATTACAAGTCAAAAATGATTTTGCAATACAGTTCTTCAAAAATTATTTGTCACTTATCAGATCAGATTGATTCATATTGAAACTGCCTTTTAAGATAAGAAAGTTTTTTTTTTTAATTTTTATTATCCAATAAGATCAGCAGCTGGTTGCTGCTTTACATTATTTAGTTGATATGTTTACATATTACACACTCTTTTACAAAGAACTTAACTAATTACATAACAAGGGATACAACATGGATTACAAGTTAATACACTTTAATAGATTACAATTAATTTACAATACTGAAGAGGTATAATGCTTCTCACAATGGGCAGTGAAACACTAGTTCTTACAATTACTTATATTAACTACATGGGGATTGGTCTTGTGGATGGGAGGTGTGTATTTCCTCATACCAGCTAATCTATATTCAGTCTTTTTTATCGGGGAAGGAAAACATCTTTGGGAAATTTAGATTTAATTCTAGGGTTTGTTGGGCCATTTCTATTGAGATTGAAAATGTTTGTGCTTGGGCATTGGCTTAGTTTGCTTAAAAAATTATTGGAGAGTTTTGATAGAAATTCGGATAGTAGGGGTATTTTAATTCATGATGAATTTGCTCATTTGTAATGTACCAAGGCGCTTTAATAGCCAGACGGAGGAATTTGTTCTGAATTGTTTGTAATTTGTAAGTGATGACTTGGAGGCTCCTCCCCAGATTACACATGCATATGACATAGAAGGTCTTACAATTGACTTAAATATTGACAGGGCAGTTTTCTGTTTTCAGATGAGACTTCTTGTTGATGAGTGGATATAGTTTGCCAATTTTTTGTTTAGTAGATTTTTCTATTTTCATTATGTGTTCTTTCCAGGTTAACTTAGTATCAAAATGTAAGCCAAGATATTTGATTGCTTTAGATTTGTCAGTCCAGGGTATTGGAGTATTTTGAATATTTAGTGGTGGTAAGACAGGTATTTTCCTTAGTGTAAAGATTTTGCAAACTGTTTTAGATGCGTTTAGAGCTATTCTCCATTTCTGTGTCCAAGTTACAAATTTTGAAAGATCTTCTTGTAAGAGTTTTGCTCCTCGTTCGCAGGAGCTGGAGGAAATGAACAAGGTGGTGTCGTCAGCGAAAGTAGCCATTTGCGATTTTGCTGGTGAGGGGAAATCTGCTGTGTAGATGTTGTATAGCAAAGGGGGAGAGCGATGATCCTTGCGGTACTCCTGCAGAAATATTTTCAATATGGGAAGCTGTGTTGTTTAACCACACTGTAAACGTTCGACCTTGGATGAAGCTTTGAATGATTTTATAGAGAAAAGAAGGTGTACCCAATATCTTTAGTTTATAAAGTAAACTGCATGCCATACTCGGTCGAAGGCTTGTGAGACGTCTAGAAAAACTGCGAGAGTGTATCTTTTATTTTCGAAGGAGTTCGCTATATGGTTTGTTAGTCTGAGAAGTTGGTGGGTTGAGGAATGTTTTTCTTTGAATCCGAATTGAATGTTAGGGATTGCATTAATTTCATTTAGGTATTTAGTTAATCTGTTTAATATGAGTTTTTCAAAAATTTTGCTGATTGAAGGAATTAGACTAATGGGTCTGTAATTTGAAATTTGTTTATGATCCTTTCCTGGTTTGGGAATTGGAATAATTTCGGCATGCTTCCATTGCTGTGGGAAGTAACCCAACCTTAAACATGCGTTAAAAATAGCTGTTAAAACACTAATAGCTTGTTGTGGGAGTTCTTTTATAATAAAGTTAGGTATTTGGTCGTGGCCTGAAGATTTCTTTGAAGCATTTAATTTGATTATTAATTTCCTTCGGTGAAATAAATTTTGTAGGTAGCTGCTGTGAACCAATCTTTGTTGATTTCGTTTTCAACTTTATCTGTAAAGCCGTGTCGTGAGATATGTTCGGGCTGAATGCCGCGGCGAAGTGCTTTGCAAATGCACGGGTTTTTCGCTGTCAGTTATAGCTTCACTATTTCCTGATTTTATTGCTGGAATGTTAATTTTTTCCTTAGTTAAATGCCTAATTATTGACCATTGGTCATGTGAAGCTGGGGTAATTTGACTAATAGATTTCTGAAATGTTGTAAATCTAATTTTTTCGAGTTGTTTGTTTATATGATGACCTAGGGTATTTATTTGGTTTTTTAAGTGAGGGAGCCTGAGCCTCTGCCATTTGCGTCTTAGTTGGCGTTTGGTGGCAATCATTTTCAAAAGCCTATTTGGGATAGTAGGGTTCTTGAAACCTGGTCGTGGGACTGTTGTTTGCGATTCTTTAATTGCATTGTGGATGAGCGAGGTAAACTGTTCTATTTCAGTTTCTATTCTGATGTTATTAGTCATGTTTTTTGGTACTGACAGTTGGTGGGACAAGTAATCACGAAATTTTTGCCAATTTATTGTTCCTGTGACGATGCGTGGTCTATGTGTAACGGGTAGTATATTTACGTTGAAAGTTATTATTACCGGTGTGTGGTCAGAGTTTAATTCTGGCTGCGGGCTTTTGTATTAACGGAAGGTTGATATTTTTTGTTAACGTTAGATCCAGAATGTCTGGTTTAACATTGATATGTGATGGAAAAAAGGTGGGTGATGTAGGTGCATTTACTGTACAGGCTTTTCTGATGCGATTTGAAAGAGCTTTTTGCCTTGAGGCGAAGTGGTATTGCAACCCCACAGTTTATGTTTAGCGTTAAAGTCGCCACTAATTATGATTGGACTATTGAGAGAAAGTAGCTGTTTTAGAAGGTCGGTTGGAAATGGTCTGTTAGGGGGCCTATACGCAGCAATTATGTGCACATCAAGTTGACTTGACTGTGTTAATTTGATTCCTATTGTTTCCAAGTTTTCAGAAGAAGAGTATTTAAGCCGCAACGCGCAATTCTTTGTGGATTACAATTGCTACTCCACTGGAAGCTTTATCGCATAGCCGGTCATTTCTGTAGGTTATGTATCCCGGAATTTTTAAATTGCCACTTTGAGGAGGGGCGGAGGTTGAGTTTCCGTTAGGCAAGCAATATCGATCTTTTTTGAACGTAAGAAATGCGAGAAAATAGTCGAACTGTTTTTCAATTCCATTGCAATTCCAATTGAGTAGAGTTAAACGCTTAATTATTTTGAGCCATTAAGTAATAATGAAGAAATTATTGTATTGATTAAAGATTGTAGCTGGCGTAACTAATATTGCCATGACTTGGGAGATAATATTATTAACTATTTGAGAGGTGAACTCTATGGCATTGTTAATATTGTTTGATGAAGCCACCTGCGCATAAAGAGGGGTACTTGCTGGAGGCCTTCTTGGATTGTTGATAATTGGCAATGAAGGAAAGTTAGTGTTATCCAGAACTGGCGGAGGCCCGGACCTTGTAGCTTGCGGTACAGGTGGTCGCGGTTGTTGGAAGTTTGCACTGTTCGGGGCTACATGACTTGAGTTTTGTCCTTTGTAGCGTAGTTTTGGACATTGTTTGAAGCTGGCTCGGTGCCAACCTTGACAGTTTATACACCTGGGAGGGGCATTTATTGGCAATGGGCCTAAGACTCGTAATGATGGTTGCCAAGACAACGTACGCAGCGTGATTCGCGACCACAGTTGGTTTTTAGAGTGACCGTAGCGTTGACAGTTTTTGCATTGTACTGGGAACGCTTGACTTCCTTTTTTCTTCGACTTTAACTATTGCATTAAAAAGGTTGCTTTAGTTTTATATATGGTTTTTGCTATGTCATTGTTTAAAAAGTTCAACCGCGCACAGAATAGTGGAATGGAATTTGTATATTCTATTGATTGTCTGGCACCGGATAGTTTCAGACGATGGAGTTCGTCAAGTACTTCACTATCAGAATAGCACGTTGGTATCCCACGTATTATTACTGTTAGCGGCCTGTTGGTTGGGTCGCGAATGAATGAAAGTCTAGATGTTCTTCTTTACAGAATTTGACAAGATTTCTGAATTCTTCATTGTTGTAGGCTGAACTCTACAGTTGATTCAATAATAATTCTATATCAGTTGGGTCTTTTTTCTTGTTTTGATATTGTTTTGTAGAGAACTTGGATTTCATAAACTTTTTCAAATCACCCACTAATAGAGTATGATTATGTGCATTAGAATGAAAACTGGTGGAGTTTTTTTCAATTAAATTTTCTGTGACTATTTCATTTGAATCAACACTATCGTCTAAGTCGCTAAGTGGTGCATATCTATTTTTGTTGGTAAATCCACAATCAATTTGCCGCTGCCACTAGTTAGCCTGTTGTTTGGTACTGACCTTTTGGAGTTCTCACGGTCCTCTGAGAAGTCGCCTTCACGCTTTTTCCCCGTTGTTGATTGCACTTTGATTGGTACTCTGGCCGATTTCCAGTAATTCGTGGCAACTGTTTGGAGACTGTTGTGGCGGGGGCGAAGTTTCTTGTGATGGTTGTTGCTGTTGAATTCCCTGCTGGTGAAGTTGAGGTTGTGAGCTTTCCAGTTGACCTCGATGGTGTTCAAACGCCTGTTGATGGGCTGGTATTTCACTGCTGTAAACAGCTTCCCATTGCACCTCGCACTAATTCCCCAGTATGGGAATACTGAGTAGAAAACATTTTAGTTTTACTGAAAACTATTGAGCACTTATCCTACTTTAAATGTAACTGTAAAAATAGTTTAAGTTTCCCGAACACACTTGAGCGCGGCGGCCCTCGCAGGTCGAGAGCACGCCGCAGACTAGTACGCCTTGAGCTTATCTACACGGAGCGGAGCGCTGCTGGCACGACCGTTCGCGACGGAGGCTCTAAGCGAAGTGAGATAAGAAAGTGATACATGAAAATAGCATCTAATTTACTTTTAGGTAATGCTATATTAATTAAGGGTAAACGAAGTGAAATCTTTAATGAAAATAACTTTTTATGGAAATTCTTGCTGTCAGAAATATGTAGCATGTGGTGTACTTTATTAGACAAATTTGAAATGCATTCAGTTCATCTGACGTTTATCATCTGAAATACTGTATACTTACAAACTAAACTTCAGCAATATTTTATTGAAATTGTCAGAACATAACATATTATGAAAACAAAAGTTTTTTCCAATTAATTAATTTTTTGAATTACTTATTTCCTTAATTTCTCTTTCTCCCTCTCTCTCTCTCTCTCTCTCTTCCTGAACTATATTGAAGTTGAAATTGTTTTTCATTGCAATTTAGAAAAATAGTGTGGTTCAAAAGTGACCCTCGAGTAAAATGTACATTTTGGAAGTGCGAATCACGGGTGTCCCACACGTGATTTACACATATGTGTATTTAAAAATTATGCAATATTTAAAGAGTCCCCAGGACATTCCTGAATAGGTACCAACATCGAAAAAATATGTTATCCCGGGAGATCAATTTTCAAGTCAAGTGATAGCCAATGGTAGCAAATGCCGTTTTACCCTTCGCAGTAAATGGACAATTACCTTTCTTTTTCCATCGTTTATTTACTTTCTGTGAGAGTTTGGAACAATTAACTTTACTGATTAACTATGTGATTGTGATCGGAGTCCTTGAGAGAGTAACTAACGAAAACTAGTCAATACTGATTGGATTCTTTGAAAGAATTCTTTCGAAGACTGAAACAACGTCAATTCATAACGGATTATTTGAAATATAACCGCCTAAAACGATCATTCTTATCGGTATACCTCGAAAGGAGAACTGACAAGATCAGAATATCCTGATACGGAATACCGATCAGATAATGACAACGATAACATTCGTGTCGTGCCGCATATTTAAACGCTCGGAGCTCCCTTTAGAAATCTAGTCGGGAAACAGGGTTTCCTAACCATAAATCTAAGATTTCACGATGAAAATGTATACTTGGGAAGGACATCCAAATGTTGAATTACAATACATTAAGTATACGAGAAAGTAATTTACTACTTATAGGAGCAAGAAAAATCTTCTGTTTTGTTATCAAGGAGGAAGTTGTTTTCACCAAAAACGTAGACATTTTTATGGCAGAATTACAAACATTATTTTACTACATACTAGATATGAGAAAGTAAGAAAAATTTTTTCTTAACTTCATGAAGAACTGTTTGACGACGTTCATAAACTATTATGAAGACTTGCGGATAAGGTGGGGATTAAACCTTGCCGCGCCAATATCCGTCTTCCAGGAGCAAGAACTGTGAATTCGCTAATTAAATCTAGTGAAGGAGCCCTCAAATAGTTAGTTCCCGCACAAAGGCTTACGTTGCGGGCTCAGGGGTCGACCAATATCTTCGTATTCACAGGGACACGATAGAGAATATATTTATGGTTCACATTAAATTCAGTCAGAGACCTTTTACAGTAAAAAGTCGCAACAAATTCATACGAAAAGTGGTTTACAGTGAATATATTTGTTTGGGAAATAATCGCATGAAAAATATAAACACCACACTAAACCAAATCTGACAAGACAATATGATGACATTAAAAGGTTTAATTGTTGAGCAGTTCTGTAAAGACACAAGATACGTATATATTGACGTTTCAACAACGAATTTCAACCCTTCGTCATAGCAATATCGCTTTCAAGAAAAGTTTTCATTTTATGACTTTAGTTTTATTGCTTCAATCACTTGATCAATTATCACCACCGTTTATTTTTACTTCATTATTTTTGTGACTCGCAGCTCTTTGAATATTGCGAATCTCCCACGTTGTGTAAACGATTCTCTATCAGGGATATACGAATGGGGATCGGCCCCCTTGACAATAAAGATTTGCGCGATCTGATCCCGTTATTTGGAGTATGTTTAAGTTATATTGGGAAATTTCGTGAGTTAAGATCCTAATATAAACACTTCTTAAATTGTTAACGTTTTGACTTTTACTAAAACTTATTAGAAACAATTTTGTATCGTAATCATGGGCTTAAATTTTATCATCCTGCTCACAATGAGAGCAGAACGGAATTAAATATACTAACTGAATTATATATTATAATTATTTCCATTTCATCACATAGAATAAACAAAATTGTGGATGGATACTGTTTTGTCTGTAGTTTCTACTCGCTATACGTTCAAATCGAAAAGAAATATTCGAAGAATTCACTGAACTGCTGATAAGAACAAATTACATAAGAAGGAAATGACATGCTATTACATAACTCACATTCATCTATTGCACTTCGTCCGACTTGCATAAAATAATTGATAGAGGAAGTTCGGGTATTATGGATTAGTCGGAATAATTGAAATACCGAGATTACTCATTTATCAAGTGCTGCAGCCAAGTGTAACAGTGGTAAATTACTTTGGAATGCTCTTATGATCTGCAGTCAGTGTCACCCGCTTGTCATGTGATTTGCGCCTGCTACTGAAGATTCATTTTTCGGCTTCCAAAAATGTACGCTCGCGGCTTTTGAAAAGGTTACTTGAAAAGGTATTACTTTGCTTACTGTCTAATAATTATTTCTCCACAATGTTCTCCACAAGAATTGCTTTGTATTATTTATGCTCATTTTGTATCTTGCAGTTCTTCACGTTTAGGTTGGACGATATTGATTTTAAAATGGCATGTCAAGTTATATGGATAACTAGGTCTCTCCATTCTAATGTATCATCTGAGCTGGAGTTCATACTATCTTCTGAATCAGACATCGATAATGGAGAATGTATCTTCTGCATCGGACAATTTTCTTAAGATAGATGGGGAGAGGTTTGGGTGAAATGTTTGTCCTGTTCCCCTGGGCCCACCCTGGACTCTTGTTGGAGCAGAATAGGAATATTACGTATGTAATTTTTGCAAGTGAACTATCAAAAACCACTGAAATTTGTATTTTATAATGTCAAATTATCATTATATCGTTTTTTATTACCTTTGTTTCAATTTTGTTATTCTGAAACCCGTATTTCACATTACCGACTGCTCATATTACCCTTCAAATGCAATGTAAAACAAAATACAAATATTGCAATAAAATATTAGATTTTCAATTTCAAAACAAATATTTAATTAAAAATTGTGAAGTTTGGATAATTTCATATCCGTGCTCCTAACAGTTTCACGACAAAGTAAGCTAATAAATAAAAACGGTATTGCATATTACCCGATCTTCCTCTACTCCCTAAGATTCCAGGAGACATATGGATTGTGTAGTTTCGATAGTGTAGTTTCCCTCGAAGTTATTGGCTGTGGTTTTGTACGGCAGGAGTGGTTAGTTTACCTCTCTCCAGCGTCAGGTCCGGTCCGATCGGTGATGGTGTAAGGTGGCGGCTTATTTCACCTTTTGTCTGTAGAGCTCATTGAAGTTCATTTCGGGCGCGCTTGGAGATGCAGTCGTCGGCAGACGAAATTCACGGTATTTCGCTGTTGTGAAACACGCTCCTGACTCATGAAGCGGCCTGGTGATTGGCTCCCTTAATAACTCATTTTCAATTATATTACAGTCTACCCGCCTAAACCTGATCGGAGTATACTTACCAAATACTGGCTGACATAAGATGGGAAAATCGAACTGGCTGACATTAAGATCGGCGGCGGTCGGTGCGCTGGCAATCTTGGACGACAGAATATCGATGGTCTTCTTGCAAAACCTCGTATGGCAGTTTCAGTAAATTTTTCAGGAGAGCCAAAAATCTGATTTGTTACTCCGTATAGCCAGTAAAACACTGACTACAATTCAATCGCCGATAAAAGCACTACAATGCGATTTGCCTTCTGAAGGCTCGTCAGTGTGTGCCAAACAGCCAGATGAATCCAACGGTACCAAAACTCCATTTTCGTCAATTTTACACTTGAGAGGTTTGCAAGTTGACCATCAATATGGCGCTCCCTGACCCGCCTTCTTCAAATGCTCGGGCACGGAGCGACGGAACCGTGTAGCCGTTGGAGAACTCCAGAAAATGTGACTGCGCGCTGAAGAAGCCAAAAACCGAGCGGTCTCGAACCAACTCGGCTTATACTTCGACTTCTTAAAGTGGGCGATGACATTAGGTCATTGTTACACCTGTTGCCATATAAAATTAATATTTTTAATTAATTCGTTAACGTGCTTCTCAAGGGAGCTCATGGCCTGAGAATATATTTACCACTGTAAAAGATTGATATTCCTCAATCGATCTTGATGTCGCCTCTTCAGGAATTTGAATCCGATATTTTAATTTTGTGGGTACTTACATGAAGCCCCTGGGACATTTTCAAAATTTCAAAAAAATAGCTCATCGTTTTTATTAAAGTTTGTTCTTGGATAGTGTGAAGGACATTTAAGAGAATGGTGCAGGTCTCATGTCGTTGAAAACCCTGATTTTTCGAAATGAAAAGGTTAAACTATTCCTACGAGCCTTCCTATAACTAAAATTTTAAAGACAGATTTTTCCCTTAATGAAATCTGTTCCTTAAAGATAGATTTTAAAATAAGTCATGTATAATTTTTCGAAAATTAGAGTACTTTTCGAGTAATTTCGCGTGAAATACGGGCGAGAAAGTACGTGCTGTTTTAGCACCACTAGTTTTATTTTATACTATATCGCCTGAAAGCTGATCGGAAAGTGAGACTTTATGGTATAGTATACCGTAATGAAGTCTCATACCATTATGGACTTTAAAATTGATACTAACGTTTCTGTTTTTTTTTTTATAAATACATGTCTTAGTACCAATGAGCAGTTGATGACAATGAGTGAGAAACTTACAATCATTCAAGAAAAATATAGATAATAACGTTTGTGCCAGGAACGTCTCTCCCTCCAAGTTGGAGCAGGGCCTCCTATTATAATTCCATTTATGTTGGCAACCAGGGCCAGCGGAAGAGTTGGGTTCGGTGGGTAGTACTTCCCACGCGAAAATATCAGATGGCTAAATACCACCTGGAATTTTGACAGAAATTTAAAAAAATTCCAATTTAAAACACATTATTATCACCATCAACTGATGGAAAAAAATTATTTCCAAAATTGATCAAAAGAGTTATCAGTATTCAAACTTCAATTTCTATGCGTATCGACTAGAGAGCATTAAGGACACAGTCTTGCGCATCCTCAAAAGAAACGGATAATTTCGGCGAATTGCGTGAGATCGTAGATATTATGCCCGAAAATGAATAGAGTATGGCCTTATTCCCGAGAATTTTCTCTTTATTCATCTGCTTCCAGGATCATCGTTCTCGAACGATGTGAAAATTTTCTGTGCTACTCGGGGTAAAAAATACTTGCGTTCGACGATGTTGCAAAATCGACTCAATCATGCTGCGATCTTGCACTCGTACCCGGAGTTAGTTGAAGATAATGAGAAAATTATAGATGAATTCATTTCTATAATTGCAAACCATGATGCAAATTGCAAGCGTTGAATCGATTCCAACTAAAGAAACGTCAAATAAACGAAATATTTTATATCGTTATGATATTTTTCTTTGAGAAAACTTAAATACAATAAAAAATACATGACCTCCTCCTTGTATTACCCACCTGAAATTTATACGTTTCGTCGGCACTTTTGGCAGCAACCAGATCACAGTGAAATAAACGAAGGGACAACACATCCAACATCTGTTATGATTGTGGTGAGTACCGAATTTACGTTTTCTTTTGTTACACAGAGTGCCGCTCGTGCTACCAACATATCTCCGTTGCCAGCACTATCACCACCAAGGTGCCATTGCGGAAAGACTTTCCTGGTGCACTGTAGTTCAATATGATGAAAAAGTGAAATCTTCGTTATTTTTAAATCTTAAATACTGAGATATACGAAATGTCACAGGGAAGATTTGACATAAATTTAGATACAATAAAAAAATACATGACCCCCCTCCCTTATTTAAAACATTGGAACCCGGCGGTGATACTATGAGTAGTGTTACATATTTACAAATAGGAAATGTGGTAGCCATGTTTGGAGAGATGAGCAGACGCAAATATTACAACGCGAAAATAAGGACTCTTTGGTTCGAGACTAAAAGAGACGGTAAATTTTGGACATAAAATTCTTATGATAGAAATTAAACACATTCATGGTTTGAGAATGTCTGGTTTTAAAAAGTAAATTTTTATTAGATTGCGTCAAGGAGAGAAGAAATATACGACCGATGATGACTGGGTTTAATACCAGTGTAGGCATCAGTTCAGAATAAGTGCCTGCAAATGAGTATGGCCAGTGATAAAATTGATCAAGGAAATTTATAAAACAACTGATACAGGATTTTACTGTCTCGTTACGCAGTAGAGAAAAAGTTATGTAAATTTGTGTAAAAACGGCGAATTTTCAGCAAAAATCTCTTATTACACGGCCCTGATAACGAAAAAGTGGATAAATCCACTTGCTAAATGTAGAAAAAGTCCTCTATCATGTGGTGTAGCCAGAATCATGTTTGGCGGGTCCTTGATACCAAAATATCGAATGCCTGCAAAACGTACTGCCCACCCGGCTGTCCGTCTAGCTGTGAAAAACACGCTCACGTATAAGACCATTTATCTGATTTTCTCCAATACTGATATTCGCCAATCGATGTGGCTGATGTCGCGGCCTTTGAATTTGAAACAGATATTTTAATTTTGGAGAATAATTTACATGAAGCCCTTGGGACATTTTCCAAATTTTCAAAAAAATGTGTCCATCGTTTTTTATTAAATTTTGTTGTTGGATAGTGCGAAGGATATTTAAGAGGAGTGTGCAGGTCTCAAGTTCGTCGAAACCCTGATTTTTCGAAAATTGCCGAAGTTCAAATTTTTCCAAGTCTTCCCAGAACTAAAATATTAAAGATAAAAATTTTTCCCTTAATGAAATCTGTTCCTTAAAGGTAGATTTTGAATTAAGATCATGTACAATTTTTTGAAAATTTGAGTAATTTTTAGAAGTTTTCGTGAAAATACGGGCGAGAAAGTACGAGCTGTTTTAGTACCACTAGTTTAAGAACTGGATTTTTTCACACGTGATTCATGTACGGAAAGCAACTCACGTTAACGTAATTCAGATAAAAATTTGACGCACATAGACGGAATTCCTACGCGCAAAGCGACGCATGTAGGCATACATTAATGAACTTTGGGAGTTCGGAAGATAGAATAATTAATGGGAGGTTACAAAGTGTAAACTGCAGTGGGTGATTTCTTGTACAATTTTGTCAGGGAACATTTCAATTAACGGTGTTGTTGGAAAAGCAGGATTTTCAGACAACGCGGATAAAATGTCGAAATTGAAATGACCAACCGAGACATCCGCGGATTCATTCAAGTGTGGGTAATTTGTGTATTCTTAATATTATTAGATTAGGTGTTAGGTACATTTTTAAATAATTGAACGTGTAATTAATAATTGCATTGGAGAAGCCACAATTTTAAATTTCAAGAGCAAGAAACAAGAACCGAAGATTCCTGGAGGACTTCGAACATTGTACTCGCTGGAATTTCGTCTCGGCGTGGTCGTAAGCTGCATCACCTCAACGTCGGCAAACCTCCTGTTGGGTTTAAATCTTATGACAGAGGAGTTAGATGGGAGATTCGCAATGAGCAGGAAGGAGATCTGTTGCTCATGGACCTACGCTAAAATTAATATCTTATTGGTCATCTAATTGAGAATATCCTTGTTCACTGGTGAGCTAGATAGCGTATCTCAACGTTTCTTTGAATGTTTGGGCTTGTTAGCCTATTTTCATTCGTTTGTGAATGATCAGTCGGCGATTGGAGGAAATAGTGAGGACTGGAAAGGAAAGGAAACTCATTGTCATAATCTACTGCAGAAAATCTGTTTGTACTCGTGATTGGTAGTTGGAATAATGTTTTTGCTTTCGCGGATGGACAGATGGAATGTTCCGAGGTGTTGCCTATTGTTGATCAGCCGCCTGTGTTTTGAACGACCTCTTCGAGTGTAGGGATATGTTGTTCTAGTTTATTGTTCACGCGTGTGAAGGCATTTATAAAGTCAGCTTTGAGAATGTAGAAGGTAAAATGTGTAGACTGAATAGTAGCTGTGTCACGATTGCAAATCAAAGTGTGTGTAGTAATTACGAAAATAATAAGTAAAAACCCAGACAAATATAAAATATTATCTAAATCAATATCTTTAAAAACGAAGTGTATTTAATTTAATTACATGTTTGCTTTTAAGAAAAAACTACTAGATTCTAATTAGTATTAAATGTGATTTATTGACTGTGAAAAGAGTTAAATATATTTTATGTAATAGATATTAGCTGCAAACCATAAATATAATTAGAATACTTTACCTATTCCAAGACCACAAAATTCATCACTATTGTACTGCGACAATATCAAATACATAGTTCAAATTATTCCATTATATCGTGAGAGAAGAATCTGTTTGAATTTTGATGTTTTCCCAATAATCACTACTTTTTCGTCAATAGTTTAACACCTTTCACAAATATAAATTAATGTTGTACATAAAAAGTGTTGGTACTCTTCATTACATTATTTCTTGCACTCGTTGGAATACAAATATACATTACGCCGTCTTTTGATGTTTGTTTTTCTCCATTTCTGCCGCTTCGAACACCATAAAATATATTCCAATTTATCTGCAACAAATAAACAAAAACAATTTAACTACAAACGTATAAGAAAACGCAGAAAAGTAATAAAAATTTTTAAAATAATGAAGCATAACCATAGCACGTGTGCCACGTAAAGAAGCCACCTCCAATGCTCCACTTTTATAACCAAAATTCGAATGTAACATAACATAACATACACTGTTAAGGGCAATGAAACATTATTTTTCCCACTTAATTAGTTGATTGGAATAGTTACACACAGTAAAATTACAATACTATACAACCAGCTAAAAATTAGCCAGGACATATTGTTCAATGGAATCCTTAGTTTTTGGTTAACCCGTAACTACAGGCATGAATTTTTGTTACACTAATACAGGAGTGTGTCAGAGAAATTCCACTGCAAGTCAATTGATTCTTTTCAAAAACCAAACAATTAAAATAGCTTAAAAAGGACTATTTCTATTAGATAAGTTATTTCTGTATAAATGCAATGGAAAAATATTTTATTACGGCTCTTTTGCATGGCAAAATAGCTCCAATTTAAACTATTGCAGTTTCAGCTTTGTTATAGTACATAACCTTGCTCTTCTTTCAATTCTAAGATAATGACTTAAATCACAAATAATTATTTTTACACAGTTAAATAGACAACAAACATTGAGAAATAAAATGAACTGAAAACAAAAATATTTTTGTAGAAACCGTGAGTGTCAAACATAGGGCCTCAATAGATAGTCGTGATAGTTAAGGAGCGATGAGAAATGAAGGTAGCTAGAATGGCAGTATCGCCCCACAGCGAGAAATGATTGAAATATAACCTTAAAAATTGGTTGCGGTCTCCCTGATCCTAAGCCTGTAGTTATGGGTTAAAATAAACGCCATTTTAAAAACAAAATGGTATGGATGCACACAAGAAGCTAACTATGCATTAAACTCGCTAAATTAACCAGAATTTCTTTTATTATGATCTTATTTTATGAAAGTGAACGCGTAAATTTCTTAATTGGTTCAAGCGAGATCTTCCGAGAAGTTTTTGTATGTTTAACCTTGCAGTAATCGCGCGTGGATTGACAGACCTCAAGAATTTTTTCCCCCTTTTGATAGCTATAACCTTAGGAATCGCGTAATTTCAGTACCTTCCTAAAAACAGTAGTTTAAACCATTAACGATTAACCTAAACGTTAGCTTTTAAACCATACTTTCATTTTTGTTTGATGTGTGCATTGATAACGGGGTTATCAGGGATTGCAGACTCTGTCCGGCACGACTATTACATCTTTTTGCTCAGAATGTGTGTGTAAGGACAATAATGGATACGCCAGTAAAGTAAGTTAAATATATGTAAACTGATCAGTGTAATGAACCGTTTTCGTATGTTCTTTTTATCTCGTAAGATTTATTAAAAATCCACGAAAATGCATAGTTAGCACGAAAATATAATACGAACTTGAAGCATTTCTCTTGACAAACGAATGTCAAAATTGGTCTTCCAGTGCTATTACTTTTTCATTAAAATATGTTTAACACTCGAGAGCCTTTTCTATGTAGATTTCTTTTACATCTAGGCATATTTGACTTATCATCTTTCCTTATTCACTTTTCGGTGCGTGCGAACTCGCAGTATGTCGTGATCACTGACTTATTAAAACATGGCGCAACTACTGTACAGCCATTGTCATTATAGGTTATAGCCTTATAAGCATCGCCAAAATATTTTTCCTGTCGTAAGAAACAATTAGTGTTAAATTACGGCGTGAAGACCTGCGGACTGAGCTTCCGGGTTCGCGAGCCGGGCTTCCGGGCGCCATTCCCTAATCCAGGGTTTGTTTGACCACGACGAAGCGCCCCCCCCCTCTCGCCCAGTCACCCCTCCCGTTGGATTCGCGCCGTCCGCCGCTCGCCGTCGGATTCCAACTCAAGTGTGAAATGTTCAGTGATCCAGTGTTAATTGGCGTTGCTCTGAAGGGCCGTTTGCCCCGAGCGAGCACGCCCGGGCGCCCCTCCCAGCCCCGCCCCACCCCACCCCGCCACACTCCGCGCCGGGCTCCCCGGCCTCCCCGCCGCGTCCCGCGCCCCGCCCCGCGCCGCGGCCGCTCGACCTCGTTCGGATGCGCCCCCCTCTCCACCACCCCCACCTCCCCGTCCCCTACACGATGCCTGCGTGCTTCTCTGGCTTGATTCCGTGTTATTTGTCGTTAATTTCCCCTTCGCGTCCTCTTCCACTTTCCCTCTTTATTTCTCCTAATTGCCAACGTCTTCTTTACTTGTTGATCTTTTCTTTGTGTTTTCCCACAGATGCAATGGCCTTAGAAGGTGTTTTTGACTTCTTAACGTACGTAGATTAATGTGTGTTATTGTCATTACTATATTTCTTCAGCTCTTTCTGTACCTGTTGTTTCCTTGTCGAGTGAAAAGATCACATTTACTCCAATGAGAAGTGTGATTTTTGATGGTAGTACCCGGTACCTAGAGGCTGGTGTAATGAAATATGCAAGTATTATGTCTAGCAATTTTTCGATAATTTTTGTAAATGGGAAACGAAACAATCAATCATACCGAATTGTCATAAAGAATTCTATCTCTCTTATCTTCGTTCACAGTCATTAGAATGTGATTCCTTTCACTACGCTTCTATTCCCTAATTCTGATATTGTGATTTCCTTTTAAAGGTTGCTATTGAATTTCCTCTTCCATTTCCGCTCAGATACCTTCCAGTCATGCCCGGATCATCAATCAACATATTTTTATTTTTCCGTTCCTCAGAATTCCTTGCTTCGAATATTTCTCCAACATCCCCTTCTTTGTCTTCCATCATGTCATTTTTTCATAGTACAGCCGAAAAAGGACCCTTCTTCTCTTCATACTCTGAGTTCTGTTTTCCGTTTTCTCTGTTCAAGTTCATTCACCTTTCTGTAATTATTTTCCTTCAATGTCTTCATCCTCCGTATCTTCCACCCGTCGCTCTGACTGGAGGGAGAGCGCCGGAAGTGCACACTTCCCCTCCTGGCCGGCTGTCGACCACTCGAACTCGATTGATTGTGCTTCGCCCCTCACACGTCCATGGCAACCCAGCTCGTCTCGACTTCCTCGAGAATACGCTGTTGCTGCTCGGCCTTGCTCATTGGGTCGTGATGGTCACGCAGCTTGATTGGCACCTCTTCGTTTCACGTCCTCTTTCTCCAGATCTTTGTCTAAACTCGTATTTGCACCCGTTTTCCGTCAAACCCTCATCTTTGCTAATTGTTTACAAAAAACAATTAATGATTTGTCTTTTTTTGTAAAGACTCGCATCACAAAAAAATATAATAAACCAATGTTCCTTTAGTGACCTGGAGAAAATTGAACCTTCTTGGTATAGTGTGTGTTTTTGTGGTAATTAGTATGTATTGAAGTTGGATGCTTTTTATTTCTTTACGTTTATCACTTGGTTTTTATTTTGATAATCACTGTTTTTCACTTTGAAAATCATGTTACAAAAACCGGTTAGTACTATTTGAAAATTAACAAGCTTTAGCCGGACGATATGCATGTTGTGTCTTCATATAATAACATTCTATCCAGATGTGAAATTGTGTTAATATACATCGCTCATGAGCAGTATTCACTACATTTAAGATTTTAGTTCATTTTTCGAAAGGCGACGTTACGATAACGTCTAACTCAGCATAAATCTTAATGTTTTCTCTGAATTTCATTTGTATTAATACATTAAATCTCTCGGAATATAAATATTTTAGAAATATTTCCCAACCACAAATTCAAACTTCGAAGTTTCTGTAGCTTCTGTTACACATACAGCTATCACATTTCCTGCTACATCCGACTTATATCTAGGCTTTATGATACATTTGAGTCAGTAACTTTGGATTTACGCGCAGCGTTTCAACCTGCCATTGTACCTGAGAAGCGCCCCTGCGACTTCGAAGGAGCAACCTACCGTTCCTCCTGGAGTGCCCACACAGATTTGACCGGCGGAGGTGGGTCAGTGTAACAGCTGTTATCACTGCAACGCGTTTGACCGGAAGTTCCTACGGTGTCGGATTTTTTTACAGTACTTAGATAGCTAGGGACAAATACTGCCGCTATTTGGAGGAGACCTTTCGAGTTCGATTGCTATGATCGATCGTTGTTCTCCAAACAATACCAGTTGAATAGCGGAGCAGAATCTTAACAAACCTGTCACGGACCTCACGATCGTTTTCTTCTTCATCCGTGTCCCCATTGCATCCCTTACATACACTCACACATTTACGTACTTTACACCACCACACATGTCGAAAGACCAGTCGAGAGATTAGACCTTATCCCGGCTGGGATGGTGTCCCGCTGGTGGAAGGTAGAGACCCCCATCCAGACGGTCGCCACCGGATCTTACGTATTGGCAGCAGGAATATCCTCACCTCCAGGAATATAACGTGCTCTACACTAACGGGAATAATTGTCGCACCCATAATCAAAACAGTCAATGAAATCCGACGGATTCGAACTAGTAACCGGGCGCCGCCACCGACGTAGTCCAGCGGTCTGACGATCGTCGCAGGCTTTTTGATCCGGCAAGCGCGGTCTCTCCCGGAATGCGGCATACCTCCACTCGTTTTCCTCCCCGCCATTTCCTCCCCTCCCTCTCCCCCTCCCCCGTTGCCCGCTCCCCTCGCATCTCTCTTCCCACCCCCTTTCTCGCTCCGCTGTATCTGCAACTGTCTGTGTACTCCAGCGAGCGTTGCAGCCGTTTGCTGTATTTTATTACCTGCGAACACTGGTATGTGTGGGCGCGCGCGCGTGTGTGTGCGTGGTCGCTATGTGTCCTCCTCGGACTTTTTTTTTCTGGCCGCCGCCCGCAGCCCGCGCCGATATGAAGCGTTGTATAAAGTTTGCCGGCGCGGCCGCGGCCGCCGCGACTGGTCTCCGAGGGGTGGCTGTGCGGCCGCCGCGGCGCGGCGCTCTTGAGTTTCGCGGTCGCCCGGTGGCCCCGAAATGGCCCCCGGCCGCCCGGACGCACGACGCAGACGGCCACTGACGCTGGTTCATTAGTGCACGTCTGCGGAGTGTCGCCGCCAACAGTATGCTCGCCTTCCCAGCGATTATTGAAATCATGGAAGTTAACAATTGAAAGAATGAAATTTTAAAAATGACGTGTTAACATGCAATGGTGTAGTTAGGGGAGGCAAGGGGGCGCTCCGCTGCCGGAGACACCATTTTAGGGATGACACCATTCAGAAAATATTTTAGTTGGAATTATATAATTTTAATGATTTATTTAATATTATTTAAATATATATATATAAATTTAATAGTTATAAATTTAAATCATAAATACCAGGAATGCAAAAAAGTAATGTATACTAAAAACATAAAAACATGCATTTGTTAATTAGTTATTCTTCAGTTTAAATTTGTTTTTAAATTATATTTCAATTATCCTGAATTACGTAGTTTTTTTAATATATTTTAAATAAATGTCATGTGCAAATATATACTTGTATTTTTTATTAAATAATGTATAAATTATTCAGTAATAGATATTTTTATATTTAATGTATGGGGGTGAGTGATACGATTAGTTTTGTCCCGAATGACATCAACTGAAGCTACGTTACTGTTAACTTGAATATTAAAATATTACTTGCATCAAATGAAATGCCGAACTTAATATTATGCTAAATATATAGAAAATAAAACTATTAACATCTAGATCTAAATAAAAGGAGCTATTTTAACAGAATTAGTTAAGAAGCAAAGAACAGCCACACAGACGTTTGTTTGAAGTCTTTCTTACAAAAAACTCGCATCATCGTCACTAGTCGGGGTAGGTCTTTATAGTATGAATTATCTCAACATATGGACAGTTTATTACACTTCTCAGATATTGTAAAGGCCTTTGCCATCTGTGGTAACCTCAGCCAGTCTTAAACACACTTTCAACGTACGCTATTGAATTCTAATTATGGAAATATAGTATATCTATTCTCCAACTCCTTGATGCAGTTGCTCCAAACGAAATCTTGTAGTGTAGTGATGTGAAGATCGATGCAAACCAGCGGGAGTCCATGGCAATGGTAGCACGACAAAGTCACTCTTCACTTGGTTGATCTCCCCACAAGAGAGCAGTAAGTAATCAAAGACGCCCTGAACGCTTTTACGCTTTCCACAGGGAATACGTTTAGGCGGGATTTTGATAAATACATTTAAGAACGTTTGGTGTTATTATTTATAATTTTACTTTTACTTTTCTGCATATATCCTCTTTTTGACATGCAGTTCCACAAACTTAGAAAGTGGAGAAGTTACCACAGATAGTTTCCTTTCCCGACGCTAGTTGCGTGCCAATGCCACCAGTAGGACTTGACATCACTGATGTAGTCCGTAAGTTAACTGGCTCTGTGCTTACCTGCGGTCAGTTTTTCAGCATATGAAACGTGGTAGATGTTGTC
>JAHLJT010008446.1:201968653-201984689 GCA_031308135.1 Acheta domesticus
GATCTTTTGTAATGTAACGTTGTTTTTTTGTTAAGGTTGCTAAGTGTTTTGTTCTCTACTCATTACGAAGGTTTTGGTATCTTCCAATGTCGGCGATTTAATCTCAACCGTTGGCATGCAGTCCTCTGAAGTTCAAGAAATTTCGGAAAACCTGAATAGTAAGAACATTATTTGAGTCGTTGAGAGCAAAAGTGGAGTAAGTCAAAAAACATGCTTTCCGGAAAATGATGTGTAAACGAAAATCGCGTTTAAAAGACCAGTATATTTGTCTTTTAAACCTAATCTGAACATAGAAAGTTCATGCTTTAGCGTCACTCTTAAGAAGACAGGATTACAAAATCAAGATTGTTTTGACTCCATTTATTAAAATTTTACTCTCAATTGATAATTTTAAATCGGACTGATGTATTATTTCATTTTAATGGATAATTTATTTACCTTAAAGAGAAAATGGCAATTAATGTAGCTAAATTTGTGACAATAACAGCCAAGTAACTTCTCCCAAGACTGTCATGGACCAGGTATCCAATAACGTTCCGCCACTCCGGAGGTATTGTACAACTCTTACTTTTAAATATCCCGCCACTTTCTCTGGGCGCAGTGCTCGCGAGCTTGTTACCTTGCCCGCGACCTAAAGTGTGTGGCCTAAAGTGTTAAGGAGACATTCGTTTAATTTATTGCAGATACTTTGGACTGAAATATTGCATATCAGTTAACTTATTTTGTTGACTTTTGAGTGACTTTTGTTTTTCACACGCCGTTTCTGAAAACTATGACTTCCTTTCAAATAATTGGCGTGCACAATTTTCGTCTGAGATGGTAATGTGATGGAAAAATAGGGCTTTGTCACGATTTTCAGCCAAGTGAAAGGAATTTTGAAGTTGCGATTTTGACCCGTGCACGTATCACGAAAAGCGATTAAATGTTATTTTTTCGAGATGCTTCTTCTGTGATGGGTGCAGATAAACAAGAAGCTATTTCTTGGGACCTCCTGGAAGCTGTTGTTTCGTCCAACCTGTGACATGCAGCACAATTGCATGCAGCGATATGAGCAACTTGTTGGCAATTTCTGCGTTTTGCTGGCCTCTAGCTAAGAGATATTGATTTGATTCACACCATTTTAGCCCGTGGTGGAACAATTTTATTTATTTATTACGTCAAAAACAGTTAAAAACTGCGTATGACGAGCTATGGGGAGAAGTGAATTTTGTGCACGTTTTCATAATTCTGTGGTCTCTATCCTAAACCATATTCTCGCCGAATTCTGAATACAGAAAAGAGAGTTTTTTTTCGAGTTTTGTTGACAAAATATTCGCTCCTATATAATAAAATATATTTTCAAAGGTAAATTAGCTATAAATTTCTGCCCTGAACCCTCATGTTCTTCATGAAAGAATAATACTTTTTGCCGCGATAATATGAAAAACGATAATTTGAATAACTATATTTCCCACTGAAATTCAGAAGACGTGCACAAATAATGAAGTTACATTTATGTCCAGAAGCAAAACAAGGGACAATCTCAGCATTTGCTCAAGGATCAGGGAAACTGGACGAAAAACCTGATCGAGATGGGGGCCATCAACCCAGAAACTGTGGTACAGTACTTGTTACAGGTTCTTTATAATTATACAGTCCAAATGATAAATAATTACATTAACTATCATTGTTAAAATTAATTCTACTTTCCTTTTTGATGCTCGGTATAGTCTCGAATTGTATAGAAACAGTTATGCAGCAGAAAAGATTTTACTTGGGACTTAAACTTTTCTATTGAATTTAATCGTTTAATGTCTTCTGGCAAAGTGTTGTAGAGTAATGTACATAAATTGTATGTGAATTTTTTGTAGTGAGCTGTTGATACTGCCACCTGGTGAATATGATTACTACGTCGTGTGTTATACTTATAGACATCGGCGTTTGCTGAAAATATATTCCCGTCCTTAAGTAAGTCATTTTTGACAAAAACTACTGATTCGTAAATCAGGAGACAAGGTAATGGTAAAATTCCTAGATTAATAAAGAGTGACTTACAAGAATCACGTGGGTTGGATTTGCTTATTATTCGTACAATTCTTTTTTGTAATCTGAAAGTCTGTGAACTATAAGATGTGTTTCCCCAAAATATTATGCCATATCTCAGGCGGGAGTGAACATTGGCAAAATATACACAACGAGCTGTATGAAGGCTGACGGAATTTGAAAGAATTCTGAACGCGTAGCATAATGAGCTTAATTTTGTGTTCAATTCATTTAAGTGGGCATTCCATTTGAGGTTTGACTGAATTGATAGACCTAAAAATTTTCTTACATTAACATCAGTCAATGGCACACCGTTCATTTTCAATGGAGTACAGAATTTTTTATTTGATATGGAAAACTGCATTGAAACTGTTTTATTTTCATTTACTTTTAATTTGTTATAACGGAACCAATTTGAAACGTCTGATATTGTACTATTTACGGTTTCTTTGTTGCAAAGAATATTTGTATCATCCGCAAAGAGAACTGTTCTTCCGTTTCGAATCGCTAAGGGCATGTCATTTACGTATAATAGGAAGAGAATAGGGCCTAAAATCGATCCTTGCGGGACTCCTCGTACAATTGGCAAAGAACCGGAAAGGTGTGTACATAAAGTTCCATCATTCCAGTAAGGTATTTCTACTCTCTGAGATCGTTGTTTAAGGTACGAACATAGCCAATCTAGAGCAATACCACGGATTCCATACGAAGGTAATTTTGAAAGTAAAATGTTATGATCAATGACGTCAAAAGCTTTGAAAGATCTAAAAATATTCCAATAGTTGCTTCGTTTTGATCCATGATGAGGCAACATCCTTAAGAAAAGAAAAAATGGCTGTTTCCGTAGATTTTGATTTCCGGAATCCATGTTGGCAATTTGAAAACGCGTCGTGTTTATTGAGAAAGGTTTCCATTCGTACATAAAAAAGTCTCTCTAATATTTTTGAAAAAACTGACAAAAGAGAAATTGGCCGATAATTTTGAACTTCATTTTTGTTGCCTTTTTTGAAGAGCGGCTTAATCTTAGCTGTTTTAAAAATATCTGGAAAAATTCCGGTGCATAAGGATGCATTAAATATGTGAGTTAACGGGTGTATAATGGCTGGCGCGCACGTCTTTAACAAACAATCCGGAAATTCATCTAAACCGGCCGAATATTTATTTTTTAATTTACCGATTATTTTGAGAATTTCATAGGAAGAGGTTTCGGAAACGAACATAGTGTCTAAGACTTTTAGGGAAACGTCAGATGTTGAATTTTGTGGCTGAAAACCCTTAGTGAGATCGACAGCAATTCTCGAAAAGTATTGGTTAAAGAGACTAGCCACTGTTGCCGGATCGTTCACATCTCTATCGTTATCTTTTAAAACAACATTCTCTACAAGGTTTCTAGTTGGTTTGGTCGCATTTTTTACTATATCCCACATTGATTTTGTTTTGTTATTTGAGTTCAAAATATCCTGATCGTGTTTCATGATTTTCAAACCATCTACCAATTTTCAAACCATCTACCAGTGCATCTAAATCAAATCTTCCAAAATATTATTTACACCACTTTTGCTCTAAGCGGTTCATTTATGCTAACATTACTACTAACTTTGTTTTTCACCAAGAAAGAAACTGCTATTATTATTATTTTTATTATTATTATTGACTCGGGAAATAGCGCGCTAATTGTTGAGTTCATCGAACAATTAGCTGCTAAAATTCACCCATTCTGTATTAAATTTGTTTCAAAAACCTGGAACAATAGACTGGCCTATACCTCTCCAATAAGGAAATCGCAGGTAATCTAGGCTTCATTCACAAGAATATTATAGTTTCTAATCATGTTTCCCCAATCAGGCCATTAATTTCCAGGAACAAAAGAATGATTCTACCCAATGTTTGCCTGAGTAGTCCAAATCAAGTGATTGAAGACAAGTTATTAACAAATGGTGTTAGGACTGTTAGACCGGGAGCCAACAAGAAAATCGACGTATGATAAGCTCAAAGCACAAATTTTTGAGAAGTTATCCAGTGAGATGACGAACAAGGAAACGCACGTATAGCGGCCTGCAGGTGTCGGCGTTGCGCTGCGCAATTTTTTAAATATGTCGAAAAACTAGGCCATCAAGTTTTAAATGTTTGGAATGGTAGAGAGTCTGAAATAAGGTAGAGTTTCTGAAATTGTCATGTCGGAAATCGAACTGCTTAACCAATTCCCGTGAAGTCACGGAAGTGAAACAGCTGGGGGCACCGCGGGTCCCTGGAAGGGTGATCGTCTGGGAACCCGAATACAAACGGCGCCGAGCTCTTGGCGGATAGGGAAAAAGGCAATGCCGTGAAAGACTATTTTTTTTAAAAAAAAAACATTACTCATATTTTAACATGGTAAAGACTGGGAACATAGGCGATTGTGGATATAGGGATCAAATAAATTATGATTCGTTGCTTGTTGATTCTTCCTGTAGAGGTTCATTCAAATCCTCTCCCGCCGAGAACTGCAGAATGCATTTATTACGTTGGTTCACATACCTCTTTCAGAATTTACCAATTGTTTTTCTATAAAGATCAAAATTGACGTCATCATTTTTGTCCGCCTTCTTGGCTCAATGTACTCAGGCTGACACACTACAGCAGGGCTGCTCAAATGCAAGAATCGTTGCCAGACTGCTCAGGTGGCCCGCGTACCACTCGCCTTTCTCTTGGTTTCATTGAACGAGCTACAATGTACTCAATAGAGAGGCGGAAGCAGTTCCATCTTGCAGCAAATTGAAGCCTTTTTTTGCAGTCAAACAGCGCCGTCTGGAGAAACATTCCAGTATTCCGTTTGGCGCTGGTTCAGGCCGGGTGGGCGCGGGACGCGCGTAATGTAAATCCTCTTATGACCAAAAAACAATTATTTGAAAACGAAATCATAATATGTAAGAACGAAACAATATGTAAGATAAACAAAAAGGCAACAATATACTAGAAATAATATCTGATACAAACAACACATCGATTCAGTACAATAACTACACGCCACAATTCACTACATGCTACCATCAGGCACCCCTCATGCTTTGACTGTAAAAAACATTACGGCCCCTAGTTCATCGAGCCTCCACCAAGAGCGCTGAAACCATAGGGTCAGCCACTCTATGTAATATATTCTGGCTGGTTGTTTTCATAAGAAGTGATCACGCCCAGGCGCCTCCCCTCTCCACTGTTGTCGGGCTGACTCAAGAAGCAGTTGGTCACACCACCGGTGGCTCGCAAATAGAACTGGCCATTGCACGCCAAGCGGACCGCTCACTTGAGCATCCCTGCACTACATCCCCACACCAATATTCAATGTAGTATTTGTATTGAAGTGTGGTGACGTGTTGCGAAGTGTATTGCAATAGAGAAGTAGAAAGAGAAGTGAAGTGTAAGTATTATGAAGTGAAGTGCAATGCAGTGTGGTTAAGTCGTGTATTTATTAGTTAAACATATCTGTGTAGGAGAGCCATAAAATGTATGGTTAATACTATTATTGTTATTGCCTTTATTGTTATTATTGCCTTTATTGTTATTATTGATTTTATTACTATTGTTATTACTATTATTTAAAATGGTTATTTATACACCAAGGGCGTTATAAAGCATCTAATGATCGAGCGGCGACAAAATATACATCAAATATAAGTATATTATCAAATATACATAAGAAATATACATCAGAGTGTAAATGTTCAGAGCAGTTTTCTTCTTTATATTTCACGGGCTGAGGTGTCTCAGGGCATCAATTGATGTCACTGCAGTGCCCCTGATCGGAAGGTTTTAGGATTCGGAGTCCGACAGTTGCAGTATTTTCGACACTAGCTACATAGCTATGCGGAATTCAGTCGCTGTCTGGAGGAAAATCTTAGTGCCGACTGCTGTGATCAGCAGTTCTCCGTGGTTTCTCGGATCAATTCCAGGTGAATGTCGGATCAGTACCCTAACAAACGGGCTATGGACCACGCGCGATCTTTCCTTCCTCTTTCCCATCCTATCCCCACCCCTTACACACACAAACTTACATACACTACACCGCCACGCATGTGAGACCAGGCTAGAGTTCAGAGTTTGACGCGGCTGGGGTGGTGCCCCGCCAGGGGGAGATGGGTGAATCCGGAAGCGGACGCATGGGTTGACATAGAATCCATCACATCAACCCCATCTTCTGCGATAAAAACATTCACTACGCTAACGGGTTTAATGACTATAGCATGTGACTCGCCTGAAAACACGAAATAATCACTCAATTAATCCATTTTATTTCACTCTAAGCTATTTCTTCTGCGTCTCCTTTTCCGCAAGCAAGTGGCTAGTGAGCAGTGGCCCGGCGCAGCCCACACGTCCATCCAAGAGAGGGCGGGAGTGAAGAGCAACGCGTGACGTCTGCTCGTCAGCAACGCCGCGACGCCCTCGGCTGCCGGGGGCGGCGCCCGACGGCGCAAGGGGAGCAGGACGGCGGCGGGGGCGGGGCGTCGGAGGCGACGCTGGCGAGGGGAGACGGGTCCGCAGTTCGAAGCCGTGAATCTGCTGCGGCGTCCGCTGCTAACACGCCGTCACGCCCTCATCGCCCCCGTCGCCCCCGTCGCCGCCGTCGCCCCCACGCCCCCGACGCCGCCCCGCGTCGTCCGCAGCTCGCGCTCGCCAGGGTTGTCCACGGCATCGCGGCCCCGCGCCCAATTCCCTACAGACGCTAACTGGTCGTGTTCCTGAATAACTCTCGAGGCCTTGTTGTACCCGAGCTTCGTAAGTGAGGAATAAGTGTGTCCAGACCCGTGTTATTATGTGCAAACAGAGCACACAAAATTGAGATAAGTCAATAGTTACATCGTTTTCTTATCTTTCTTCCTTGTTTTCTGTTTATTAGCCTTCTTCTCTTCTCTATCTTTCTCTTCCTTCTCATTCTTTTCTTCGCTCCATGTACCTTTCTTTCTTATTCTTGTCACCTCTTTCGGTTTCTAAATCTTCTTTTCTATTTCTTGTTTTGCTTCTTTATATTATTTTTCTCCCAGCATTTCTTTCATTTTCCTCCTTTTGCCTCTTCTTTTTTGTTCGGTTTCCAAGCTAATATTAATGTTTCTACACGAATCCACGGGTCGCCAAAATACGGAGCGCGTAACACGTAACGGTCAGGTGGGTTGCGTCGAGCAGGATGAGAGCGATTCTAAGATGCCAAGAGAGAATGTCTGAGGCAAATGCCAGGAATCGAGAGGTTAGTTTTGTGCAGCACAGAAGAAAATATTGGTAAATGTTTTCTTGGCAATGTTTGCGTTTATTTTCTTAATTCATTAATTTTTTAATAGTTTAAAATTATTTTTAAACTTATTTATTTATATATTTTTGAATTGTTTTTAAATTTGTTTGTTTGCTTTTTTATTATTTCTTTTCCCATTATTTGAAAATCTCTATTTTATGACGTGCTTCATTCCCTCGTGCCATTCAGTTGTATAGTGGAGGCTTTGTAGTGGCTTAAATGTCTTTGCCAAACACAAGCGTCATATCATGTACTTAACAATTTTAATGGATGGCTTACAATTTTTTGTATTGGCAGGCCATTTATTTCAAATGTCAAACATGTAATAGAGTTAATATTAACTCCATTTCAAAATATTATGACAAAATAAGTATGGGTTCTTAATTTTTTCTTTTTTTTTAGATTTGTACGTGGTGTTGTAATGGCAGTACGAGTTACATTACGTTTAAGGGCATATATGTTCAATCTACTATCTACTATGACCATCCAGCTCTTTCTTATTTAAATCAATGTATATTATAATTAGAGCCCGGAAGTTTGGCAAAATGCCTTTTTGTTTTCGTTACTATTTTATGACTTTTAAACAATAGGGAGCCACTTCATGTATTCTGGAATTGTTTTGGTACATTTCTATTCTGCCTTTTTGGTTTTGGCTTCTGATGCCTATTTTTGCGTTTTCGGTCATTTATGTCATTGTTTTGCTTTTTTCTCCTGGCAACCGATCCCGATCAAACTGAATGTATACCTGCAAGCCTGGACAATGCGAAAGCACGGTCATGTTTTATCTTTCTGTGGAAGAAGAGGCAGTTTTCAAATTTTAAATGAAATAGGAAATGATACCAGTTAAGATTTTTTTTATTTTTTTCATTGATGTTGACAGGCTTTGTTTTCTCACAAGGAATCCCATCCTACTTTTGAGTTTGTCCTCCGAACTCCTCTTGACCACATCTTTCTGTATATGATATAATTTTTTTATTTATTTATTTAATTCAGTTTGTTAACTTCATATGCATTTTGTTGACCTATAACTACAATCTAATTTAGCATTTATCTGTACTAACTACAAAACTGATATAGGAGACTCATAGAGCACCAACTATTTTAGATATTATGTGAAAAAAGATTTAAGAACGCTTCTAATGGGAATCTGTTTTTAATGCGGGTTGGAAAATAGTTGATTGATTCTAGATTATAATGGTCGGCTTGGGCTATTGAGTTAACATTTGAATGAAAGTTATTGGAGAGGTGGGCAATGTGATAGGAGATAAGTAATAGGTTTAATTTTTTAGGAAGTTGTCTGCTTGATATGAACCAAGGGGCGTGTTGCTATTCCGAGGAATTTGTTTTGCTGAATTTTATTCATATATTTGTTTGTGAGTATTGGTCCATATCGGACACGCATAGAGCACAAGCTGTTAAATTCTTATATATACCTTTCTCAGTGATGGTGATTACACAAGTGCGAAGAATGAAAATTATAATTCCGTTTTCACAGATGCCTCTCAAAAAGGCTTCCACTCAAAAGGGATTCCACAGTAGCATTTCGAAAGATAGCTAGTAAAGCAAATTCTTAGTCGTCGTACCGGATGGTCAAGTGGAGTCAAGATTTCCAATAAAAGATCGTTTCCTTACACGTGAAATTCTAATGTAAATTTTAGCGTTAGAATAAACATGTGAATCATTTTAATTATTAATGTTTCACAATTGTTCATTTTAATTGTGATTTTTCATTGCTTACAAGTCCCTTTGCAACCTTACTTCAGCTAAATGCCTTTTTGCCTACATGTTTTAGGTGAAATAAATGCCTGAATTTCCGGGCATTAATTATGATTATTCAAATATATATGTTTGGAAAATATTAGATAAGATATTACTTTGCTTCGTTGTTATAAGTAATGTGTTCCTTTCATCTGAGATAATGTTATGAATTTATAAATTTCTGTGAGGTCTTATAGACTCACCAATTATTCTTCAGAGAAACTTACAAGCATCAACATTAGTGATATCATAGCATAATCACAAATACAATATTAGGTAACAAAATGGTGGAATAATAATTCCGGAAATGGAATACAATTTTTCGAGAATTATACCATCGATAAGGCTGCAAAATATCTCATTCGTTTCGTTATCAACTCAAATTTCTGTAAAAGTCATAACTTTTATGAGTTTGACTTTTATCGTTCAAAAAAATTGAATAAACCTACAAACAATGTGATCATCATACCCTTCAGCACAATGTTTTTTCATCACTAACGCGTGATAAATTTGAGTGTCTTTTGTTCATTCAGGACATATTTGATTGATACGTATTTTGTATCAAGGGTAGTATGATTCAGTGATCGAAATATCGTGCGTTTCCATTTGTGTTTTGCAAAAGGGAATCTCGTATTATCTCTATATGTTCCTTCGAAATCGGTGTAATTTGTTTTCATTACGAGCCTGATTTAATAAGAACAATATAAAGATACATAACAAATCTCACAATTATTTATTTCCAATTTCATAAGTACAGGCAATAGTTAGTATATTATGCAAACAAAATACAATAAAATATAAGACGAATATGAGGGTGGTATAGGAGTGCAGTTTTCTTGGTGTACTACGAGTTCAATTCTAAATAGTTATACTATCCTGTCTCAAACGAAAAGAACCAAGTAGCATGTTAATTTCAGATGTGATAGAGAGAATTTGGATGCTATTTTAAAATATAGGACAATCTTTTTTTTTTGGTATTTTCAGAGAGGAGCAGAAAATAATTAAATCTTTTTCTTCTAACACAATCATAAAAAATTCTCAGAACATATATTATATTAAGATGCCTAGTCAAATGCACTATTTTTATTGGGTAATTAGTTCAGAAAAACATGTATATTTATGATATGTATAAAACATACTTTTCCAATGTAAACATTTTTTTCGCGAATATAGAGAGATCGCCGAATATAAGACCATCCGTTTTAACGTACGTTGATACATACGAGGATAAACTGTATACAACAATATGGAGCCATTTTTGAGAAAATAATTGTTTAAAAAGTGCCTCTATCTCATAAAATTACGCAAAAATTATTCATATTTTCGAACAATTGTTGATGGCAAGATGTGTCTTTCAGAGAAGGTTTCATTAAGGAAAATAAACTCAATTTTCATTATTGTATTTGTAGGAAGACGCGAAAAAAATTTAAATTTTGCAATTTTCGAAAATTCTGGGGATTTCAACGAAAATTAAATCTGCACCATTATTTTAATTCACTTTTACACTACCAGAGGACAAAGTTTAATCCAAAAATTTCGAGCTATTTCGAGCTTCGAAAAAATTTCAAAATGTTTTTAAGAGTTCATATAAAGCACGCCCAAAAATCAAAATATCCTTTTCAAACTCAGGGGATCTCGAGTTTCTTTAAATCGAAGGAGGTATGTCAATGAGAAAATTAGATGAACGGTTTTGGCGCCAGCGTTGATTACACAGCCGGATAAACAGACTACAAAAATATCACGAGAGTGAACTCTACCATTATTATCGCGAAACAGAATAACGACTTGTAAGCGTTAAATATCAGTAGACGCCAGCAGGACAGGCGTCTCAGTCAAAATAAAGATTCCAATATGTTCATTTTTCTAAATTCTTAAATACTGTACTAAATTCTTCCATCTAAATTATGGTTCCTGATTAATGTGATTTTGGTTTCAATATATTTAATTAAAAATGACTGTCTAAAATAAATCAGGATTAAAATCTAAAAAGAAAATAAAGATTCAATATGACTGATTACATATAACAAAAGCGTAATAGTAATAACAATAATAATGTGTTGAATGAAAGCCAAGACGTATGCTAGATGTACTGTTACCGAGGAACACACCCATCGTTTTCGCGTGTCATAACCGGGCTGGTCGTCCTGAATAGGCATTCGGCCCTCGGCGCGGCAGCCAATCGGAAGCGCATCCACGGGAGTTGTCACCGGGGAGGCGCGGGCCTTCGATGCAGGTGCGGCCGGGGCCGGCCGGGGCCGGCGGGGGCGCGCGGGCTGTCTGTCAGAGCGCGCGGCCCGAGAGCCCTAATTCGAGTGGATTTGGCGATGTGACGCGTGCGCCGCGCGTGCGGCTATACAACGTCACTCCACGGAGGCCATCGCACCACCCCACCCCTCCCCTCCCCACCCTTCCCCTCCCTCCTCCCCGCCCCACCCCGCACCCACGGTCCACCCCGCCGCGCCACGCCGCGCCGAGCGGTTTGGGGACCGCCCCGCACGTATATTCGCCACACGTTAGTGCGATGCACAGTAGATGCTATGCGCGCCGCCATACGTGAGACAGTTACGGCATGGCGCGGGCCACCCGAGAGGTGAAATACGCGGCGAACCTGCGGAAAAGCCTGCCAGAAGGGTACTCGGCCGCGGCCGGTGGCTGAAGGCTGACCGTATCGTATTTCACGGCCACTCTGTCTTGTTGCGTTTCTTTTCTCGCAGGTCATATCTTATGCGGGGGATGCGGTGAGAGAATGGTCGGTCTAGGTGATGTTCAGCTCACTCACTTGATTTCGACGATTTCCGAACACAGTGTTATCTGAAATGTGCCGCGTAATGCTGAAATGTTTGCCAAGCGGCCTGATGGCACACTGGGTCTTCGGGCACTGCGCCTAAGCAGGCTTACGCCAAGGCTGTGGTTCGAATCCCGTGCGTGAAGTCAATTATGAGTACATCCATTAACCCATATCTTCCCGTATTCCTTCCCCTTCCTCGTTAATTAATGTGAGTTCGTCGTTTTTTAATAGTGTGCGATGCGACGATCTACGGACCACTGCGTTCAACGCAGTCTGGATGCAACTGGCTTCCTATTCCTAATCCGGTAACGGTATCGATGGAATGGAGGCCCGCATTGATCCGGAAAGTGTAGTTACAACGGCGCGGACTTACGACCGCATCGCTGCTATGGTTAGGTGACTGAGTAAAATGCCAGGTGGCTACCCCTCAGCCGGGGGGATGCTCTACAAACAAACTTTGGCGTAGGGAGAATAAAATAGAAATAGAAATAAAATATTCGTGAAGTCCCGATTTGCATCTTAATTCGATCCAACATTCTTCATGGAACTCACAAAGAATGCAGAGTACTTGCTACGCCACGCCGCCATATAAGAGGACAGTTATGGCATGGCGCGGGCCACTCAGAATAAATAGTGGAAACGCACGCCGCCATATAAGAGACAGTTATGGCATGGCGCGGGCCACTCAGAATAAAATAGTGGAAAAGCCTAAAAGATTATACTCGGCCACAGTCGATGCCTTTGGGATGATCATATTGTATTTCATAGCTGTTCAGTCTTGTTACATGTCTTTCCCAGGGCGTCTATCTTTCCCATGAGTAAGCGGTTGCTTCTTTTAACCTTCGCCTTATTGATCGAATTTTGACCATGATCTACAAATATTCACTGGTATGCCATTATCAGGAGTAAGCTAAAAGTGTCACGATACATTCTTTCTCATATTACTTGTAACTGTTACGTATGTTATAATTTGAAGCCCCTAATTGTCCAATCCGAAAACAAACATTTGGAGGGCTGGGACGGGATCCTAGATAAGTAATTTCCGTAGGCAGCGTCTTATTTAACTGACTAAAGCCGCAATACTGATATAAATGTTTCAGTATATATTTCAGAAAAAATGTTTTCAATGAAGATTAAATCTTCCCCATTTTTATAAGCGTATTTGCAATATCCGAGCAAAAAATTAAAGAAAAAATGTGTAACCAGTTTTGAATGTTATGAAATGGTTTTGGTGCATCATGTAAAGTATCTCAAAAATTAAAATAACCCTTTTAAATTCAACGGACGGGACCATCAGCCAGAAAGTACCATATTGGATGAAAATCGTATGTACAGTTTAGGCGCTGATGTTGATCACATATGGACGGATAGACGGTCAGACGTTTTGTCAAAAACAAATTTGTCAGTATCAGAGAACCACAGAGGCGAGTGTTTCTGTAAAAAATGTCACTGATGCAGCATTACAATACTTCCCCTGTACTATGTAGTGGTACATGGGAAAGTTAAAAATAAATGATTAAAACCAAATTCTTCATCGAATCTACAAATTTGCCATGAATGCACAATATATGTTATGCACGCCTTTGTAACCTTATATTGTAAACGTGTAAACTGCCTTTGTCGGTCTGCTTGTCCGCCACTCATGGTTAGACCATTTCGATCTACCAATTCAGGCAAATGAGGTACCATTCGATGCGTCTCAGTCTTCTGATGGAGAACTGATCTGTTTTTTACGGATCCATCAAGAAAATTCTAAGAAATTTCTCTATTTTTCCCTTTTTTAAGCAGCTAAAATGCGTTTTGAGAGACTTACGGCACCTACACAGGTAATTTATATCCCATTCAATTCCTCTTGACAAGACGAATCCATTGGTACAGCTCTTAGCTGGTACCCTCTAGAATATTCTAGAAGAATTATCAAAAAAACACGGCTTTTTCTGACAGGTTCCACGCACCTACGAGTACATTGCTCAAACACTGTGAATTGTACTTTCTTTCCGGAATTTACACGTATCGTTACAAATTGATTCTACAGATTGACCATGGTTCTGCAATTAAACAATGAAACACTTATTTTAATTGACACTTTTTTATGTATTTTTCTATGCCCAAAAATTGACGAGCCAGACAACTGCAAAATTTTAAAAATTTATTTTTATGATAAAACTTTTTGAGATAAGCAAAATAAAACAGAAATAAAACTTTTTGCGATGAAAATACGTGCTGGAGGCACCAATCTGAGCTATTGGAATGTTTCTACTATTTGTCAGAGATCTGTGAGTGAAGAGTGACCGTAACTCGGTCTTCTTCAGTTACTTCCTCGGATTTGGCCTTATCTTACGCACAGACCTCCCTGAGAAAATGAATAGTGCATTTGATGATATATGATGATTTGATGATACATATGATTTAGTTGTAGGCCAGGAATTTTCAAAATCCACCGACTTATCTCGTTACCGGGATACAAACGAATTTTGCCTAAATCCAATTCTCAACATAATCATATTCAGAAAAAGGACGACGAAGAATGCACAGTCAATGATTTTACGCACAGTTATACGTGAGTAATGCACTTAACCCATTAGTGCATGAAGTTTCCTGGCTTATTTTTGGGGAAAAAGATTTTATATCCATACATTTAAAAGACATACTATGTGAATTATCAAAATTTTATTTTGCACCGTTTCCAAGAAAAACGTGATCCGATAAATCGGATCACATGCATACAGTACTCTTTAAGTGCAGCTGTGGGGCTGCCCGGTTATGCTTTCAGTAAAAAGAACACTGGTGAAATTCCCGTGTACTAAGTCATATATTACTCTAAAAATAAATTATATTTAATCTTTGGTTTACTTGATGTCTAGACTAATTTTTACGTATATTTATGTTACTGGGCAAACAAATGAAAATATTTCGATTCTGAAAAATGATGTTTATTCGTAAGAGATACAATGAAATTCTTTCCTTTCATATTATAATATGCATAAGGCCTTTGAAGTATTTGGAACGCAATTCCGTATCATAGTTTGGCGCATGAATTTTCCTTTACCACTGACAGTGGCGAAGTTTCTTTTCTGTAGAAACAGGAATTATCCCGTGGTTTTTGCACACAAAACGAATGTCAGTATTTGGATCATTTTGCTGTTTTTCTTTTCTTGGTGATGTTTCATGAATGTTCAACAAGCTCAGGCAAATATCTCTTCGGAATTTACGAAAAACAATGGAATTTCTTATCATTTGGCAATATTTTTTCATTAGGAGCCAGGTTTTTACAACCGAAGTATCCAAAAATAAGCAAATATAAGTCAATACTCTTTCGTTCTTGCATTCTAGTTCCGTAGTTCGCCATCATTTGGTCCATCAAATCCATCCCACCCATTCTTTTATTGTACGAACTAAAAATTACAAGCTGTCGAAAATTAATTTACATTTTCTTCTCTTTTGACCACCGTGCATAACTTTCTATTTAGTTTCCTTCATGATTTGTGGGAAAAGACAACATCATTGCCTTTCCATCTAACAAGCATAATTTCCGCAGACGAGGGAAAATCATTGCTCCAATTGTTAGCGCCTTTGGGTGTTCTTCTTCTAACATGTTCAAACTTCAGCAACAGATAAGCTGACAATACTTTTTCATTTAGAAGCAGTGGCTGGAAACGTAGAGAGAATAAACGTAGGCATTCTAATATATTGCAGTGAAGTGTCCCCTGTGCATGTGATGCCGATATTTCGGATCACGAAAATTAATTTGAAATAGTTAGTTATTTATAATTATTTTCTTATAATACCAATTCAAATGGAAAACATGAACCTTCATTATTTCATTTCATGTAAAATTTGTTCATATCAATCAATGTTAGGTATTATAATTAAATGAAAAACTTACCAGCTACGTAAAACAACAAGACTGTAATGCGCCATCTTGCAATCTAATCGCTCTAAATCTAAAACTTCTGAAAGTTACAGCGTATACATTTAATTTACGGCCTTTCCAACAATGCGAGCGTTGATTCGTGTGTATCTCAAACAGATAAGTCTCCAATGACAGGCATGGTTGACGCTTTTCCTGGCATCCGATTTATCGGATCACATGCACTAATGGGTTAATAGACCTTTAGTTAAGAATTAACTTTGTCGTATTTGAGAGCCACTTTGTCTTGGGTTTCTTTCTTGCTGGCAGCTTACGAACGGCCTTCGGTTAGTAAATGTGT
>JAHLJT010008446.1:201985689-201988189 GCA_031308135.1 Acheta domesticus
TATTTTATGTCGGAATTTACATGTACTTTCATTTTTCTGAGTGTAATTTAGGACTATGAAATTATACCCTCAAGAGTACAATCTGATTTCGCTCTTCCTTTATACGCATCCAATTTGAATGGCACAGTTGGTTTCGCGTGGGACCATATATTCAGAATAATTGGGATGTATCTGTACCCAGTGGGAATTGTTTTCTGTGTTCACGCAGACAGAAGGACCGAGGCAGTACGACAGTTTGTTCCAGTTATTCATCTCATTTGGTGTGACAGGCCGTTTAACAACCTTGTAAAATTATGCCTCATAACCTTCAAAATAATACTCTGTTTCAGCAACAATGTTTCTTCAACATTCCCTGCTCTTCTCTTTTAGCTGTCCATCCACATCAATTTTCTTGAATGAATTTTTTTTTCTTTTCATGAATGCTAGTGAAAATTGCCCCAATACACGATCAGTTCGTAAAACGGGAATCCACCAGCTCCTTCTCTCCTTTGCGAGAATAAGAATGATTGGTTTCTTTGATTCATCTCAAAATGATTGTTGAAAGCGTTTTACACTTATCAACTTATGTAAATTAGAACACAATCTTGAATCTTCCGTATACGGGACATTCTTTATCAAAAGCAGAGTTTTCTAACATCGTTTTTATTGCCTTATTATCGTTTAAGCTTTTTATTGCCATATTATTGTTTAAATTTAATTAGATTTAGTATTTCAAACTTATTGCTATAACTGTTTCTCTTGCGAGGAAACTAAAAATTGTGATCTACATATAAGATCATATCTGTTCCATTTTTTAAAATAAAAAACCATCAAAAGTGTAGAAATTCAATTAACAAAGAACATCGTTTTCGCTTTTCAGTTTTCTTAAATCAAATTACTGTAGATACCCTATTTTGACTCTTTAACATTTTCATGTTTAGAACAGTACCGGATTGATTATTTTTAATTAATGTCTGATATTTCAGTAATTAAAATTTCCAGATAGCTATGTTGTTGAAACATATTTTATGGTTTTTATAAATAGTGTTTACTGTGAATAGAAGTATGGCAATTTCAATTAAGTAAAATGTAAATTTATAAGAATAGTTTTATAATATAAAAGGTTTTAAAACCGTTTACATTATAAACCTATTAATATACGATATTAAAACGATAATATTTTTACGATTATTTCAATTATATTTATTTCGAAAATATTATCTATATTACAGTAACAACAAATCATGTGATTGATACATGACCTTTTGTCGTGGAAATGAAAGATTTTTCAAAATCATGAATCTTGCCACTCGATACAATATTCACTATGCGTGCGTAGTATGTATGTACTTAGTGCGACAGCCCGTTACGGGCCAGGGCCTACCAGCAGCGTCTCGCGGCCATGAGTTAAGGGGTACGTGTGGTTAGCACATAGACATCCCTATACTATACATGTGTAGCATAAGTGTATTATTGTTTTTGACCATTTCATTGCATCTTCGACCATTCCAGGAATAAGAAAAATACATTTAAATTTCGTGTCGTTTAGCGCATTAAAGTATACTGCACCCTTTTCTACAATGTTATTCATTCCAAAACGAAGTCTCCAAAACGAAAAGAAAAAATATCAAATGTACTGAATAGAGTCAACATACAATCGCGAACACAAGAAACTACGGAAGTGTCGGCGTGATGCAACTTTTATTATCGCGCTAACGCGTCTCTTCATCTCGTAAGGATCTCGTCCCTTTAACTCTTTCCATTTGTATAGCAGTACACACGAGTGACTTCAACGGGGGGCATTGAAAACGCCTCATTCATTCCTACTTCACAACAAAATGGCAACCTGGCTCTGTGCGTATCTCCGATGCTAAACAAAAGAATCAACCGGCTGCCTGCGCCGCCTTCTCTCAGATGTCCTCACGCTTGTAGAGTCCCTTCTTCCGCCATTCCGCGTACTCGAGCAAGTTGAAAACAAAATGGCGCTTTGAAATGTAAAGATTTTCTTTTTTATTCGGCGCGATAGATTGAAGGTTTTTTCGTGCATTTTCGTTCTCGAGGTGTGATGAAGTGTTATTTGTAAAGTCAGCAAAGTTAAAATATGTGGTCCATTTACAGATGGATTAACTCTTCGTGGAACTATGTTGCTGTTTGCAGATCTTAGGTACATGTTAGTTGTACTACAAAATTCTGTGGACTTCATGGACATTTATCGCGCGAAATTTGCCATTTACTTATGCTTTTCAGGTTCTCCATGATTTTTTTCGATGGTTTTCATGACTTAATTCATCTCCTCTCTGACATGTTACTCTTCTTTCTGATTTCAGAACTCGTGACAGTTTTCTAGATACCAAGAACATAAAAAAATTTAATATTGGGTCAAATATCCCTAGTTTTCCAATATCCGATGTCATGAGTTCCATTCACTTAGAATATTTTTACTTTCTCGTCTTACTTCATATGTCGAGAAAATTGTAATCTTACTTCATGAGACGAAGAAATAGACGATTTATCGTTAGAA
>JAHLJT010008446.1:201993189-201997916 GCA_031308135.1 Acheta domesticus
AAATAAAAATAACAAGAAACTTGCCGACTCCCCATTCCACTGCCCGCGATCCCCTTATGGGTCGCGACACACCGGTTGACAAACGTGCTCTATGGTATGCACCATATTGTGGCCAGGGGCGGATTTTCAAGAAATGTCATTTTTCTTTTCACTTTAGAACAATGCACTTTAGAACAATGCACACATACATTAATTTTATGTTATTACAAATGCAAATGTCTGATTTTTATGTTTGTTTTTTTTTTTGCATTTTTCGTCGATTTCGGCTTATATGACATTTTTCCCTTCTTAAAGCATTTTTCGTTGATTTCTCTGATTTTAAAATAATTTTAAAATAATTTTAAAGGTACTAGTAATAAATAATATTTAAGAGCTGCAACAAATGTTCTCCACAGAATTACCCAGTAACCTATTCTATTTCTTCGCTCTGAAATTGTAGTGTCAGCCGTTGTAAGAATGTAATCTAAAGTTCCTGTGGCTACTATCCAGAAAATAAACATAACGGGTCAGTCGATTTCGGGTTAAGTAAATACAGAGAAAATTTGCAAGGAAAAGCCTCTATTACTAAGTAATATTTCCAACGGCTTGAGTTATTCATCTGAACTGGTTTTGAACAAATTATTTTACATCATTTTTCTTTGCTTTTAGGGGATTTTAAAAACATTTTAAGAGCATTTTAATGATCACTTTTGGCAATGTTTTAGGTCAACAAAATCTCCCCCTTAATGTATATAATGTTTGTGAAGACGTTTAATCGTAACCCAGAAAACACTGATTTCTTCCAAAACAACCGGTGGGGTCGATGGCTCAAGTCTTCAACTGACGTCACTCTGACCGGGAGGTCCCAGGGTCCGAGTCCCGACGCGACGGTGGCAGGATATTCGACACTGGCTATAGACAGCTAGATCGGATCCAACCGCTGTCTGGAAGAGAATTGTAGTGGCTGGCTGCTCTGATCCGTAGTTTCCGTGTTTGTTTTTCAATCAGCTCCAGGAGCATGCCGTAGCAGTACTGTAACAAATGGGTCACAGAACGCGCACGATATTTCCTTCCCCTTCCTTGTCCTACCCTCACCCCTTACTTACATTCACTCACACTTACATGCACTACACTACCACACATATAGGGAGAACTGTCGGGAGCTTTGAGCTTGTCCCCTCTGGGGCAGTGCCCCGTTAATGGGAGATACCTGGTTGGGAAAAACCTGCGAGCCTACGAATAGGACGACGGTTAAACTGTCCCTCCAGCGGGGGAAGATCAGCACCATCTCGCGCGATAAAAAATGCACTACACGTACTGGACAAATTACGTTAGCATATGACGCGCTTAGAATCTCTAAACAATCAATCAAAAATTTCATCCAAAAAATTGTGTACACATGCTAGTCTCAGCAGTGTACCGAGCTCGGAAGCGACTAGTTAGTATTGTACTGGGCGGTGTGCCGTGTCGGTGCACAGCCTCCGATTCTACCGTGGCTCTTATTTGTGCTATTTGTGCTGAGACCTTACAAAAGGCGCAGACTTATCACTACATGACGATCTTCAGAGTCCATGACCGGTTGTACAGATGGCAAGCAAAAGAAAAGTCACATTTTTCGACGCCTAGCCGGCGACAAAAAGACAGCTTCTAATTTCCGAACGTTGTGAAGTTTTCAAGCACAGTAAGGAATATTTTGCAGAGGATGTCTACATTTTGGGAAATGATATTTCCGTGCTTTTGCGTGGAAGATTTGTACATGAGCAGTTGCAGAAATTGTGTAACTCCTAATCTAGCGTGTTGAGCTTTAAAATAGTTGGTGACGTCGTTGTTTGCGGTCATCACAACTCGTGATTTTAATTTAGTGCGGGTAGGTTTGGACATCAGGCCTACGGGTAGATCACTGTTCAGCGTGCTCGCTTTCCATGACGCGACCTCGAGTTGGATTCCCGGTTGTGGCATATTGTGGTGTGCGCTTTCCTTGCGATGTCCCAGTATCTGTTGCTGTGTCACGAGGAGAAAGCTCACTTCTCGGGTTCAGAAGACCAGAATACTGCGTAGGGATATCTATGTGCTAATACGCGTACACCTTAACCCATAGTCGCAAGGTGGGGACGCCTCTGGTGGGCTTTGGCCCCGTCAGGAGCTCTTAGGCCAGGACGGACAGACAGGTTTGAACATCCCGTGTAATGATATATCGGAGCAGCCGATGTTTAGAATGTTCTCTCTTCGATATACTTCGATGTAGTGACCGACTTAGGTTGCTCAGGGCATCAGTTGATGATTCTACAGTGCCTCTGACCGGGAGGTCCTTGGGTTCGATTCCCGGCGGTGGCAGGATTTTCGACAGTAGTTAGATAGCTAGGTCAAATTCAACTGTGTCTAAAAGATAGTTTTAGTGGTTGGCTGCTCTGATCGGTAGTTTTCTGTGGTTTCTCCTACCAACATCAGGTGAATGCCGGAGCAGTACCCTTACAAACGGGCCACGGGCAGCGCGCTATGTTTCCTTTCTCTTCCTTAATTATCGTCATCCCGCAATTAACATCACCACACCCGCAAAACACATGTTGGGACAGCAGTCGGGAGCTTCGAGCTTGCTCGGGTGGGACGGTGCCCCGCTGATCGCCATTGAGCGGGGAAGATCACCGCCACCTCCCTCTATAAAACATGTACTACATTTCAGGGACTAATGACTATAGCAATTGACGCGCCCGGAAACACGAAATAATCAGTAAAGCAATGGATAGATTGCTGGACGACGCATGCGATAAGGAAAATTTGCTCCTCTCGAAATTTTAATGTAGTCTACCCCGCTCTTTACAGCTTGAAACACGTAGTACATACCAGATTTAAACTACCTGCAAGATATGGATTTCATTTCATTCATTAGTATCATGTTGACTGCTCTTCCCATTCCTGATGTTCTAAGAGCTAAGAAAATGGCTGTCAGTAAGTTCATTCAGCAGAGAGCGAATGAGTTTCATCCCAGCCAGATACGACACATAATGGGCCATTTTTAAAACGAAGAAAAATTCAAGTCATGCTTGTGGCATACAAAACCCTCGGACAATTTCCGACCTAATCAGATCCAATATTCGCTCAGCGAGCGAATGATACCAGAACAGAAAAAGAGAGTCTGTTGTGGCATTCCCTGGCAACGAATATTGGCAAAATTGGCTTCTCAGAGAGCCCTTAGGGAAACAAAGTAACAATCCCGTGTAGTTAAGCCATGTTTATGATGGTCCAATACGTTAATTTCAAAGTGCTGCGGAATTAATACCAAAAAACTTACTTTTTCAAAAGAGAAATGTTAGAATAAATTGTTCGTTCAATCCTTCCCTTTGGTAAGTCGACTTTCATTATGAAATATTCTCTATATTATCTTAGATGAATCTGACGAGGAATGTCCATGGAATATTTGTAACTGGGAATATATTCTATAGAGGCTTAGGGAATTCTGTAAATAATGAATATCAACACAGTTGTTCTAAAATTATAAAGTGGAAAAAACTGTCACAATATGATTATTACGGCTACATTGCGTTTTAATAAGAAATATTGTACAACTGATAATTTAGTGCTATTGATAAAGACGTATTAAATGTCTATTAGAGACTATGGATCTGTTCTAATTAAGAGTTCAAATAATAACATTGTTCATGACACATTTTATTCACATTACAAGTTCCAATTTAAATTTTTTCCAATACACTTCCGTCACATTCAGGGATTTCTACCTTTTAATGCTTCTTAACCCATAAAGTTAGCTTCTTAAATATTTACGTATGTACAGTCATTCAATAACAGTCTCCTCATACATTTAATTACCAAATTAAAAGAGCTATCGATGTGTAAATTCTCACAATACAGAACCGCTCATTTCATCAACCAGTACATTCCAGGAATTACCTCGCTCAAACAAATAGCCATGATTTTCCAGAAATGGTTTTACAAGATAAGTCCCCCATTTCTTTCATGTCTATCACAGTGACAATAAGATTCCACGAAGTCTCTTAAATTAAATTTGAATGTGATTCATGGCTAGAAATGAAAATTCTCGCAAAAGGAAGCAGTAAAATTATCGTGCACAAAGAGGTCACAAACGGGAGAAGCTTTTTCTCGCCAAAAAATTACGCAAATGAGATTTCTGTTTGTAGAAAGTTCTATTTATGTATCACGCTTTGCTGGTAGTATTTGAAATTTAATATACCATTACTGCACGCAAATAATAAAGAAACATTTTCTGCTGCATTATTTTAATAGAACCAGAGATAAAGTTCACCTACACGATCAGTACAAAACTCATTGCTGAATTGACTCAACATGCATATAATATATTGAAATTTGGTTGTATGATTTTTATATTTTAACATTTTGATTAATTTTTATTATGTTATTTTAAATCTTGAGAATTACTTAAATCTTGAATTACACTTCAGCCATCATACAGATACATTGAAGATGGTTGTGGTTCGACCGGAAAACCTTTTTCTTGAAATAAATGCTGGTATTTTCACCATTGACCAGTTCCCTGCAAACTATATTTTCTACACAGATTCAAGTGTAGCACGTTGGCCACTCATTCATTGCGTTGCTTGAAATAGATCTGTGAAATCTTACCAAAGGCACTGATTAAGAGAATGTTTCTTCCTGTTTGCAGTTTGCACTTGCCTTCTTCGATATGTTTTGGCATGAATGGATTAGTCCTTCATAGAGCTTGTTCCTGGCCCCAGAAAAAACAACCTTAGGAA